>CM051496.1:1428552-1566180 GCA_028031935.1 Paedocypris micromegethes | reverse complement strand
CCCCTCCCTGAACAATAGCCGCCCGTGGACAATCCCACAAAGAAGCACAGATTTCAAATTCACACCCATCTCCTGATGACATGAAATTGCATCTATCTACAGTTCCAAACAGCCTAAAGTGTCTCTGTAATGACGTGTCTTGACGTCCCATCACTCTGAAACATCTAAATGGCCCCATCCTGAAGCGCGAGGTGCTCTGTGTTTAGAATTCATTGTGTCCTGAAAATCATTAGCGTAATATAAAAAGCTCCAAGCTCGACTTACAGAAAATCCATCATTCTCCGTGCGTGTCCCACGTGTTCTTTGTTAACTAGTACTGCACAGCCTTGAGGCCGCTCAAAAATCTTTACGCTTCATCGGAAAGAGCATTGCAGAGCGCCCTCTAGTGGACCGCCATTATACCCCTCATTCATATTCCAGCCACATTACCAAGTCCTTGCATCTCTTCGGTAGGGAAAACATAATCTCCAGCGTGATGCTCGTGTGGACAGATCACCTGCTTTACGCGCACGGACATGGCGATTACTCACAAACAAACGATGCGCACGGCATATTAAAAGCGCGTGCGTGTAAACGCTGCGTTAAAAATAACAGCTAAGGCTCAGATCGCATTCTGACAGCGAGGGTCATCACAGCTTGTTGGAAATGAGCTTGATCGCTCAAAATACACTTAACCCAGGTCTAATGGCCTTAGTATTTAACCACCACATTAGATTAAAGGCCAATTAATTCAATCACAGAGCGAAGAACAGTCATTTCAACTACGGAAGCTGAGTACATTAGCCCTCCTATTATGTTCATTTCAGAGGGGCACCAATATTATACGTGGGTCAATTTGACCCGGGGCCTTTTATTATGCATATACGTGTCAGAAACCAAAAAAGTTCCCCAAAACAGTGTGTGTGTGTGTGTGTGTTGGAGAGAGAGTGTGTGTGAGACAGCAGTGTGTTACAGTATGTCTCATTGTTTCAAAAAAACAAACAGTATTTGAACTTTCTGACTCTTTCATTTTGTCTGAAGGGTCAAATTGACATAAACATTATCTTTGTAACAATATGTAGCGGGCGTTACAAAGATGTAAACTGAACCATTTTTTGTTTATTTGTTTTGTTTCAGATTACACTAAGTAAGACAAGCACCAGAAGTTTCAAAGTTAAAACATTTTTAAACTTTGAAAACAGGTCAAATTGACCCGGACATAATAGGTGGGTTAAAACCCATCAACCTCTTTCATTACGCATCCCATAATGCCAGTTGTAAACCAAAAACAGCCGTTCGTGTTAGACACCCTCATTATCCCCGTGCGCTACAGCTTAGGGCTGCCCACTGCTCCGGGTATGTGTGTGTAACTTCACAGTGTGTGTGTAACTTCACCGGATGGTTAAAGGCAGAACAACATTTCAATATGGCCCCTAGTGGCCATACAGTCTAGCAAAAGACCTTCAATTTGAATATCGGCGGACCACTACTTGGTATTATTATTTGGAGACTCATTATATCAACAAAACACCTCAAAACCTTGGTTTACGTTTGCTTTCAAACCAAACGATTCCCTTACAGACACTTGAAGGCCTGATAAAGGTTTGCCGAGCTGTTGTGAAGCGCTGACGGGACGGTTGCGCTCGTGTTGGGAGATAAACCCAGTCTGGGTGGGTTCAGTCTTTGCTTTGAAGAAGCCGTTTGTTGTCAGCAAATTAAAGTCTTCCATTTTACAGATGAAAAGAGAATAAAATGTCAGCACAGGCCTGCTGGTTTGTTGAGTTGTTAGTGAAAAACAGAGCAATTGGGAGAAAAAAATGCCAACTGTGATAACGGCAGTTAAAAGAGCGAGAGGGTAGTTGAACATTTTTTATGTTCTGTAAAACGTTGTCGTACAGTGTATTGTTGAGTAAGAATTTATCAATTGAATTATCTGGTTGATATAAACACAACATTGAGTCCACAGTTGTCTAGTGTTCAATCACTCTAACCCATCCAAAGTATATGACCATAATTATCTTCATTTCACGGTACAAATGTGCAAAATAATTTACATTGTATATGTGAGCAGTGAAAATAAAGGCCTTCTATTCTGTAAAATATAGATGATGTTAGAACTTCAAACTACTGGCCAGGAGAAAACGACTGAATTTCACATATTTCAAATGTTTGCAATTACACAAGGAATCACCAACAGCCTTGCAACTTTACTGTATCTGGAAAATGTGACACCCAAATAAAGCCACCAACCAATCACATGACTGTAAATAAAGCGTCACCAAATCCCATCAAGCATGGTGGACTTGTGAAGAAGCCCACTAGAAAACTGTAAAAAGAGAAAACATGCACACAGAAAGGCCTTGAAAGGGACTCAAACTCAGTTCCATCCTCACAGCGCCACCATGTGGGTTCACCCAAAATAGCCCCTTTCACACATACAGACCGTGCCGGGAAATTACTGGTAAAATTCCAGCATGTAGTCTCTTGTGTGAAGAGACAAATGCCGGTAAATTCTTTCGAAATGGCGAAATCAAAGCGCTTCTAATAATTCGGTCAGATGAAGACATTTGTCACCACATCAAAGAAACAGTGATATGAAACAATTACCGCTAATAATTACAAAGGTGCAGTTGTTTTATGGGATGTCACCAGTTGATGATGTCACAGAAAATACAGGTATTTTGAAAACGTTGTGTGAATAGTTCTGGATAGTTCTATTAGAATCCGGTTAAACAATAAATGACTCAGATTGGACTCAGAACGTCACCAATTCTCTCTTACTTCCCATTTTGTTGGACTCTGAGATCGACAGAACCTGAGATCGGTTTGGTCCAAAACCTTCAGACTATCCTGGTGTGATCAAGCTCCACTGGTCTAGACGCCTCAAAAGAACTGAGAATACACAGAAGACACTGAGAAGACACAGAAGACACTGAGGCCAACAAATGGCATCTCCATACGGGGCACGTGCCCAGCCAATCTGCGGGGAAACGTTCCAGATACGTCGTCACTGGTCGGAAGATTACTGAGCCGGCACAAAGAGCAAATCATCATAATTGCAAATCATCTTAATTCCAGCGAATTCAATAAGCAGCACCCGGTGGTGGAAGATAACGCTGCTCGCGACAACCGCAGCTTCTTTCATGTATTCACTCATCCATTCTGCCCACGTCAGCAGCGACTTCCTTATAGCACAAGATTAAAGCCACGGGTGATGTTTAAAAGTACAAAATATGAATCAGAAAAGCAAAGTGCGTTAAAATATGACGCGCGAATCAGTCACGAGTCGCTGTTAGGTTAAAAAAAATGGATTGGATTGGATTTGAAAAAAAAAAAACTTTTTATGAATTATTTAGAAATTATTCAAATAATGTGATAATCTCATATTCCTAAATAACAATTCTGAAAGCAGCAAGAATATAAAAAAAACAACAAAGCTGCGGCGCCAAATGCTATTTCTTTCATCGTTATTACGTAAATATTACTGGATCACAGATCTCGCCTTGTAGTTTCCTTTCTTTAATACGAATAAACATATTACATGGGAAATAATCTCTTATTTCCTATGTAATCTCAGCCAGACCTACAGTTGTCGTTCAGAGAAACCTGCATCATAATCAGTCGGGAAGACTTGACATCTCTAGTAAGAGTTCACACTTGTAATCGGGTTAGAGCCAGAAATCCCATCAGCACACGGAGTGACAGAATAATGCAGAGGCATCTTCAGCGGAGGAATACGACTCTCGCTTCCACGATAATGTGAAAGTCCGTCTCTCGGGAGGAAAAAAATTAACTGTGAAATATCTGTCTGTCTGTCTGTCTCTTTTTGTCTATCTATCTCGCTGTCTGTTTGTCTATATATCTATCTATCTATCTATCTATCTATCTATCTGTCTGTCTGTCTGTCTGTCTGTCTGTCTGTCTATCTATCTATCTATCTGTCTGTCTGTTTGTCTGTCTGTCTGTCTGTCTATCTATCTATCTATCTATCTATCTATCTATCTATCTATCTATCTATCTATCTATCTGTCTATGTATATGTCTGTCTGTCTGTCTATCTATCTATCTGTCTATCTATCTGTCTATGTATATGTCTGTCGGTCTGTCTGTCTGTCTGTCTGTCTGTCTGTCTGTCTGTCTGTCTATCCATCATATCCATCCATCCATCCATCCATCCATCCATCCATCCATCCATCCATCCATCCATCCATCCATCCATCCATCCATCTATCTATCTGTATATCTGTCTATTTATCTATCTATCTGTCTTTCTGTCTGTCTGTCTGTCTATCTATCTATTTATCTGTTTGTGTATGTGTCTGTCTATTTGTCTGTCTGACAGTCCGTACACACACACACACGCATCACATTAACCAACTAACCAACCAACCAGCCAACAAACAGTATTTTTTATACTCTGTGTGTGTGTGTGTGTGTGTGTGTGTGTGCGCACATTCATATATATATAAATCTGCAAACATGCAAGTTTGTACAGAGTCTATAAATATGTCTTCATGTATGAATGTCTATCTACCAATCAATCCGTGCTGATGCGTATTAGTCGTACACATAAAGCGTGATTAATCATGGTTGGCGCCGGAGGAGTAAAGCACGAGCAGGGTGACCTTCAGGGAGGGTCACATGACACGCAAAGACTGTCCCAATTCCCTTTGCACCCTCCCCCCGGGATGAAGCACAGTGGACACAGCTCAGGAGCAGATGTCTTACGCAACATCCCGCACCAAAACACGTCTTTTTCCTCTCGGTGTAAGTCTGTCAAACGAACCCCAACCGAACTTTGACAAGCTTGTGGCTCATGAGAAGAGAGACTCGGTCTGGCAGTCAGCTGGATGCGAAGTGAAAGTGCCGTCTTACGTCACGGCTAAAAATAGCGCTGCTGTGACGTCACCAGAGCCGCGCGAACCGTTTGTTTGGGGTGTGCGTGCTGGACACACACACTCAGTCTTATCTTCTGTCGAATAGATGCAGGACTTGTGGCACATTCTGAAGCGTGAACCTGTCTGTCTACAACGGGAAAGTGCGTGACGCGTGAATAGCTGAACGTGTGTCTAGATATCTAGCTATCTAAAATAGCCGATTTCATATATTTTATCTTCATATCTTGTTTCTATTGCATTTCTATTGTTTTTTCTTTTACCTTTTTTGGTATTTCCTTTGCACATTTTGAATAGCATATTTTATCTCAGCCTGTTTTATCGTATTTCTATTCTTTATCTTTTTATTGTATTTCCCCCCTTGCACATTTTGTTGTACCTCCCACAATCCCTGGGTTTAATGCTGGAACGACCAAAAAACACATTTCACTACATGTTGTACCACGTATAGTTTCTATGTGACAAATAAAATTTGAAGTAATCGTTGCGAGCAAAGTCAAGGACTGTCGCGTCCTCACAGGAAGGAAAACACGTGCAGAATAAGAATCCTCTCTCAGAATGCCACCCATGACGGTTCTTACTATCACAACAAGCACACGTCTCACTACTCTTCCCGACAGCGGCTACACATGCGGACACAGACAGAACGGAGACGTCTACTCACAAGTGGTAGCGATGACAAGCCATGGAGATGCTGTGAGATTGGCGCGCTAAGCTTCTGTCTTTCACACACCTCTCTCTCCTCACACACACTCGACTCATTCAAGCTTAGTCTCAGCGGGCGGCACGCGGCGGGGAGCGTGTGATGTAATACGCATGCACACACACACACACACGCGCTAGAATTACTATTTCCTCCTCAGCTGAAGAGAAGTCAGCACGCTATTTTATGGATTGACAGAATACAATAAACCAGACCATTATAATTTATACATATACTACTGCATTGCAGTATTTACGTGTAGGAGATAAAGATGTCATATACAGGATGGGTATGTGTGCGCGTGAGTGTGTGTTTGAAAGCATAATCTACACTTTTAACATAATACTACTACTACTACTACTAATACTAATAATAACAACAATAATAATAATGTGGGGTTCAGTGTCTTGCCCAAGTACACTTGAACATCCAACTTCAAAAATGCAGGTCTTTCGTTCTAAAAGGTACAGAGTACTTGAGTAAATAGACTTGGCTAAGTAACTTTTACTCACTACTTGATCACATTTGTGATTGAGAATCTGTACTCTTTACTCCACTACATTATTCGTTCCATTGTGATTTTTCTACTTGTTTTCTTGGGTGGATAAGGTGATATTGCCATCTGCAGGATGCTGAAGGTACTGGATGCTATTTATGAGCTAAACCACGTAAACGTGAATTAGCTGTTGCACTTTTTTCACATTTGAGTTTGATTTTTTTGTCCTTTTTATCATTTTGTTCTGCCATTTTGAGGTGTTAAACTTCATTTATATATTAGGAAAAGCTCATAAATAAAAAGTTTCTTAATTAATTTCAGCACTAGTAAAATACTGGAGTTCTTAAAAAATTGGATACGTTGTGACTTTTACTCAAGTCCTCTTGAAATTGAAGGCCTTTAACTTAGGTAGTAGGTGGACTAATTACTGTGTATTATTATTATTACTATTGTATTTTTACTGTGTATTATTTTTGCACCTTTGTTTTTGCACCTTTCTGTCTCACTGTAATTTTACTGTTTGTATTTTTTGCACATTTTGTTTTACTTACTGTTTTGTAATTTTGCACATTTTATTTATTTATTCGTATTTATTCGTACAATTCCATTCTACTGTTTTTATTTGTTCAAATGTTGCTGCTGCAAACAAAGAAATCACCCCTAGTGGGATAAATAGTCTTCATTCATTCATTCATTCATTCATTCATTCATTGATTCACATATGTGTTACAGTAAGGTATCTATACTTTACTCAGGTATGGTTTTCAGGCACTCACTAAATCTCAAAATCTACACTTTCAATGTAACTAATTAAAAAACGTCAATCAGCACAAAGCCAGCCACCCAAAATGTTTGGCTTTTAACCCTTTACAAACGTGTGTTTAAATATGTCATTAAAACCTACAGTACCAGCCAAATAAGTACATCAGCGTTCAATAGAAACACATTCACGGCCCGATAAAACCACCCGGCGTGTGATGCACAAGGTCTCCGAAGACCAGACCAGCATGCACCTGGAAACCACACGTGTCACTGGTTACCATAACAATACCTGTCAGATTAAACACATCCCAACATGCACCAGCTCCCACACACCTTAATTCCACCCGAGCCGACAGAGACGTGAGAACAGCGCTACATCTCCACCCTTGATATAACAAGGTCGGGCCTTTTGTTATGCTGATTTAAGCTCCCTCAGGAACGCAGCGTTGTGGGATCGGATCTTTCTTCAACGCTAAGAAAAAGCCCGGTAATGAGGCTGTACATCCCTCAGCAAACACTCATTACTGAAGCTCGGTGGCGGGCGTGAGTCGGCACCTCTGGGACCCGTGTGGATGCGAGTGTGGGGATGATGGACAGGGGCAGGGAAGGAGAGGTGGAGGTGTATCCGTGTGGGACCACATGTTTAATACACCTGTCAGACGAGATGCTGACACCCTGACGTCCAAACTGGAGGAAAACGCTCATGTAAAGCAAAAGACGTGGATTAAACGTCTGTGTCGGGTAAATCGTTCTAATGTAGCTTTTAGATCAGACATTGTAGGAGTGTATCTAAAAATAGATGAATATAGGCGGACTACAGCGGTGTCAAATACTTCAGCAAATTGTTACTTCACTTGAGTATTTTTGGCTACTTTGTTCTTGTACTTAGTATCAAACATACTGTATTAGCAACTTTTACTCTCTACTTGACTACATTTGTGATTTGGTTTCTGTACTCTTTACTACATTTGAATGGACACTTACCGTTACTTTTTACATTGTGATTGTGCGCAACAAGTCGACATCTTTTTCAACTGCGGTTAATTTCTTGGGCGGACGGGGTAATATCACCATCTGCAGGATGCTGAATGTACTGGATGCTATTTATTAACTAAACATGAGAATTAGCGTTTTTTTGCCCATTTGAGTTTGACTGAGACTGTCTTTTTGTTTTTTTGTTTTTTATCTATTTTCAGCCATTTTGAAACATTGAGGTGTTACATTTCATTTCTATATTAAGAAATAAAACCTCATATATAAAGAGTCCCTTTGTGTTTTTTGGCCTAAAAACAATTGGATACTTTACGACGAGTTTATAAATCTGATTATTAATTTGAGCTGATCTTTTCAGCAGTGACATTTTTTAAAGCACTTTATTATTTAAAACACATGAAACAATATTTATAGTAAATATAAATTGGCAATAATTTAAAGAAACCATCAAGAATTTTCAGCAGCATTTTAAAACGACACTGTCACACAATCTGAGGTCAAATGCAAGAAAGCCAGAGTGAAGCACCAGAGAAGAAATCTATCTGCGATCCTAACCGTACCCCGGGAAATAGCACTCCATCGCTTCCCTGAAGAGGACGGAAAGAAATTGCTTATGTCCGGGTGCATGTGGGCATCGGTTTGAAAGAGTCTCATTCACTCGGGATCAGAAATTAGTCTCGGCAGAGAGATCCGTGCTGAGATCTGGTCTTGGTTTCTGAAGAGCTGAGACAAGCTAAGGTCTGCTAGCACTTGTAGCTAATCGCTAACATAACAGCAGCAAGGTGAAATGATGAGCAACAACAAACACCTTTAGCCAAAAAATGGAGGTATTGATTTGCAGAAAAATGGCCAAGAAAGAGGAACGTCTGAGATTAAAGGTTTTAAAAGTTCCTGTGGCCAAACTGTTGTGTCGTGTGTGTGTGTGTGTGTGTGTGTGTGTGTGTGTGTGGTATTACACTGTTTACAAGAGAAAAAACAACAAAACTACAAAACCACTCATTTTGGAGCGCTATGTCCAGAGAAATAACGTCACGAAAAAGACAATTTTAGTTCATCTTTTAAATGGTAACCCATTTTATGTGATTTTAATTTGTTTAAAAGACTTGTTTGAAGATTTGTCTGTTTCTTTTACTTTTATTGATCAATGTGCCACTTCCAATGGGAAAGCAATTTCGCAATAACCAATTTTACCCAATCACATTTCTGTCATAATCTGTTGCCAGGCAGGTTAAAGATGCCTGGCCAACGCCTTCAAAATCCGTTCTGCAGGCCTTCTGACACAAAATAAATGTTGATGAAACATTTTCTTCAACCAATCAGAGCCTAGCAGGCACCGGAAATGTTGCTGTAACCTTTGACTTTTAGCATTCATATTATTGAGTGAAAAAGAGAGAGGGAGAGAGAAAAAGATAAAGTGAGAGAGAGAGAGAGAGAGAGAGAGAGAGACAGACAGATTTAAAGTCAAATCGGCAAAAAACAAAAAAAAAAACAAAAACGTTAAATCTAGGTATGACCACAAATTGGGCCTCATTCCCAGCACCTTAGCAACTGTTGACAACACCCTAGCAACCATTTTAAGCGTCTGGAGGCGAAATCAAGCGTCACGGAAAAATATGATAAGAATCTCAAGACTGATCAAAGCGTGTAGATGAATTCTAGGCCAAAACGTTCCCAGAAACAATGACAGAATTGATTCCGACGACCAAAATGAGGTCAAACAAACACGTTGGTTAGAAAAGCCTCTACAGAATCCATAGCATGAGGTGTGAAGGAATGCAAACTCTCTCGGCCATTCCTCTCAGTGTTCTCCACCTGACACCTCATCATCCCCGGGAGCCAGAGGAACATACGGCAGATCCATTTGCATGCCTCACATCTCCTCCACTCGCTTAAGAGTCACGCTCAGTCTCCAGTTCAGCTCTCCGCTCAGAGGATCACTCAGACTGTGTGTATGAATAATGGACACACATTAAACCCCAGATGTGCCGAGTGTGTGAGAGAGAGGAAGGAGATAAAGAGAAAAATACAAGGGAAGTCGCTGCAGGGGACGGACGACTCGGACCGGAATTATAACGCCGGTGATCCGGGTCTCATTTTATAGGGATGAAAGTGGGAGTTGAGTTAGATCCGTAGCGGCGGCTTCCTAATGGAACGGTGGAGCTGATGAAGATGAAGAGCGGTGTCTCCCTCCGCTGGAAGAGTCATCACAACATTACAGAGCATGTGGATTAAACCTTCTTTTCCACTCGATTTAATCCATGTGCAATTTAGACTATGTGCATTAACAAGGCCTGCAAGAATATGGGCAATATTTGTGCCATTTTTTTATTTATGTGTCATAGCAAATCACCGTTTTTTTTTTTTTTTTAATGATTCAATAATTTGTAATAACATTTTTGTGCATTTCTTTTTTATATTCTATTTTTTTTTTTTGTTATTTTCCCTGTATTTTTGGAATGAGAGGGAGCAAAAGATGGAGTCAGACCACATTTCATTTCCGTTGTCATGTACAAACTTGGCCATTAAAGTTGATTCTGAGTAGAAACACTCAACAAATCCGCAACTTTACTGACACACACATCCATAATCATTTGTTTTGTACGATAACAATACTAAATTCCTCCGAATGTTTCCTCCTAAAAATAATCCGGTTGCTTTCATCAATCCCAGAGATTCAGATTACTACTTTATAACACTTATCAGTGTCAAAACCGCCTCAAAAATGGTTGCTAAGGTGCTTTCAATGATCCACAAGTATGTTTCACCCATATATCGGAAATGTAATCACAGTTCTTCACACAAATGTTGAGATAATAAATGACATGTTAAATGACTGTCCTTCCACATGCTGCATTTTCATTGGTTGTTTGTTCATTTTTGTGTTTCCTATTTTATTTGACATAACGCTTATTGTGCATGACATTTTATATTTTGCATTGAAAATATATATTTTTTGCTGAAAAAAAAACCAAAATACTCTATTATTACTATATTATAATTCTAGTGTAGTAATATAGATCAATATATCTCAGAAATCTCAGATTTTTGAGAGAACAGCCAGAGAGGATCGTTGCAGACACAAGCCCAGAGGAGGAAAGCGTCAGCGATACACCACGTGACCAGTAGGGAGCAGTGTTTTCCCACATCCATACCAGCATATGTTCACTAAACACGGATTTCAAAAAAAGTTGCCAAGCCGACAGTAAACACGCTCAGATCTTCAGTTCAAACAAAAATCTGCTGGCAATTATGCCGCTAGAAAAAAACATATTCACATGCCTACACGTTTCCCTGCCCAAATAGAAGCGGGTGGACACAATGGGATGGGCAGCCGGGGATATAAAAAGCCAGTGAAAACCTCTTCAGCTTTCGGTGCAGGTGGGATGGAGGTGTCTCCCCGTGAAGAAGCCTTCAGATGCTCTCCACAAAAGATGCTCAGCAGGGCAAGCAGGAGCCAATTCCCCGTCTGAGGAGTCCTGTGGTAGTCTCGCATGTCATTAGCCACTTTCACACTGCAATGCCGGAAAATTACCAGACCAACTTTACCGGCAAATACTGTTCACACAAGTGCTGCCATTCCGGCATTTTACCGGTAAAGAACTATTCACAAAGCGTTTTCAAAATACTGAAACGCGGTAATTGTTTCATTTCCAAACTGTTTCTTTGATGTGGTGACAAATGTCTTTATCCACCCAAATTATTAGAAGCGTTTAGATTTTTTGCCGTCGTTCCAGTGCAACAGCGAGATGTATCAGCGAGAAGTAAATATTCTGTGACATCATCAACTGGCGACACCTTTTAAACAGCTGCACCTGTGTAGGCGCGAGGAGTGAGCGCGTGACCCTGGTCAGAATGTTGTGATTGGCTCAGAGTGATCGTTTACGTCAGCGAGTACTGAACTTCTGCGTGCTTATTCCGGCACGTATACATATATTATATCTTCGCTCTGTTTTCACACAGGGCAGGTTTCCGGTAATTTACTGGTATCATTACATCATTGTTGGAAAAATGCCGGAACACATTTTTCAGCTTTTGTCTTTTCACACATGACTGCATGACGGAATTTTACCGGCAAATTTCCAAATTTTCCCGGCAAGGTCTGTATGTGTGAAAGGGGTTATTATGTGATTCAATCAGCGCCATCTAGCAGCGTGTTAGATATTATATTATGATACATTTAAGACATTAGAAATGTTAAAGATACTATATGCCTGAAATGCATGAGAAGTACAAAAAGAACAAAACTTAGGCCATTACTTGGGAAACAGGTGCATGCAAGTTTAAATTGTTTTTGACTATTGGAAACTCCCTTGTATGGATTGTGTTAGTCCCAACTGAAACTAGTATTGCTCCTCTTCCGAAGTATAAATAAAGAACGAGCTAGAAGAGAAGGAGAAGCTTGGTTGGTCGAACTGCAGAGCTCACCTCAATCTGCGACTTCTCAAAGCTCCAAATTCCTAACTTTGAAACTGAAAACTAACGTGTTTTTCAAACAGTACAGCGCAATTGGCAACCAACAACGGGTCTTAGAACCAACACAGAGCAATTGCGTCTATTATTATTATTACAGTTATGGTACACAGAACGGAGAACTGTCACAGTTAAATGAAAGCCGGGTGTCGTATTGTGCAGGTCACTGAAGAAACGACCTTCAACAGCAGTAACACGAGAGCTCCAGCTGAGAGGTTCCGACCCGAGCATCAGCATTATCTGCACAAAGACAGAAACGGAGGCGAGTGACTCCACTGCGAGTGCTTTCCCAGCTTCCCACAGGCGATACAGACTGTGTAAACCCCAATAACATCAGAGCAAACACTTAATATGAGACTCCACTTCTCTTTACGGCCTGGCGGACAAATGTCAGCTAATAAAACGATAAGCGGGAGGAATGATGCTAATGCGCTAACCGCTTCATATATTGAGACACAGCCGGGCTGGAGAAGATCAATGAGAGCGACGGCTATCGATCAGCGGTAAAGGTCACCTCGGAGATCAGCAGGAGCGTGTGAGTAATTATTTCCATTTCCTCTCTGCCGACACGTGCAGGTTTTTCATCGTTCTGCGGGATTGAATATTCGTTCTCTGCGGGCGTTCTCAGTGATGGCCACCATCTCTCCAAATCAAACCCCCAGGCTCCTAGACAATTTCAGACCACACATTGTCCTTCAAACTCCCAAGAGCTACTCCGGAAGAGAACCTGGAATCTCGCCCACCCAAGCCATCGCCGAAGCGATCCCAAGTCTCCATCTGCTCCCTCTTTCAACTCTGAGCAAACGTCCTGAGGCACAAACCATTGCGTGATCTGACCTACTGCCGAAATCAATTCCAGCCACAGCATCTAATTCCCATTGGAGAGCGGTGATCAGTGTCGGAGTGACACTTCTGCTGTGATGCAGCTTTTTCAGCCAATCAGATAAGGTCGTGACTGCCACTGGACGGAAATGTCGAGTTGACAGTACATTGCGTCTTTTTATTCTATAGGACTGAAAAGTGGGCGTGGTGGTGTAGTGGGAGTCGCCTGAAGCTAAGGAGGATTGTTTCAGACTCTAATAAGCTTTTTCTGTTACATATTCATGATTCTGTGTGTAGTGTTCAACTCTGTGTAGTGTTCTTCTGTGTGTAGTGTTCAACTCTGTGTGGTGTTCTTCTGTGTGTAGTGTTCAACTCTGTGTAGTGTTCTTCTGTGTGTCGTGTTCAACTCTGTGTAGTGTTCTTCTGTGTGTAGTGTTCAACTCTGTGTAGTGCTCTTCTGTGTGTAGTGTTCAACTCTGTGTAGTGTTCTTCTGTCTGTAGTGTTCAACTCTGTGTAGTCTTCTTCTGTGTGTAGTGTTCAACTCTGTGTAGTGTTCTTCTGTGTGTCGTGTTCAACTCTGTGTAGTGTTCTTCTGTGTGTAGTGTTCAACTCTGTGTAGTGTTCTTCTGTGTGTGGTGTTCAACTCTGTGTAGTGTTCTTCTGTGTGTGGTGTTCAACTCTGTGTAGTGTTCTTCTGTGTGTCGTGTTCAACTCTCTGTAGGGTTTTACTCTGTTCTGTGTTCTTCTGGGAGTAGTAATCGTATGTGTGTAGTACTCTTCTGTGTGCTGTGTTCAACCGTGTGTGTTCAACTGTGTGTAGTGTTATTCTGTGTGTAGTGTTCTCCAGTGTGTAGTGTTCAACTCTGTGTACAGTCCAACTCTGTGTAGTGTTCTTCTGTGTGCTGTGTTCAACACTGTGTAGTGTTGAACTCTGTGCAGTGCTCTCATGTGTGTAGTGTTCAACTCTATGTAGTGTTCTACTGTGTGTAGTGTTGAACTCTGTGTAAAGTTCTTCTGTGTGTAGAATTCAACTCTGTGTAGTGTTCTCCTGTGTGTAGTGTTCAACT
Organism: Paedocypris micromegethes; assembly: GCA_028031935.1. Classification (NCBI taxonomy): domain Eukaryota; kingdom Metazoa; phylum Chordata; class Actinopteri; order Cypriniformes; genus Paedocypris; species Paedocypris micromegethes. The sequence continues at coordinate 1,551,992 of CM051496.1, read as the reverse complement.
CTGTGTAGTGTTAAACTCTGTGTAGTGATTTCCCGAGTGTAGGGTTCAGCTCTGTGAAGTGTTCAACTTTGTGTAATGTTTTCCTGCGTGTAGTTTTCTCCAGTGTGTAGTGTTCAATTCTGTGTAGTGCTCAACTCTGTGTAGTGTTCAACACTGTGTAGTGTTCTTCTGTGTGCAGTGTTCTCCTGTGTGTAGTGTTGAACTCTGTGTAGTGTTCCTCTGCCAATCATATGATGTATCTGAGTTTGGCTCTAGATCCCAACACGGAGAACTAAATAGGAGGAAAACAATCATCATTGTGACCATATTGAGTTGAAGGAAGTCTCAATTAAACATGGTCAGAGTCCTTTGAAAGCCGTCTGTGCATTCACTCCCGTCTCCCCAGAAAGAGCCGTCTCATTATAATGCCATGCGTCCTGTACTCTTCTCCAGCAAGGGCAATTAAAAGGAAGTGTGTGTATACCTGCTGTTGCTGTTTAATTAGAGTCAGACAGAGGCTGAGGTTCTCCATAGCACTTCACCTCCACAACACCGTCTCTCCACTATTTACTACAGCATCACGTCTCCAGGCAAGACCCGTGTCTCCTTGGAAACAGAGATTTGACTGCGATTTGTGTGCATGTGTGTGTGATGTAGTGGGATACTGCCTGTCCCTTCCACAGGACCTGACGGAACACACATGCCACACTCCCTGAACCTCACGGCCTGCATCTCCACTTTCTAGAACATACCATGGTGGAAGGCTGAGGAACACATCAAAACACACAGACGGGGCACTTTCTTGACGTATACATTTCATTTATTGAATAGACAAATCATCTCAGTTGATGAATCAAGACCACATTGAGAGATCACGATGTCTATGACGAGCTACTGGCTTTCCAAGTTGTAAAAATGTAACGAAAAGTCGTTTTGGATGAAAGTGTCTGCTAAGTAAAGTATTTTTCACATGCACAAAATCCCACAAATAATGACATTTTTGGTTTGCTTGTTGTAGAATAATGTAAATGGCAGAATAGTAATGCCAGAATAATGCAATTTCTAAAAACTAAACTACAATAGTGCAGTAATGCACAGTATAAATACAGTAAGGTATAATACATTCATATACAAAAAATACAACACAAACTACCAAATAAAATAAAAAATAATAAATACAAATAAAAACCAGATTAATTGATTGATTGATTGATTAGATGCCATTTGAATTGCAAATTAAATTCTATTAAGGCTTTAATTGAAAAGAAATTAAGAAATGTTTCTATTAATCTCTATTTTCTTAATTTTTCTATTAAGAAATGAAATTATTTTAATACCCCTTTCTAATTCTGTCACTTTTTGGAAACATGTTAAAAAACGAGAAAATGCAACTGAGAATATGCAACATTTTTAATCAATCAAAAATATATATTCCCATTGTACGCATTCACACACTGGATTTAAAAACGTACTTTTTACATCTATTAGTCCATCCATCTTTCGAATCTCTGGACCAAACGCAATGACAAACCCAGAGGCATCTCACAGGGATTTGGAATCTCCATTTCAACAGAGAAAAGAACCAACACGGGATGCAAAGTCGGCACATAAAGGCTCCAAATGGGCCTTGAACTCGGTTTTTCTGTGGTGAGGATCCATCGTGCTGCTACTATCCTAACCTAGACGGCAAAGCAGACGAGTGGAATTGAGAAAAAGACAAGTATCAATACATTTTATAATTAGCATCGACCTGAAGTGAAATAGCAGTAGCATTGGCAGCGGGCATCAATGATTTTTTTTTTTGGAGGAACATCTAACTGGCTCGGCTCTCCCGGTTTCTCTGGCAGCCTGGTAATGATGCTCGTGTCTCACATCCATCCCTTTCTTCGTCAGATCAGGTCCAGTGAATGCTGGACTCGGCACTTCTACATGCTCTTGTCAGGAGATCTTTAAATAGAGTTGCAAACCGTTTCCCGTTTGATGGAAAAGGTCGGCCCGAGCCCTAGTGTCTTAACTTCCTCCACAACCCACTGCCTCCATCCAAATTTGCAGACGACCTTTAGGGGACAAACTAAACACAAAAGCGTGTTGGAAAAGAACCTCGATATTGCTGCTTCTTTCTCAGCATTGCTCGGCTTGACGTGAGCTGCTTGAAAACATTATTAAAAAAAAAAAGCGTAGAAAAATCACTACAAGAAATTGACCGTACGATTCAATCTTCACTCCTGTTTTAATAAATTAAGGCTAAGTTTTAATACTTCGCTGCTGATAACATGCATGAATATGAAGGGTCCTTGAGGACTCTGGAGAGAGACGGAGAGCGAGCGAGCGAGGAAGAGGAAGAGGATGAGAAGGCTGGACTGAATGTCAGTGCTGGTGTAAGTCGTACGTGTTTGGACTCGTGATAAGAAAGTGGCCAGACGGAGAAAACAGAATTGTCATGATTAATAATGAGTAAAAAGAAATGTGTTGTCTTAAGCTGGAGTTGAATGTCAAGTGCTGCGCGTACAGTAGACCCACCGTCTCATCCGCCGCTTCTTTGAACCATGTTACGGATATGAATAAATATCATACCGGACCCCAACACACTTAATATTTAATATGGGAGTAAAAAAAATTGCAGAAATGTATTAAGCATTACAGATTTATGTGTGCTATATTATTTTTATAATGTATATATTTTAATAATAATTAAGAAAATGTGTGTGTGTGTGTGTGTGTGTGTGTGTGTGTGTGTGTGTGTGTGTGTAAATAGTTGAGTTAAGTATACTTTCCATATTGACGTAAAAATATTACAGTTATATTTTATAAACAATTCTAGTAATATATTACGGTATAGTTTATATATTATTATAAACACACACACGCACTCATAGACAGACAGATAAATAGATAGATAGATTGATAGACAGACAGACAGACAAATATACAGACAAAAGGACAGAGACAGACAGACAGACAGACAGACAGATAGATAGACAGACAAATATACAGACAAAAGGACAGAGACAGACAGACAGACAGACAGATAGATAGACAGACAGACAAATATACAGACAAAAGGACAGAGACAGACGGACAGATAGATAGATAGATAGATAGACAGACAGACAAATATACAGACAAAAGGACAGAGACAAACAGACAGACAGACAGACAGACAGACAGACAGACAGATAGATAGACAGACAGACAAATATACAGACAAAAGGGCAGAGACAGACGGACAGATAGATAGATAGACAGAGAGAGAGAAAGAGAGAGAGAGAGACAGACAGACAGACAGATAGACAGATAGAGAATTGGAGAAATGGACAAATAAATCCAAAAATGAATGACAAATAAAAACACTGATCACACCAAAAGCATGCAAATAATAATTCCAACCCCAATTTTACCTTAGACTAGTTTACCAGTATACAGCTCAATGTGTTCACTGCAAAAAAAACCCTAACATGTCGTGGTGAAGCACGTGAAAAGGTCTAAAATATGAATTAAAAAAATGGCCAGATATTCCTAAAGCACCCGGACGTGTCCAGAGGAGAGAAGGTGGAAGTCGGAATCATTTCAGCGAAACCTTAAACACATGTGGGACTTACAGACGCGTGTGTGACCAAACACTGGAAGAATGAAATAGCAATCTGTCAACGGCATCTCCTCACGCCACACAAGCCCTTCAGATCAGCCATTCACACACACCGGGGAGATTCCGGAAGCATCTGCTTTAAGAAAGCGCCAGACTCCATGAAGGACAGACTGATCTACAAACATACAGAGACACTTCCTTCTAGAAAAAGCACAAGGCTTTTTAATAACTTAAAGCAGTCGAAACATGCTCGGGAATATAGCTGTAAGCAGCAATTACGGAGTTTATTAATTAAATTTATTTGTTTATTCAGTTTACAATCAGGAATAAAGATTAGATATTGTATAATTATGTAATTAATGATAATCATTGAATTTTCAATGAGTATATAATTTCAATTATTATTTAATCATTGAATGTGATTATATAATCACTTTCTTAGATTATGAATTGCATATAATACTGTACTGGATATTTTACCCATACTGTCGATTCTGTACATAGCCAAAGTGCGTATTGTGTATTTTCTTGTATATCCTGTTTTTATATGTCTTGTATATTTTGACATTTTGTGTGAATTTGTGTATACCCTGTGTCTTTTATGGCGAAGCAATGTACGAATTTCATTGTACAGAGAACTTGTATGATAGATAATAAAACATCGAGTTTTGGAAAAAAATCCAGATCTTGTGTGCGCATACTCAACTCAACTCAACCGAAAAAAAAAAAAAAAACAATATTTGAGAAAGAACCATTTCAATACTTTTTGCCAAGTGTTTTTTGAAAAGAATTTATTTTAAAGTCTATTTATTCTTAAAGTCTTTTAGAAATTTATTTTTCATTAGTATTTAAATTGTGATCAATAAGGCCATGGTGACTTTTAGTTTGTAACAAAAAAAGAGAAGCTGTCAATCTGTCACACGCACCCTTCAAGATGACATCATTCATCACACGCGTCAAACGTGGCTCACGCTGTTAATGGGCGGAGCCTGTTCCTGTCAATCATACGTATGATGCAGCAGATGATGAATGACAATCTGAGCTGTACAAAAGAGATTTACAAGGTCTTCAGTAGCTACTGTACAGAAATGTACAGTGTGTGTGTGTGTGTGTGTGTGCGTTTCTGTGTGCACGCATATAGCATGCAAGATTGCAAGTTTGAAAGTTTGTGTGTGTGTGTGTGTTGAATGATCATAAATAAATTATCACTGTCCAAAAAACATGTATGTTAGTAAAATAAAAGCGTTTTATCTCATGGCAGCGCTGACTAAAATACACTGTAAAACATTGTGAGATAGAAACAATCGGAAGCTCACCCAATTTACATTCAATGGCGTGCAATTAAAGCAGTAATTACCATGTAATCGCGTTGGCGCTGCCCAGAAAAGTGAAAAAAAAAAAGAAAAACAGAACAATATCGGCTATCATCCCTGCGCCAATGGTGCCACAAATCGGGGGGGGGGGGGGGTTAGCGAGAGGGGTGCTACAAGTGGCCTGTGGGCGGAGTCTGAGGAGACGCACGAAGCCCCCAGTGGTGCGGAACATCTATGTTTCACAGAATGCGATGATTCTGGCGGTGTGAGCGCTGACCTCTCGCACAAACGGCCAATCACAATGAATCAAGGCGAGAGTGAGCCAGGGGGCTTGTGTGACAGGTGGGGGGATGGTGGCGGATGGAAGACAGAAATAAAAATCAAGACGGCAAAAACACTACACGAGAGGCTTGATCTGTTATATAAGGCCCCACCAGCCTCAATCCGTGGGATTTTTAATGAGGTAACGGTGACCGAGGTTCCGACTGGCATGAAAATGCATTTTCCTGTGGGCTGGCGCGAGGTCAGCGAGCGAACAGGAGCGTCATCAAGGTACACGGCGTAATTACCGCTCAAGCCGGCAAATAATGCGCTTTCCCTCGCACTCGTCTTCACGGGAACGGCCACACGAGGAAGAGCGGACGAGCAGCCCGAGGAGAAGAGAGCCAACCATAATGAAAAGAACACAAGTGGAGTAAAGCTGGGTGTTAAAGCGGAGCAATTTTCCACACATCACATCACATATCTCTCAGCGAACACCCACACTGGAGCGAGAGCCGCCGTATAATAAATACATAATAGCTCCCGCGAGATTAAACCGCGTCTTTGTGTACGTTTGTAATAAACACAGTGTATTTGCGACAACTCGCTACAAAGTTGCAAAATTTAAATTACTATTCATAATCGGCTACACTTGGATTAATTGATTTTTTTTTACGTAATAACCCCTGTAATTACAGCATCTTACGATTTCGTGGTTGCTTTTGACCATTTTCATCAGAACTTCTCCTAAGGTAGGCAACTCCAAAGTCCGGCCCGGGGGCCAATTGTGACCCATCTTCATTTTTATGAAGACTATCGATAAAAAAGTAGAAAATTTGAAAGGAAAATTTAGAAATTTTCCACTGAAGTATGAAAGGCAGAGTGACTTTAAAAACTTGAAAATGCACAACCGTCCCATTTGCAATAAGACTATTATGACAAAATAGTTCATGATTAGAATAGTTATTGGTCAGGTTCAATGGTCAGCTCACACTTTTTTGACAATTTCCAATTCATTACCAAATCTGGCCATCTTGGCGAAAAGTTTGAAAGTCATTGGTTTCATGAATCTCTTTGAATCTGATTCACAATCAAATTCTTAACATTTCCATTTGAAAATAAATAAATGCAAATCTGTGTACTTCTAACAGTGCGTATTTTCATGAATCGGCAACATTTGTGGAGGAAAAAAATGTCCGACCTCCGCACAACTTCACTTTATCACATTTGGCCCTGAAGGCAAAAAGTTTGGTCATCCCTGTCCTGAGGACTTTTATTTTGTACTCCAACTACGGCACATCTGTGACTAATACGAATCCCATTCAACGGCTTTGCTGAATGAAATTTCTTGAAAAATCAGTGTTTGGAAAATTAGCACGAGTGTCTGAAGCAGCAACGAACGCCTTCGTATTCTTCTCGCCACTCATCTCCACAAACGCGAGACTCAAGAACCTGAGAACCTCTAAACCTCTAAAGAAGTAATAAACGAAGAACCATTGGAGGCGGCCATTTTCCAAGCCGCCACATCAGACGAGTCTCTCCAAGAACAACATGTGCAAACGAAGCCCCTTGATGCAGGAAGAAGGCCGCACTGTTAATGGAGGGGGTCATTATGAAGATGGCTGGTGTCAGGGTGGGCTTTATTTGCTCTCAAAGGCATGTTTTGCTTTAATCCACTTTGAGGCGCGATGTGTTAAATTGCGGCGCTGTCAGAAAATAACACGCCTTCGCACAATAACACACACCCTTGTCATTAAGAAGGACTCGATGCAAAACTGCGGGCTGAGGTCGTAAATTCGCCTTCTGCCAGCGAACAATACGCCACTGTCATTAAATTAGTCACGATGCCTCAATTAAGACGCCGGGCCGAGAGGCTCGACACGAGGTGTTTCGTCAAAACCATGAGCTTCCTTTTACAAACAACGGAAGAGCGGGAAAGTGGGAATTTGTATTATTTACGACTCAAAACTCTGACGAAAACAGCGGCAGAGCGATTTACTAATCTGGCCAATTAATCTGGCTTTCGGGACTATTGTACTCGCTTGGTTGATCTAAACAACTCTCAACTTATTTGCATTCATTTCGGTAACTGTTTATAATTGCGTTTACTCTGAGATTTGAGTAAATACCTAAAATAAATATCCATGGGATGCTGCTCTGCTGGAAATATAAAGTGCTTTTTAAACTATTTCTGTAGTAAATTGCACCAATGTTGCGTTTTCTTCCGCTCGGCTGATTTTTTTTTTAAAGAAAGCATGTATTCTGTATTCAGCACGATGCAAGGCTCTTATTTTGTAAATTAGTTGTTAAAAAGTTGCAATTACTTATAGCTTTGAGCTTTTAAACAACTTAATTACATATTTTCACGTAATTGAAGCAGAAATGGAAAATATTTTCGATATTCAACGATGCTAAAAGCTACAATTTCAATAAAAGTATCTCGATGAACTGATTTAGTTGCGTGTCAATTTTTTCAGCTCAATTTTTTTAAAACTTGTTTCAAAAAAGTTGTATCAAACTGCTAATCCGATTTCCATTTCCATGTTTTTAAACTGTGACAATAACCAACAAATCTGAGCTACAAAAAATACACAGCAACAATTAAGAAAATAAAAAACAAAATAAGTAAAACAAAAACTTAAATCAGTTGTGCTACTGGTGTGAGAGAATTTTATTTGTCAGACAATTTTTTTTTCTTGAAACAAGCAAATTACTCTTTCTCTCTTAATTCCAAGCTAGTTAATTTGACTTGTAACAAAAAAAAAAAACAATATGTATTTCAAGACTTTTTGGCTTGTCAAGAACAATTTTATTGCAGTGTGCGTGTATTTTTTTTAAGACCGCTTTGCTCCTCTGGGCATATTTCAGGCCTAGAGTTGGGTTGGCTCAAGCTCCCAAGGACCCGGAAATTGACATTTTTTTCTTTCCTAGCCATTGTCTGCTATAGCTTTGCTCAATGATTATATTAATTGTCTCTTAATTGGTCTTTTGCTCATGCCAATACAGACAAACATTCTGAAACCATCTGTAGCTGTGATTTACACATAAAAGACACTTGAAATTGCCTTAAATAGTATTCTGAATACAACAATGCTGCAATGAATCATCTTCTTAGCATTCTTAGCGAACTGTGAGAACATTCCAAAACGTTAAAGGTTCAGACTGGAAAATAAATAACTTGCCTTGAATTTGAGAGAATTCGGATTACAATGATGCAGAAAAAAAAATCAGCATTCAAACGAAACCAAACCAAAGTTCGAGAAAAGTCTGCCTACTGAGAACTGTGAGAACATTCCAGAATTTTGGAGAAAAGCCAAATGTCTCCACACGTCTCCATATATCCTAATGGATGTCTGAGGTGTGCAACAGGTGGTAGGGTCTGACCTCGTCTCCCGGGACCCTCGGCATGGGGTGGCTTCTCCGCACCATTAACATTGCCATTCCTAACCAAACCTAACTAATGAGTCTCTCATTCCCAGGCACCACCTGGCCCAAACGTTCTTCAGCTGTCTCATGTTTCCACGTCTGTCCATTACAAACTCAGAATTTGCTTTCCAAACAGTAAAGAAAAAATAGTAATCTGAATTACAGGAAACCGTTACCGTATGAAAGCGATCGCTAGGAATGAATCTTCCACAGAATCCAACAGAAGCTCAATTTCCAGCTCTCTTTTATTACTTCCTGTTGTCTGCACTCAATGACTGAAGAGCATCTTAACACCGAGGGATTATGAGTCTCTTCAGGGTGGAGAGGGTTTTCGAGTCCACTTCTGCTGTAGGTAATAACACTGTAATGACTTTGACATAGAGTTTTGAGGTAAGGGCGAAGACTAATGGATGCTACAAATTGCCAATTTTCCATGAGCTAATAAGTCATGATTCTATTCTGATAAGGGATTTTTACATTTGAATCATCAAGAAATGTCAGGATAAATTATACGTAATGTATTATACTAAATTAGAGACTGTTCCTATTTAAATTCTCACACATCGTTCCTCCAACTGTAATTTAAAAAAGAGACTAAAATAATACAATGAAAGGAAAACAGAATTAAATACCATTCTCACTATTGGAATCAAACCCATCACCTTTGCAGGTCATCACACCAGCTCTAATAAATGAGCTACAGAAAACGTCCTGCTAACCTTGGGATTTGAACCCATGACCTTTGTAGGTCAACACGTCGGCTCTAATGATAGAGCTACTGAAAACTTTCTACAAACGTTGGGATTTGGGATTTGAACCCATGACCTTTGCCTGTCAACACCAGCTCTAATGATTGAGCTACAGAAACACTTCCTGCTAACCTTGGGATTTGAACTCATGAACTTTGCAGGTCAACACACCAGCTTTAATGATTGAGCTAATGAAAACTTCCTTCTAACCTTGGGAATTAAACCCATGACCTTGTTCCATATATCATATATGTTCCAAATATCATCATTACATATTGAGCTACAGTAAATGTCGATCTTACCATGGGAATCAAACAAAAAACTTTGCTGTTCCAAACACCAGCTCTTCTGATTGATCCACAGAAAACTTTTTTCTTCATTTGGGACTCAAACCCATGAACTCCATTGTTGCAAATATCAGCTTTACTCATTGAGTTTAGAGTAAATGTCCTGCTTACCTTGGAAACTTAAACCAAAACCTTTGCCAATTTAAACACCAACTCTTCTGGTTAAGCTTCATGAAATCTTCTGCTTACCTATGGAATAGAACCCATGACCTTTGGTAGTTCACATACTATCTCAAATGATTTAGCTACAGAAAATAATCGACCATTGACCTGTCCTGGTCTAAATACCTGATCTACAGTTCGAGCAACAACAATTGTCCTGCTCACCTTAGGAATTGAACCCATGATCTTTTCTGGGCTAAACAGCACTTGAGCTTATTGAGCTATGGAAAACGTCCTGATAAACATCAGAATGAAACCCATAACCTTTACTGTTACAAACATAATTTCTACGTATCGAGTTACAGAACATTATCATCTCACCTTGGGAATCGAACCATTGACCTTTACAGAGCTGTACAACACCTCTGCTTTTTGAGCTATGGAAAACTTCAGAGTAAACATGGGAATCAAACCCATGACCTTTACTATTCCAAACATCAGCTCTGCTTATGGAGTTACAGAACATTTTCATCTCACCCTGGGAATTGAACCCATGACTTTTACTGGGCTAAACAACACCTCTACTTTTTGAGCTATGAAAACGTCCTAATAAACACCATAATCTAACCCATAACCTTTACTGTTCCAAGCATCGTTTCTACTTATGGAGTTACAGAAAATTTCCATCTCACCTTGGGAATCGAACCCATGAACTTTACTGTTACAGTCGTACACTGGAGATTTCCACTGAAATAAAAAACAAATTTCACTGGTAATGCTTTCAAACAAACGTTTAAACTAATTTCCAAATGATCGTACTACCAACATCCTTCTGGTCCTCTGTCAGTTGTATTAATAACAGCCATTGACAAGCTGCGCCCAGCATCACGGCAGATGGTTGAACAGGCCTTGGGTTTGGTTGCCCTTCCATCTGTGCGAGGCCTTTCATGAATGAGTCGATCCATTTTGCTGAGACCTTCTGAACCTTTCCAGCACCAGTGGCGGAGTTTAAGCTCCCACAGACTGGCGGGAACACTGCACTTCTTCTCCGGCCACACAGCGGGCAGAACCACACGGGGAAAGATGCTGGTCAGGGCGAACCACTCTTTTCTCTTTAATACCGGCTACAAATGGCTCGGCAAGCGGAATGTCAGGCACAATTAGAAGATTGGTATCTCGCGGATGAACATATGCTTTATCTAAACGGGGGCAGAAAGTCTATCCACTCTTATCTCATTGGGCAAGAACATTATCTCTTGGTTGTGGGGTCTCTGATATTGGAGGAGGCCGAATTCACGATCACACAGCGTTTAAGAGACGTAAAGATGTTGCTTTGCACAGGAAGTATAAAAAACCATATTCACGTGAATATATGCGCCCACTTTTTTCCACATTTTAGCGGCTCAAAAACTAGAAGGGCGCTTAAAATCGACGATTTTAAATATGCACTTAAATATAACTTCTAATTTTTCCAAATTTCAAGTGAGGAGAAAAAGAAGTAAGATTAAACTAAATACAATCATTAATTTTTTTGCTGAAAACGAATTCATAAGAACACAAAGAAAAAAAAAAGGTTTTTAGGTCTAACAAAAATCAAGATCAGTTAGCTTTAGTCTGGCTCGCAAAGGCTCATGGGAGCCAAAAGCCTCACTGACATGAGCAGCAAAGGATTGTGGGTTCTGTAGTTCTGATTAGTAGAATAGATTATTTTTTAATAATCACAAGTCACAAGTTAGGTCTGTTTTATAGAGACAAAACAGTATTTTAAAGAGAAAAGTAACGTAATTGAGCACAAAATAAAAAAAAAATTTTGAATCTTTTGTGTGCCTGTATTTACGTGGGTTGCTTATATTTGTGTAAATATGATTTATTAAAATAATTCTCAGTGGACAAGAAACTCTACTGGCCTTCAATGGGCAAAGACCTGCTCAAAGTGAGTAGCTGTACTTGCTCCTTATATGAAAACAACATTTCAATATATACTCGGAAATACCACTTGGAAAAAATGACTTTGAGGGATTTGCCTTCTTAATGTCACGGATCTTAAAAAGTAGAATAATCATAAAAAGCTCTGAGCTGCTCTAGATCACTTGAGGATTCATTTTAGGATTCTATTAGACAAGTCTTCACGGCGACACTTATTCAAAAAAATATAAAAATAAAGATTAAATATCTTGCATTGCTTTTTTCTTTTTTTGTAAACAACATATTAAACAATATTCAACAATAATACCCAATTTCATTGTAAACCAGCAATACAATGGATGAAAAAAAGCATTCTATTATATTTTTTAAAACTCTCTCTCTCTCTCTCTCTCTCTCTCTCTCTCTCTCTCTCTCTCTCTCTCTTTATACACATAGATTCATATGTGTATCAATGCTGTTATAGAAATGCATGTTTTTTTCTTTAGATTCAATACGTAATGCTTTTATAGGTATTGAGAGAAGAGCTTCATTGTGCACAGATCAGTGCAGCGCTGCAGGTGTTGGTTTCTAGCGTCTTCCATGAGAAATGAAATGCTTCCCTTTCAAGCCAACAGATAACAGGAGCTCGGCCTTGCACACACTGACACACAAGGAGTATTTACACATTTATTTCAATATCTGTAAGATAACAAAAATATCACAAAAATGCTGAAACACAACCAGAACTATCCTCTTTAAACTCGTCACAAACGCAAGAGTCGAACGTCAAACCAGTTTCAGAAGACGTAAGTTTTCCCATCCTTGTGTGAGCCTTCATTTCAAACCATCTTTAATTTCTTTTCCTTCCACGGCCTGACGTGCCACAGCTCATGGCAGAATTGCATTTCTGTTTTATGTTCCAGTTGGTTGCAAGTTTTGAGGAAATTGTACTTTTTTTGTAAAAATCAAATTGGATTTCATGTCTCAGCAGTCACTCAGGTCAGGGTGAAATACATCATCATTCTGTCATTACAGAGGAACAGGTCTGGAACAATGCTTGTGCAAGAAAGTTGTGACAAGCCTATTCAAAAATTTCAGCGGTCCACCAACTTAGCTAAGTTGACTTCGGCCCACTGACATAACTAAACTGACTTCGGCCCACTGACTTAACTAAACTGACTGTGGTCTACCAACTTAAGTACATCGACTTTGGTCCACTGACTTACAACTAAACTGACTGGTCCAGCAACTTAACTAAACTGACTTCGGTCCACTGACTTAACTAAACTGACGTATAGGTCCAACTCACTTTGGTCCACCATATTTACTAAACTGACTTTGGGCCACCAACTTAACTAAACTGATTTTGGTCCACCAACTTAACTAAACTGACATAGGTCCACCAACTTAACTAAACTGACATAGGTCCACCAACTTAACTAAACTGACTTTGATCCACCAACTTAACTAAACTGATTTTGATCCACCAACCTAACTAAACTGACTTTGATCTGTTTCATTTCTATTTTGTGACAACCCTGAGACTTCTAAAATGCAGATTGAGATTGATTTTGCAGATTGAGAAAGACTTTTTCCGAGAAGAAAACGTTTCTCAAATACAGCGTGACGATGCTGGTACTTTCTGGCAAAACTCTTAGAACACATTATTAGAAAGAGAAGAAGTAGTACTGGTTCACAGCTTCCTTCAGGCAGTTTAGGGTCCAGAATGCGACTCTTCTCAGGCTTTCTGCTGAGTCATGGACCAGCTCTTTATTTTGAATGAGACCTTAAACCAACTTACCACAGAGTGTGAGAAAAAACGAGACAATGAGAGAGATAATAAAAGAGGAGGAGAAAATGAGAAAGGGTGGTTCAGTGAGAGAGTCTGACGGAGAAGAAGAGAAAGATGAGCAAGATGTTTTACAATCAGGGCAACAGAGAGCAAGAGGGAAAAGATGAGACCAAGAAAATGAGAATGACAAAGAGAGAGAGAGAGAGAGAGAGAGAGAGAGAGAGAGAGAGAGAGAGGAAGAGTGTGTGAGAGGGAAACTGACAGAAAGAAAAAATAGACAGAGGGACAGTGAGAGGAAAAGAGAGAAAAAATAAATGAAATAAAGTAATGTGTTAAAGAAAGTAAAGTGTATGAGAGAAAGAGTTTGTGTGAGAGAGTGAAAGACAGAGAGTAAAAGAAAGAGTGTATAAGAAATAAAGTAGAAGATAGAGAAAGTGAGAGAGTGTGTAAGAGTTGGAGTGAGAGAAAAAGAGTTAGTCAGATAGAGAATGCGAAAAAAGAGAGTAGCGTAGACTACAGAAAAAGAGAGTGGTAGAAAAAAGAGAAAACAAAACAGATACAGTGAGAAGAGAGAGATAAAGAAAGAGAGAGAAGGAGAAAGAGAGAGAGAGAGAGCTAGTCAGAGCAATAGAGAGAGAGAGAGTAGATTAGAGAAAGAGAGTAGAAGAGAAAAAGAAGCAGAACAGATAAGGAGAAGAGAGAGTAAAAGAGAAAGACATTAGAAGAGAGAGTAGAAGAATAAAAATAGAAGATAGAGTGAGAGAGCGAGAGCGGTAGAGAAAGAGAGTGTGTGTGTGTGTGTGTGTGTGTGTGTGCTTGCATTGTGAAACGACTTGTGTATAGTCCCCTTTGATTGGAGCGAAAGGTGACAGCAGCAGGAATTCACAGTCATGTGACAGAAGAGTTTATCTGGCGAAGTCAAGCACGTTCTTCTGCTCTTGTCTTTGAGGAACCGCGGCGCATTAGCGAGGTGATGGACTCCATCAGGCCTAACAGCGGCACACCAGCACACACACTGCTGCTTTAGCGTCACTTCAGCCGCTCAAGTCTGGATGGAAAGTTAATGAACTGCCTGTAGGACCACCGGACTCCTGTGACAGACACGTTCTGCTCCTCAGGCCTTACAGTGATGGATTAGCCTGGCCACCCTCACACCACCACGGCCGAGGTGAGAAGAAAAGAAAGCCTCTGGTTTACGTTACTGTACAGGCAAACAATTAGATCTTCTCACATCTTCTCAAAAGCGCCGACTCATGTGAAAGATGAAGGTCAGATCAAGTTCATTCCATTTCAGACGAGCAGACGATGATGGGAATTCCGAGAAGCTACGTTTGATCACGTAACCTTTTATTTAGTCAAGAGCCAGGGCCTTTCTGTGTGGAGTTTGCATGTGCTTGTGTGGGTTTTCTCTGTGTCTCCTCTGGGTTCAGGAGAATCTGAGTGCGAATGTGTGTCTGGGTGTCCTGCTTTGTGATTGGTTGGCTTCTAATCCAGAGATGTAAAGAGTACCGGAAAACCACACTTGAGTAAAAGTACTTTACTGTAAAAATTACTCCATTACAAGTTACTAGTGACTGATTCCAAGAAGACTTCCGCTAAAAGTCGAAAAGTATCCAAATTTAAAAGGACTTAAGTATTTTACTCGTACTGAATTTAGGCTCAAAAACCACCAAGAAATGTGAAAAATCAAGACACTTTTTATTTATGAGGCTTTGTTTTATTTTATAGAAGTGAAATTTAACACCTCAATGTTTCAAAATGGTAGAATAAAATAGATTAAAAAAAGAACAAACAGTCAAAAAAACAAAAAAAGAAATTACAATCACAACGTAACGAGTAACAGTAAATGTTCATTCAAATGTTGTGGAGTAAAGAAGATTAAAAAATACTCAATTAAAAATGTATTCAAGTAGAGAATAAAAGTTGCGTATTTTTGTCACTCAGTCCAAGTACAAAGTAGCCAAAAATACTTAAATAAAGTACCAAAGTCAATTTACTCAAGTACTTTACACTATTGCTTCAATCTATGCTAAATAAACACCATAATCCTGATGTTGCTAGCACCTGTCTCTCCTAATCAAGCTACAGATAAACAGAAAAAAACGCTTAGTGTCATGAGACAGCGCATAAGCATCTACAAACCGGGCATCGTTTATTTCACAAAGTGTGTGGAGGGAATCCCAGCGTTCCTGGAGCTATCACGCTGAGCTGCTAACGGCTTTCAGAGAAGCATGCTGACTCCACTGTTGTCAAAACTCTAGCAACGCGATGAAGAGCGAAGACATCGCGTAGACAAACCGCACGGACTCGTCCAGCACACGTCGCCGATGACAACGAACCTGCTGAGGAGACCGAACATCTCCCCTGAAGGCTTCATCACACAGCCATCACACTTTCTGCATTTTATGAATCCAAACACGTTTGAAGGGACGACCAACACAACCACAGAGAGGAACCATTAACGTCATTTCAAAAACGTGTGTGGCACAGAGAAGATGTGGAAAATGGAGAGCGAAGAGAAACATAAGGTAGTGATATATCAGGGATGGATGTGTAAGCCGAGGAGTTAAGATCAAAGCAGCCGGGATACGTTTGCAATGCCGGTGGATTGGAGAAGGGACCTTCTGCTTTATCCGACACGCATACCAATAAGATTCCCGCTCCGCCGTTCCCTTAATGGATAAGCAGAGGCCTGTAATGCCGTGTGAAGCAGAAGGCGGAGATAAGATACGTTTATGAGAGAGACGATCACCACTGATTTATTTCTCGCTAAGTTCTCAAGTTCCTCTATGAATCATGTTCGGAATTAAATCCATCTATCCATCCACTTGATCCGCCTCTTTATTGGTGGCTCACGGGGAGCTGGAGCCAATCACAGCTACTCTGGGCCGGAAGGCGGGACCTGGATTGGTAGCCAACTAATCACAAAGCAGGACACATTTCCAGTCTCACATCATTGGGTCATTTTAGACGGCAAATCTCCAGAATCGGAGACCTGGAGGAAACCCACGAGAGCATAAGAACTCCATACAGAGAGACCCTGACCGGGATTTGAACTTGAGTCTCGAAGGAGCCCTTTTGCTCTGAGGAGACAAACACACACATACACACACATACACACACACACGCACACTTAAAAATGAGACACATCATGCATTTTTTTTCCTTTTTCCATGAAATATTTTCACTTCACACCTCTAAACTACAACATCGCGAAGATTTTAGGACCAACATGCACAATTTTGAAAAATAAAATGAGTGAAATGTCAAATATTAATTTGAAACATTAATTTCCATATGTTGTGTTTTTCTCTCCAAAAGTGAGAGTATGTCACAAAAAATATAAATATTCATTGTCAAAAGGATTTGCAACATTTTTTGCAACCACAACAGTTTTACAGACGTAATTTTTGTTATTTTATCGATACTTCTGTATCATTTTTATGAAATTTCTTTTCATTATTATATGCTAAATATTTTTCAATAATTGTTGCCATATGGACGCACAACATATCGGTACTAAATGTGCGTAATGGAGTAAGTCGTAAGTAAAACGGTCGTCACATTTACAGCAACATGCCGCTTTAGCGAAAGACAAACCACAGAGTGCCAAAGGTTTCCATTCATTTCCATCATTCCATTTTTTTTTTTCAACTGCTTACTCCATTTCTGGGTCACGCGGAGCTGGAGCCAATCACATCAACTCTGGTACAGTATATCGGGATGGTCAAAAAAGTGTGAAAACAGTCGTGATAGTCGTCATTAGCTGTCGTCATTAGCTGCACCGCATGAGTTAATAACGCACAGCTATACAACCGCTAAAGCTGGTCGGTTGCGATTCAGATCAGTCTGTTTGGAGACCCACCTAAACAAATTTATCCGCCAGGTTCGATGCGGCGGTCTCCAAGTGGTGTCCATGATTACTAATACGACTGTGGCAATTAAGAACTGCCTGGTGAAGTTCACAGGCTAGGACGCGCATGCTAATGCCACGGCATTCCTCCGCTACCGCAACCGAAATCAACATTGTCCTTTAAATCTAATTGCATTGGTAAAGCAGAATGTGTTTATTCTCTCTCCCCGGCGGATAATGAAGCATCGGAGCGCGGCAACACGATACCGCTTGATGGCGGATTTTAAAAGCGCTAGCGTAGATGGTCTTGGCGCGTGCATCTGGAATTGCACTTGGGTGTGGGATCAATACCCATTTCCCTGGTCCTTCATCAGTTTCCAGAGCCACGTCAGATCCGCTGGCGCTCCGTGTCTTTCACACATCCTTAAAACCGCCACTGTCCATCCACAAAAACACATATGGGCTTGAATTAATTGGTGTTCTAAGATAATTTCCTACCCGGAATGAAATCCTTAACGCGTTAAAAAAATACATACTGTATTTCGCCTTCTAGTCTGACGGCGTATGCATGTAATTATTCTTTTAATATCCTTTAAGCGATTAAATGTATGTATATATACCTTATTTACGCAAATATATGTACCCCTTTATTTCATATTTTCAACGCTCAAAAACATGTGAGGTGCTTATAATTGCTGATTTCAAATATGTGCGTAAATACTGTATAAGTCCTGTATAATTATTGTATAATTTTTCTGTATTTCAAGTTATGAGGAATCACAAATATTAAATCAGTCTTTATGCAGCGGCGCGCGTGTGCGTCTATATAATGTTAATCAATGGTGAGTAGGCAGACGTGCATACAATATAAGCTTTTATTGGCTCAATACCAAGAATTAAAAAAACATTTTACACGCCCCAATACTTAACAGAGACAATTTAACACTGTATTTAAGATGTAAATACAGTACAAATTTTACAAAACAACAAACAAAGACTACAAACCACGACCGCTTAGTCCAATGTGTCATTGCAGAAAGATTCGAAACGATCAAAAATGAAGAACACAGGCAAGGAGTAAAAATAATCCAAGGAACAGACACAATCAAAACGCCTGGTCGCTGCACAGGGGATAATAATACTTCATCTTCACACGGCGTCTGATAAACAGAGAGCTTGAAACAGGCTTCAGCTTGAAAATTTTTAGTTTTTTTTTTGTGCCTGAAAAATCAGGGGGGTGCTTGAATTCTCGTGAATATGATAATTTGTTTATAACAATTAAGATAAAAATGCTAGATTTGTGAAACTGTGAAACTGCTTGCGTTCGTCAGCTTTGACACACGATTCTCTAGATAAAACTCTAGAAACATCTTTACTGTCATGCAAATAGTAAGTTTAGGAAACATTACAAATGTTGAAAGTTTTTAAGCTTCATTAAACTTGTTCAACAAACAAATGTACATTTAAGATGGATATAACTATCTGCTTATACCTCCAGACGTGGTGTGTGTGTGTGTGTGGGTTTTCTCTCCAGAGTAGGAAAATATCTTAAAACACCGGGTGCAAATTTGCCAACCACATGCGTTCCTCATTCCCAGGCAAAGCATGGCGTGTTTTGATTTCATCTACAGGTCTTTCCCTGCGCTTTACGGCTTCTCAAGCACAGTGGGATCTCCTGAAACTCCAGGATTGAGATATCTCCGAACGCTCCAATCAACTGTGTGAGCCGGGATCCCACGGGAAGGCCCATGTTATTTGTAGTTGTGCTTTAAGCTGGACACGTTATCTGGATCTGTGGTCAGCGGCTAATGTACAGGGACGTCTGGAGCCCTCGTGGTAATCACTAATGTTTATCAGAAGCAGTCATCTCCAAAGCTAATTAAAAATCATCAAACACGGCTAAACAACGGAGCTAATTAACAGGACACAGAATAACAATCCTCCAAGGACGACAGGCCAGCATGCATTTTCATACCAACTCGCGCAGGCTTCTTGATCACGAGAGTTCTCCAGACATGTTACTGGCTTGGTGAGGAGTGTATGAGTAATAAACCTTCTAAAGTCAACGATATTTCCTCTAAGCTTTTTTTGGCAGGCCATAAAAATCCCTGTGAAAACCCCAGGAGGCAGAGAGAATATATATTTTTTTCAATTTTTACAAAGTAAATAAATCCACCGCACATCGACTTCTCACAGTGGATCCGAACTGTCTGGATTTTTTTTATACTGTGAATATGATGTGTAGCAAGTAAATTAAAACAAACAAGCTAATTTACGCAAACAACAAACAAATATATAATTAATGTGAAATTATGTGAATAGAAGCCCCCCTTATTTCGAATTTTAGTGGATCAAAACTTGGGCGGTGCTTATAATCACTGATTTCGCAAAAGCATGTAAATATATGCCAAATTTTTCTACATTTCAAATAAAGAGCAATCACAAATAATTGGATATACTTTCATTCACTTTAAATTTTTATTAGCTCAATAATAAAAATAAAGAAACATTAGTCACGCAACAACACTTATAAGTGGCTAAATAACATGTTAGAACAAAAAAAAATTATTGGAACAGATAGAGCCTCTGGTAAATCAGCGCTAACAGCTAACGGCTGGAAAAAAAAAAGTCCAAATGCATTGGAAAATAGTTGAAAACTAAGAACACAGGCACAATCACAAACACAATCAAAACGCTCGGTTTGCTGCACAGGGGAAAATAATCCTTCGCTATGATCCTCTTACGGCATTGAACCTATTAATAAAGTATAATGATATCGAAAGGATACAATGATAAGTTAGGTTTGTTAAGCAAAGAAGAAATAGTATTTAAGAGAAAATTAACTTAATTAAACAAGAAATGTAAAAAAAAAAAAAAAAACTTTTTTTTTTTTACTTTTATTTTTAAGTAAAAAAATCCTGACATTAGGGCTCCACATTATAGAAATATGCATTATGCAATCACTCACACACATATACTGGCAAATTTGCCATAGTTTTATTTTTTTACGGACTTAGAAGACTGGATTTGTAGAACTAATAAAGACTTGGTTTTTGCATATAATTTTTTTTGTGCAACATTTAACACTTCAATATTTAACGAACCAAGTTTCAAGAAACGAAGTACGTCTTCCAGAAAATGTACTTTTGCGTTTCCCAAGTTTGTGCCATAATTAGTATCAGTATCCAATGAGCGTGTTTTTGCGTTACTAACAAGGCAATACTATCCATACACGGTAATGAAATTACTAAATGACGATATACATTACTACTGCAATGTCATTTTCATATATAATGTGCAGCTCTGAAGCGTGTATTCACTCCACTCCACTCCACTCCACTCCATCCCCCCAGCCGCTTCCCCTAAACCAGCGGAAATTTGTTCTTCTTCAGCTCATCCCAAGATGTTTTCCGTTTTTCTGCCCATCTTCCCCGCGACTGCGACATCCGAACGGCGAATCTCCACAGGAAGCATCCGAGCACATGACAGGTTGGCGTTGAGCAGTGGCAGAACTAACTATTAAACCAACACGGATGGTGTTTTTTCAGCGTCCGGTGGCACGTTGCGTGACAGGTGCGCGACTATTTGCATAACTCATCACCCAGCCACGAATGTGCACGGCGAGTACGGAAGATTTCACAGATTACCACGGTAAACAAGCCAAGATTAAGCAAAACCCTTCCATTTACCCGAGAGATGCAGACTTCCATTTGCGACAGGGGTAACTTCTCCGACAGTGCGCCGCAATAAAGCTGCCGGGGTTATCTGTGACATCAAGGGGCAAAGAAGCGTGTCGTCTTCAAAAGGGAAAGAGAGAAAAGACATGTTCATCTCAGCAGAGGTTGGCATGCGTCACACCGGCGGCCGTACAGTGGCTTGAAATGCGCTGAAATGTGGAATGATGGCACGTGTGGATCTGCATGCAGAATTTTTCTTATTTATGTTTTTATTTCAGACTCACAAATCAAGAATAACATAAAAACTAAGAAAAAGAAAAAAAATGCTCAATTCATGCCCAACACTTAACCCTACAGTAGAATCTACATTCTAATCGACTCTCACGCCCGATTGAGTTTGGCATTTAAACGTGGTGATAATCCAGTAATACGTGTAGACTTCATTGACCGCGTAAATGTTTCCATCACGATGGGTTTTGTGAACTTGCTCTACTTATTTGCTATAAAGATCAGACTTCAGTGTGATATGAGATGTCGGCTTCATTAGACATCACATCAGAGTTATTTGCAGTGGGTGGAAGAGCAAAGTTCTATGCCGTTCTCTCTCAACTAAGGAACAAAATAAGTCATTGACGTGCAGATTTATGACATCTTATACTGTTTTTGCGCCTTTTATTTATTTATCTTCTTTAACCTGTGTAATTTTTATACTATTACTATTTACTTTGTCATCACTGTTTTGTAGTACCATTGAATGTTGCTGCTGCGAAACAGAAATTTCCCCTAGTGGGATAAATAAAGTCTCTCATTCATTCATTCGTTCATTCATTCATTCGTTCGTTCGTTCATTCATTCACTGTATTTAAAAAAAGAAACAGGCAAGCTTTCTTACATAAATGATGTAATCCTGCTCATTTCTCCCCTCCAGATTTTTTGTAAATTTACAAAAAACAAACCCCACACATTATGTGATAGTGAATTCCAGAAAATATTGTAAATTTAGCAACTTTTTATAATTGCAAAAAATGAATAGAGAGAATAAATACTGTATATATATTTTTAATTTAAAAAGTTAACAAAATCCAAAAGTAAGAAATTCTTGAAAATGTAGGAAAAAAATGTCAATTTAGCCATTTTTTAAAGCAATGCACACGAGACACAAATTACAAAATATTTATGGAATTTTACGAACTTTTAACCTGCAAAAAAGTTCCTGAATTAACCACAATGGCATAATTCCTGTAAATATAGGATCATAAACCTTAATAAAAGAGATTTTAGTACTTAAAAATGAATCACCTGTAATTCGCTGTAGATAAGCCTCTTTACATCTCTAAATATTGTTCATAATTACATTGACAAATTATCTGCAAGTTAAAAAAGTATTAATATTTTGCGAAAATACTGTCATTACGATGAGCGGATTTGAACTGAGATAATATGGCAATAATGAGATTGGATTTTTATAACTTTGATTTTCAAAAGTGTTTTTCACTACTTATTTCGGTTCAATGACTCATTTTGCAAGATCACAAAAAAATACGAACTTCTCATTACTTCTTTCCAGTGCATATTGAATCTCGATTTCAAATGAAGGTCATAAGGTTTAATACAAATCAGCTTTCAAATCCGGCAGAGCTTGATGAAAACGGAAGGGTCGGTGGAGAAACACCAAGAGCGAGGGCATGAAAAGGAATGAAGACGTATGTGTTTATCTAATTAACCGGAGTGCTAAATTCATCTTCGGGGAGCGTCCCTCTTCAAATAACACAAATCCATCACGGACATGTTGTTTTTCGGATGTTTGTCTATCTAGAGTCGGGCGAATAGTGCCAAGCTTCTCTGGCCACGCCCTAAACGAACACTGACTGGAACCATTAGGCCAGATGCTGCTGGGAAAACCTAATCAAATTCAGACAAAAGTCAATAGAATTTGTAATTAAAAGATTTATAATTAGGTGGTTCAAATGAGAAAAAACGTGTCTTGAGTTGTATAAATATGAGATGTCGTTTTCTTTACAATGGCTTTCGTGTTACTTGTACATTGGTACCCGACTTACAAAAATCCTAGAAAACACAAATTCCTAGTAACAAAATGCGTCGACCAAAAATATCGTCCCAAGTTCCGAAATATTTTTGCAATACAAAAGGAGCGTGTTTTTTTTCTTACCACTAGCATGCATGGAGATCCATGACGTGTATAAAACAGTTTTTGAATCTTCTCTCCACGTCAAATAAACAAAAAACAACAAAAAAAATCTAGTTAGTAACAGAGATCTTGCTTCCAAAATAAAAAATAAGCTTTTATTCTCCCAGAAAGTCGATATTTTTTTGAAAAGATGTTGTGCAAATCTCTGAAATTTCCGTAATCTTGTGAGAACGGTGACCTAGCAATGTCTCAGGGATTATGTAAATCTCAGGAATTTGCATGATGTTATTTCAAGAACAACGTACAAAATTTTTGCCGAACTTTTTGCTGAAGGTTTGGGTATGTGAACAGATATTTTTGTTCTTTCTGTCTAACCCTCGGATGAACCCTTAAAATCCTTTCTGATTTTGCAAATATCACCGCGTGTCAATATTATATAACCGCAGGAGACCAGATGTTTCTCTGGACCACTAATCCAGACGAGCTTTGAATGTCATGTTTTCCTCTATAAATAATGCAGATTCAAAGCCAGTTGATCTTAAATGTACCTATTAACACTGGATTGGGAAATCGGATGGAATGTGTTCAGTGTTTGGCTTTAAATGGATTTTGTTGATTGAACAAAACTCAATTGAATTTCAATCAAGTTCCCCTTTCCTGTTAATTACTATTGGAAAATGCTAAACTCCTGACATTAAAAATACATTTACTATTATTCTTGCTATAATTCATCACCATGGCAACACACCAATGAGTTGAGCTGATCAAAATTGCAGGCAGTTTTTTTCTCATAGACTAATTAATATCCAAGATATTTACAGTCTGGTTTGTTTTTTTTTTTTTTTTTTCAGACCGTCTTCAGCAGAATAAAATAAACTGAATCTCTTTCTCTCCCTATATGTTGCTCTTTCACTCTCTATCTTCTCCCCGCTCTCTCTCCTTTTCAAGCTCTTATTCTCTTCCTCACTCCCTCACTCATTAACTCTACTTCCTCAGTCTCTTCCTCTATTCTTCACTCTATCCTACTATTTTTTCTCTCTCTCTCTCTCTCTCTCTCTCTCTCTCCCCCCCATATCTTGCTCTTTCTCTCTCTATCTTTCTCCCGCTCTCTCTCCTTTTCAAGATCTTATTCTCTCCCTCACTCACCCACTCACACACACACACACACACACACACACACACACACACACACACACACGCACACACACACACACACACACACACACTAAGATACACTCATTCACTCACTCTATATTTCAATCTTCCTCTAATCTTCTCTCTCTCTCACTTATTTGCTCTTAATTCCTCTCTCATTCTCTCTTGCTCTTACTCTCCCCAGCTCTCTCTCTCTCTCTCTCTCTCTCTCTCTCTCTCTCTCTCACACACCTATCTCTAATTATGCACAAACCAATTAGATATTAATATTGACTGCGGCATTAAACATACCATTTAGAGTTGAATATTAAAAGCATTACGAGTCAAAACCAAGACACAGAATCTGTTCTCCTCTTGTGACCCGGCTAACCACTGATAATCTGTAATGTCATGGGATTAAATCCCCGTGAGCTTCCATCATGGCTGCCATTAGCCGTTATCAGCATACAGCAGGGTCTGAAGTTATGTGATGTCTACCACCAAAACAACTCTCCGCAAAACTTAAAAAAAAAAAAAAAAAACGTGCAGAAAACTGGCAAGAGCTTAATGCGAGTGTTAGACTGGTCTCAAGGACTAACTGAGCTGCAAACTGCCATGGGAGCTTCGTTTAAAAAGCAAGCAAGGATCAAACACTCACCCTGGAGGAAGCTCACGCCATTTAGAACACACACACACGACATTCATTTAAAGAAAAAAAAAAAATAGTGTGTTATCATGAACTGTGTCATGTCAATCCACAGCATTCCGGAAATGTCTCTCCGAGCTTCTGATAGAAACCACACCAATGAGCTTTGAACTTTTGAAAGTAACAGAAGTGCATTATATTAAAAACAAATATGGTAGTGTGATGGTTAAAATGTAAATGTTTTGGTAAAATTGACCAAAATAAAATTAATTTTTTTTTACAAATGTAAAAATGGCAACGTGAGATTTTGTATCCATCCTTTTTCTAAGCATATTTATTTTTGTTAGTGGCCTTTATTAGTGATTACCTTTTTGTCTTCCACTTCCTGTTTTGTGGTTCATTTATGAATAATTAAATAATAATAAATAATGTTCTAAATAAACTGTCAAAATATTGCTCATGTGAATATGATTTCTACAAAAAACGCCAGATTTGTTTAAATGGTATTTAAATGATGTTTAAATGTTAAATCCGCTGCTATCTTGTTATTGCACAGTTGCTCTGTGTGAGAGGTAAATGAAACTCATTTTTATTCTTTGCTTTAGTCTCTCAGTGATAAATATTATGTTTTTTTATGTTATGCTAAATGTTTTAATTTTTATTATAGTTATTACCACTATTTTATATTTTAGAAAAAAGTACTGTCTGAATTAGCGGGGCTTGGACCAAATTAGGGCATTCATAGTGCAAAATGTGTTTCTACTTACAAAACCACTTTCTAAACTAATCCATTACTAAATACATTCGGCTTTAGGAACGAATTAATTTCATAAGTAGAGCCACCACTGTAATTCTAAATACATTCTACTACCAGTTCAATTCTTAAAAAAAGAAAACTGTTGAATTCTATAAAGCATGTGTATCCTGTTTAGTGGTTCATTAATGACTGTGTCTTAAATTAAAACATGTAATGATAATAAAAAATAATAAAATAATAATATATGGTACAAATATTGCCCATTCTCACTATTCAAGCAACACAGCGACAACCTGTTCTGTCAAGAAGATAGATGATCGGTGATTGCGTGTGATTCAGCCTCACATTAACCCCGTAAAGCCGCTTTCTGAATCTCCCAAACACCCAATCATCTTTGGTTATTGACCCTGAAGAAGGTGGGCACACTTTCATTAACTCTCGCCTCTTCCACATCGATTTATGTGTCATTTTTTCTTCTGAACTGTAACACCTGATCAGCCTTTCTCGATTTTTTACAACTCTACTAAATGTGCAGCATTTGCACAAAGCACATGTTCAGAAACCTAGAATTAGTCCGAGTTGGCAAACACTAGGGATGAGCGATTATCTAGTGTCCAGATGCTATTAGTATTATATCACAGTATTGGGTCCTACACATTTTAGTTCTGATAATATATTATGTAATTAGACATTAATTACATAATTTGTACATAAAATCTGTATTCTAACTTTATTTTAAGTAATTAATTCGATGGAGGGGGTAACCTGGATAAGCATCTACCATTATGAACGCGGTATGTTTTTTATAGTAGTACTGAAGTAGTTTTCCAGGGGTTTATTTGAAAAATGTCAGAGACAGAGAGAGAGAGAGAGAGAGAGAGAGAGAGAGAGAGAGAGAGAGAGACAAAGAAAGACAGAGAGGGAGGGGGAGATAGATAGATAGATAGATAGATAGACAGACAGACAGACAGACAGACAGACAGATAGATAGATAGAGAAAGAGAGAGAAGAAGACAGAGAGGGAGATAGAGAAAAAGAGAAAGAAAGAGAGAGAGCGAGAGAGACAGAGAGGGAGATAGAGAAAAAGAGAAAGAAAGAGAGAGAGCGAGAGAGACAGAAAGGGAGGGGGTGTGAGAGAGAGAGAGAGAGAGAGAGAGAGAGAGAGAGAGAGAGAGAGACACACACACACACACACAAACGCAAAAGAGAGCAACTGTTTAAAATATCTCTAGCTGATCAGCTCTGTGATGGTCAATCTGTTCTTTCTTTTCCCACCATTTCCTCCCATCAAGCAGACAAGCCTCCATGTTGCCATCACTGGTGCTTGAAAGAGAAGCTCTGAAGTCAAAGCCAGCAGTTAAAGGCAGCGGCGCTTCCCTCCCTGGGCTCCTGGATCTGTGAAACAGCGCTGGAATGGCTTCACAGTTCAGCTCCACTGCACATCGATCCATCACAGATTCGCCAGTTCGAGACTGGACTGACTCTTTAACAAGTGGGCGCTGGAATTCAAGGCCAGACTCAAAGTCTGTCTGGGAGAACGGAGCCGTTCTAGTATCCCCCACATTAAAGGTTTGATTCTAACGTCTCAAAACGTCTCTAACGACAAATAAAACTCGAAAAATGCGTGCACAGTCATAAAATCTTGAGTCGAGTCTATTCAGGATTCTTCACATTTTTTAATCCAAAAAAATCCTTTTGACCTTGACATCAAGTAGTTAAAAGCATCTAAAACCTTCACTGCAAAACCTACTAAACAAGTCGTTTTTGACCTGACAGTTATTGAAAAATGAAAATAAATGATGTTTAATAATTTTATTTAAACATGAGTAATATATTGAAAAAACATTTTTTATGTTTTTGAGAAACTGCTGTAAAGTGTCAGGTTTAATTCTGCAGGAAAGCCACTTAAAAACATGCAAACTACGTTAATTTCTGTTTAATTAAGTGTGTGCAAAATGTGTTATAGAAATTTAAATCCGTATTTATAAAAAATGTTCTTCAGAAAATCTGTTTGGTAACGCTGGTTCATCAGTTTAAACAAAAAAACTTGAGTTGAGCCTGTCCAGCATAAGGACTTTTATTATACAATACATATATAGGAATGTTACAATATCATGTTTTTTTATTCGAAAAAAATCTATTTGATCTTGACTTCAAGTAGGTAAAAGCATCTATAACCTTCACTGCAAAACCTACTAAACAAGGTGTTCTTACCTGAAAAAATAAGTC
The DNA here is from genome assembly GCA_028031935.1 of Paedocypris micromegethes. Classification (NCBI taxonomy): domain Eukaryota; kingdom Metazoa; phylum Chordata; class Actinopteri; order Cypriniformes; genus Paedocypris; species Paedocypris micromegethes. Next base: position 1,524,087 of record CM051496.1, on the reverse strand, counting down.
ATTGCAGAACAACAGTGGTTAAAAATATTTTCCAATATTTTACTCATATATTTTTTTTTAAATGAGGTTTTAGAGAAAAGTTCTGTAAAGATATGGGTTTAATTCAAGAATGGCAATTAAAAATATGCAACGTATGTAAATTTGTGTGTAAATTAGTGTGAAAAAAGAAAGGAAATTGAATATTTATCGAAAAAAAAAAAAGTGATGCTTCAGAAATGCTGTTTGCTAACTCTGGTCTGTCTGTATCGCCTTTCCATTTGAGGGTCACGTGGAGCTGCAGCCAATCCCAGCAATTCTGGGCCTGAAGGCAGGACATACTGGCCTAAATTGGTGACCAACCAATCACAGAGCAGGACACACAGCCACACACAATTCTGCCAAAATCAGCGGCTTCTGTCAGCCGTGCGCAATCATTTAAATATTATAAAAAAAAAGACGATCTTGCATTACTTCTGTCATATTTTGGGGCGGCTCTCACGTGATGACAGTGGACGTGACAGTCACGTGCGGTAAGTACCTGCACTAGAACAGTGGATGTGAGTCAGGCCGCAGTCGAGTTTAAAAAAAACAAAAAATAAACAGGGAGAATGAGTGATTAAACAAAATGGTAAAGTAAGTCTGCTATCAACTCCGACATTTTACTACCTGAAAAAGGATTTTATTCTGAAGTGTGCGTGTGTGTGTGTGTGTGTGTGTGTGTGTGTGTGTTTACTGCGGTTGCAAACCAGAAGATGGCACTCAGCAAACCAGTTGAGGACAAAATGATTAGCCCCCCTACAAAATAATCACTGTTTGAAAAGTATTTCAAAAGTGCTTTTAAACAGAGCTGATAATTTTGTCCTCAACGGTACATAAAACTGTACCTTTGAAAGTTGCTTTTTTTTTTACGTTTAATGTTGATTTCTTTTTATTACAACATTATTTTTCAATTTAAAGCAAGGACTATTATGCGTTATTACTGACTTACAGGGTTAAATATTTAAAATAATAAAATATCCAGAATCAAGATCTTTATTCTAAGCAAAAAAAAAACGAGATTCTTATCCAGTGACGAGTGTTTGCGCCCAACATCCGGCTACACATCCCAGCGAGTTGGCGTTCCAGAACACCAGCCTACACTGGGCACGGTAAATCTAGCATTAGTGCATCTCCTATATATTTGCTGGTCTTTTTTCCCCCTCTATCTGTCTATCTAGCGCTCTACCTTAGATCTCACATAACCCTCTGGGAGATTTTATTTATAGGAGTCAGTAGCAACTCCAATGGCTTTCAATAATTAATGATTTTCAGACCAGGCTGTGTAAGAGCAGCTCCACCAAACAGTAGTAAATTCCGCTTCTGTATTACTGCGGCTTCAGAACGCTCCGTTTAACAGGGCACAGGTGCCGGACGGGGATCCGTAACCATCACTCACGTGGACAAGAAGAAGCAGATCGTAAAAAAGAACCAGGCTGGAGCTCAATGGCGGCTCCCCAGTGCGTCTGTTTTTGAAAAAGCCACTCGCTGTTGTTGTGAACTCCCCAGAAGAGACTTCACAGTGTGCGGCTGGCCCACATTCCACCCATCCCTTTGTTGGAGATCAGATGCAGAAGAAAGAAAAAAAAAAAAAAAAAACCAACACAGATGCTGAGCCCAAAACAACAACAACAAATATGTGTGCCAACAAGAACACTTTGGGTACAGGAAGAAGAGGGATGTGTTGTGATCACACACTGCTAAACGAATCACGCCGAGCTGGAGATGGCAACGGCAAAGGTCACGGGTTGGATCTTAAGGGCTAAAAGGGTTCCAAGATGGCACTTGTAGTTGTTTAAATGGTAAATCCGCTTGCCATCTTGTCATTGCATAGCATTGCATATTTGCTATTTGCTTCAGTCCCACAGTACTAATTTTTATGCTTTTTTCAATTACTGTACTGTTATGTAAAATGTTTGTCATCACAGTTATTATAACTATTTTATGATTTAGAAAAAAATACCGTTTGAACTTAGCGGGGCCTGGAACAGATTAAGTTTCTACTTACAAAACCCCTTTACGAACAAACTACTTTTAATAAGTAGATGTACCACTGTAATTCTAAATACATTCTACTATTAGCTCAGTTATGACTGTGACTTTATAAAATAAAATACTGTTTTAATTTGGCGAGGCTTGGAACAGATTAGGGCATCTAGAGGCCAAAATGCGTTTCTACTTACAAACCCATTTTACAAATAAGTTAATGTAATAAGAAGATGTACCACTGTAATTCTAAATACATTCTACTATTAGTTCAGTTATGACCAATATTTAATAGTTTATAAAAAACTGTTGTCTTAATTACTGGGGTTTTCAAACAGACTAGGGCATATATAGTGTAAAATGTGCTACTATGTCTACTTAATATGTCTACTACTAAATATGTCTACTTCCAAACTTTTTCATTTATGAAACCGCTTTCGAAACGAATTAATTTAGTAAGTAGAGCCACCACTGTTATAGTACTACTAGTTCAGTTATGACTGATAGTTTATAAACTGTCTAAATTTAGCAAATTAGGATTGGAACGGATTAAGGCATTTATAGTGCAAAATTCATCTCTACTTACGAAACTACTTTCCAAACAAAGTATTTAGTAAGTAGAGATACTACTGTAATTCTAAATATATTCTGCTATTAGCTCAGCTAAGACCACATTTTTATATTTTATAAAAATATATATTAATTTTGGAAGTTTAAGAATGTTAAACTATAAAAATAATTTTGTGTAAAAAGCGCTTCTACTTTTTTCGCCTCACGAAACAGCTTTCGGAACAAATTTTTCGCAAGTAGAGTCACCCCTAATTCTAAATACATTTGTTTAAATAATAAATATTAGATATTAAAAAATTTAAATATTAAATAGCTGGATTCTATAAAGCACGTCTTTCCAGGAAAGAAAAGACACCACAGAAGCGCTTGAGTTGGCGTCTGATCCAGCCCTGTATATTTATAACACTAAGCAACCGGTGTGTGGCCGGCGCTGCCCACTTAACCTTGGCACGGCTGCATTCCGAACAGCGTGTCAGCAGAACAGCTGTGACGCACTGGATAGGCATCAGCGGAGCAGCCCATTACAGGCCTCACATCACTGAGCCAGAGAAGAGGTCTGGAGTGGAAATGAGACGGGCCCAAAGCTCCAGGGAAGCTGAGAAAGCTCCCGCGGCAACACCGACTGGCACACACACACCCCCCACAAACTGTTGGCTTTGTACTGGGTCGTGTGGTGAAAAGCAAAGTCATTCTGATGTCAGGCAGATGCCTTCCATTTGCAAAGGCCGGCAGCCATGACATAATACATTGTGGTGAGGCGATGAAGAATAACGGACATTTCTCCTGACAGTCGCTCAAAAAATTCAGTTCAACCCAAAAAACAGGTTTGTTGAAGAAAAATAAAAAAGTCATATTTTTAACCCGTTCCTTAGGGGCAGCAGTTTCACAATATCGTTCGATCTGAGATTAGTTTGTGCACAAATGCAATAAGAGTTTCATTATTCTGATTTTAAAACAATTTTTTCTAAAAAACTATTTCCTTTCACTTTTTAAATGACTCATAAAGGTCATGGTTCTGTTTTTATTGGTGCTGAATATATAGTAAGAATATCTAGTGTCTATAGTGATGTTAATTTAGTCTTGAGAAAAGCAACATCTTATGAAACCAAACTGCAATTAATTGAACGCAAAAAACATATTCATTATAAAAGTGATAAGTTCATCGACATAAATCAAAATTCATTTAGAAAGAGAGAGAGAGAGAGAGAGAGATCAAGCAAGAAAGTGAGAGAGAAACTGAGAGCTAAAAAGTGAGAGAGAGACAGACAGAGAGAGAGAGAAAGAGAAAGAGAGAGACAGAGAAAGAGTTAAGAATAACGGACATTTCTCCTGACAATCGCTCCAAAAAATTCAGTTGAACCCAAAAAACAGAGGTTTGTTAAAAAAAAGAAGAAAAAAAAAATCGCCTGTCATAATTTTAACCCGTCCCTTATGGACAGCGGTTTCACAATATCGTTCAATCTGAGATTTGTTTGTGCACAAATGCAATAAAATTTTCATTATTCTGATTTAGATTGCATTCAGTGTACACACACACACACACACACACACACACACACACACACACAGACAATAGGTTAACCTAACCAAAGACAACCACAATGATCTATGATCCTTCTTGACCTTCAAACAGACCTTCAAAGTTGTGAAGACCTGCCAAAGGTCCCCACAAGAGACAACAGAGCAACACACACACAAACAAACACACATACCATTTGGGGTCACACTATTAACGTACATACAAAACATTAAGTTCCCCCCACCCTAAACTCAACCAATAAAGGTTTCATCAAAACATTTGAAGACTTTGTGGGGACTTTTAAAGGTTAGCGATCTGTCTAAACTGGTTAAAAGGTCAAGTGAACATAGGGACCCACTTTGTGCTAAAAACCAAGCAGTTGGAGCCCAACTTCGTGCTAAATGCCTCTACACACACACACACACACACACACACACACACACACACACGCGTATATAAATAACAGTTGAATTTTAACATTGAATGCTAATTAATATTTGTTCACCATCTGTGTGATATATAGTGAGCAAATAGTTTAGAAAAAATAGAACGCTGTTAACAAATAGTGAATAAATAAAAAATCTTTTTGTCTTCAAACAAAAACTTCAAAAATTTTATTGAAGAAAAAACTTAGTCAACAGTGGCCTGCAGTTTAAGCCAAAGATCCTTCTACTTTCTTCAAAACTGCCCAGAACACACGGCAAATCTCCCGGAATGTTTCTTCCCGCTCAATCTCTTACAATACATCGGCAGAAACTAATAAGTGTCATCAATCCAAAGCGAGATAATGTGCAAATTACTGACAACTGTTGTGTGTTGTGGTGTTTAATGCTTCTGCGGCACGGCTCCTCGGGGAAGCTCTTGCTTTGATAAGCGCCGAGCAGCTTCTTCTGCAACTATTTCCTCTCCAGCACTCAATTTGAATTTTGCTGGCTGATGAAATCTGGGATCAACAGCAGACCCTGAATGAGAATGTTCCGGTGGACCGCAAACTTAAACCGCTTTCGGTCGCCCGCATACGAATGCTGAGGAAGACGTGCAGAACGTATCAGATTCCTGGAGACGCTGCGGCTGGATCATCTGATGCCAGCGCAGGACTTAAAGAAGCATTTCTGATTTTATAGGAACTTTTATGAACTTGTCATTCAGCCATTAGTGATTGTATGTCCTTTTGGAGAACCTATCATGGTGACAAAACCGCAAAATAATCTGTGATCTTTAACAGAAGAGGAACATCTTGGAGAACATCTTGGTGAAAAAGACTTTAACACTGCAGAAATCAATCTTTCATGAAAGTTACACCTACATTTTTAATGTCTCATTGAGTTTTTATATAGCTTTTAAAAACAATTTTCTTTTTCTTTCATGATTCTGTTTTTATTGGTGCTGAATATATAGTAAGAATTTCTAGTGTCTATAGTGATGTTAATTTAGTCTGTCTTGAGAGAAGCAACATCTTATGGAACCAAACTGCAATTTATCGAATGCAAAAGACATATTCATTATAAAAGTGCTAAATTCATTGGCAAAATTCAAAGCAAAATTCATTTAGTGAGACAGAGAGAAAGAGAGAAAGACAGAAATCAAGCAAGAAAGTGAGAGAGAAACTGAGAACAAAAATCCTGAGAGTGTGAGAGCAAAAGAGAAAGAGAGAGAGAGAGAGAGAGAGAGAGAGAGAGAGAGAGAGAGAGAGAGAGAGAGAAAGCGAGAAGTCAAGCAAGAAACTGAGAGAAACTGAAAGCTCAAAATGAAAGAGAGAGATAGAGAGAAAGCAAGATAGAAAAAGAGAGAGAGGGAGAGAGAGAGAGAGAGAGAGAGAGAGAGAGAGAGAGAGAGAGAGAGAGAGAGAGAGAGAGAGAGAGAGAGAGAGCAGGAAGAATGACAGAGTGAGGGAAAAGTTAAGTAGAGAGAATGAGAGAACTGTAAAAGAAAAAAGATACAATAACAAATACTGAGGAAAAAGCGTGAGAAAGAGAGAGAGAGAGAGAGAGAGAGAGAGAGAGAGAGAGAGAGAGAGAGAGGGGGACAGAGAGAGATGATAGAAAAAGACAGAAAGGAGGGAGACAGAAAAAAAATCCAAAAGCTATTTCATGAAATCTATTCAAAGCAACACTAAGATAATGCTAACGGCGATAATTAAGTTCACAGATATGAAATGAATGTAAACCAGAGAACAGATTTGGAGCTAATCTCCTGAACAACTCCAGATGAATGTTGTAGGTATTAATGGCTGCGCTGATGAGTGTGTGCGCCACAGACGGATGCGGAAGATTCTCCGAACATGCGCGGCGCTGAATAATGAACGCTTGATCGCTTGACATGGCGATGGGAAATGCGGATCCGTCGGGAACGATGACGCTAAACATACCTGACGTTTGAGATGCGCAGTCCTTCACTCTCGTTCCTGTGGAGGAGACAAGACAAGATGAGCAGAAAGGTACAACACTGATCAAAATAAAACACAACGAGTTTTATTAATAAGCAAAAAGGAATATTCATTTTAAACAAAGACAAGTGATTTTTTTAAACAACAAATTTAATACAAATTTCTTTGACTCTTGGAGGGTTAAATAGATTGACAAATTGAAAATATTCAACAAATTGAATAAAAAAAAAAACATTTTTATTTTAAACTTTTAATTTACCCAATATTTATTTTTTTCTTTCCATATCAGAGGTGTAAAGAGTACCAGAAAACCATACTCGAGAAAAAAAAATGCAAATCACTCAATTAAGTTACAAATCACTCCCTTCGGTTTCAAGTCACCAATTCCAAGAAGACTTGAGTAAAAGTCGAAAAGTATTTTACTCGTACTGAATTTAGGTTAAAAAAACACCAACAATTGTAAAAAACATTATTTATGAGGTTTTATGTCCTGATATTGAAATGAAATAACACATCAAAGTAACACATCAATGTTTCAAAATGACAGAACAAAAAAAAAATTAAAAAAAAAAAACAAAAATTCAGTGTCAGTCAAACTCAAATATGCAAAAAATATTGTTTAGTATGTGTCCATTCCAAATGTATCTATGAGTAAAAAGTAACCATACTCAATCAAAAAAGTAGTCAAGTAAACGTGTAATAAGTAAAAGTTGCTTATATTTTTGATACTTAGTACAAAGTAGCCAAAAAAATACTTAAGTATCAAAGTCAATTTGCTCCAAGTACTTTACAACATTGCACAATTTCAAGCAATAGTAAACATCAAATTACTGTTATATTTCTGTCACATTTACCCGTGTGTCTTGTTCAATTGAACACTGAACCTTATGGCTTTCCCAGGGAATCAAACCCACAACCCTGGGGTTGCAAACATCACCTTCTGGAGCTTCAGAAAACCTGTACAACAGGAAATGTGTGTGATTGTAACACGCTAAAACATCAATCCACCATCTGGTGACTTGTAAACATTTTGAGAACAAGCAGATGATCGTTCTTGGTTTCCTTGACACGGAAATTCTGTCTTTACTTTTTCTTGGAACTTCACCTTTCTGCAAACAGCCAGTGGCGATCCCGTTCTCTCCCAGCACCTCAGCCAGTGATGGAGAGCTCTAATATTCACACTTGTGACTGTCAAATTACCCCAGGCGTCCCCCAGCCCGAGCCCTTCTTTAATAATTCACAAGTTTAGTAGAGGAATAGCTTTGTTAGAGAACGCATCAACCAACGTGCCAGCAGATGCCCTCAGACAGATGTTCAAAAGCCATGTGATCTCTACACAGAGAGGCTGAAAACTATGGCAACCATTGTCAACAGCTCACGCTCTCTTCCCGAGTGCAAAACAAGCAACGGGCATTTTTTTTTATTGTTTGACTGAACATTATTCTAAGCAAAATTTCCCAAAATTATGATTGACTCAACATCGACGTTTCTGTGAAACCTGGACTTTCACTGGTCATCGTTAAAAAATAGAAAACATACACGCTTAAGTTATTTTTTGTCGTTTTAATGCAGTTATTATTTTTGTGTTGTATATAATCGTTAGATTAATTGGAAAATCGGTAGACAGATTAGTTGATTAATCGAAAAAATATTATTTAGCTTTTCTTTAGCTTTGTTAGCATAGGCAGCTATTCTGTCCCGCAGATCAATCAATCAATCAATCAATCAATCAATCAATAAACATATGTATCCATCCATCCATTCATCCATCCTGTTTTCCTTCCTTCCTTTCTTCATTCATCCCCCTCTTCTTTTGTTTTTGTCTTCCAGCTGTTTTCACCCAAGCTTTCCTGCTGCCTTTGTGTAACTTCCTTGTAGCTACAGCAAAATAATGACCATTGAAACCAGAATTTCCATTATGTTCCAATTCTGCCACTTCCATGTGATTAAATAAAACTAAATGATAGAATGAAAAATAAAATAGTTTATGTAATTAATAAACCAAGACATATATGTATCTACAATCATTGTGATGTACTTATATACATCTAAATAAATCATCTGAAATGAAATGCAATAAAATGAGTAAACTTTTGTCATGGATCCCAGCTGATGCTGGGCTGAACTTTTATTCGGGGACTATTATTTTGATCACGTTCGGTACATTCACGTCACTTCCGGTCTCGCGTCATGATGTTTTGTTGTTTGTTGTCAGCTGTTTTCGCGTTACTTTCTGTTTTCCGGCGATCGCGTTATTTCCGGGTCACGTGTGTCTTGTTTAGTTTTTTCCCGCGTGCATCTGTTGTTTTTACCAGCTGTTTTCACGTCACTTCCCGTTTTCCCGTGATATGTTCATTGTCTCGATTTGTTTCAGGTGTTCGTCGTTTGTCTCGTCATGTGTTATGTATTTAAGCACCGGTTTTTGTCACAGTGTTTGTGGAGTTCTTCCGTCATGTATGGCTGTGTTTTGTCTCGTCTCGATTTATTTTTGCCTTCTGGATTAAACCTTCACTGAGGAGTTAACCCCTTGCCTCCCGGTTGTTTTCGTGCCGCGCACGGGGATCCATTTACCTACTGTCCTGAGACAGCCAACGAACCCGTGACAGAAGAACTCCACCAACAAACATGGATCCCACCGGCATGGAAGCGATGGAACCAACCAGTCTGGAGAAGTTACAGGAGAGCGTGCAACGTTATTCTGAGGTATCACGACAGTGTGCCACCAGCACGCAGTCGCTACTCGAACAGCTCACAGCGCGGGTCGCTGCCACTCACGCACGCACCGAAAAGATGCTCGCCGGGCTTGTGACCCCAAAGCGAGTATGTGCAGCGGTCGCCACGTCATGCCTCGGTTCAGCCCCGTCATGCCTCGCTCCAGCCCCGTCATGCCTCGCTCCAGCCCCGTCATGCCTCGTTCCAGCCCCGTCATGCCTCGCTCCAGCCCCGTCATGCCTCGCTCCAGCCACGTCATGTTTGTTATACAAATGGCGTCATGATCATTTGTACTTTGTATTTGTACATTGAACTTTGATTCATTTGCACATCATTTGTACATTTTCTGCTCGCAGTTTTTGCTTTTATTGGTCTCTTCTTTATCTTGTGCCTTTTTATACTATTACAATTTTCCCTGTCATCACTGTTTTAATTTGTTGTACCATTGAATGTTGCTGCTACAAAACACGGAAATTTCCCCTAGTGGGATAAATGAAGTCTAATTTATTCATTCAGTCATTCATGCTCACATTCGTCTGATAGTTCCACGCAAATCTTCAGACTCATTTTCTGCTTTTCACAAGCTCCTCGCTGGACAAGCGTCAATTCCAGGCCTTGTTCTGCCACAGTCACACTGTAATGCGCCCACTGTTCTGAATTTCAAACTGGGGATGTTCAAAGCAGAAAAGAATAAGCATCGACTTCAGATGAAATGAAATGCCATCTTCACGTTTAAATCCGGCGAACAGGTCTAGAGCGCAATACTCCCGCTCATCAAAAGACAGTCAAGAAAGTCAGATCAGATCTTAACAAGACAGTAGTTCAAAAACAGGAGAAGTTCAGCGTACCGACGCTTTAAAGTGAGAAGAGTTTGGACTCAAAAAGTGTGAGACGAGCACAAACCCAACATCACAGCTCTGGCACTTCAAAGCCGTGGCAGCGACTCCCCACAGGACCGGCCGGAGAAAAGCGATGCACAGCAATCGTTTTGTGGTCTCCGGTGACTTGTGTGTTATACAAAAATACAGAGCAGCGGAGCGCGTGATAAAGGACACGGAGACAGCACAGTCTGAAGGTCTGAGCAAGCAGACGGTGAGAAAACTCTTAGTTCACAAGGCTAAATTTAACATTGGCCTTAACTCCTGCTCCCGTAGACAAAGCAACACGGCATTTTCCTAATTTAACACCACAAGTCAAGCATGAAAACTATTGGTTTGGCATCAGTGTGAATGTGTGTGACTGTTTTATATGTAAATGATTTTTTTTTTGCTAATTTATATGATTATTTTATATAACATTGGCGCGTCTGAAGGGCAGGAATCCTTATTGTAGTCGTATTATGTGCTGACTTATAGTATAAACCCTCAGTCACACAACTTCGTAATGTAGCTTGATTCGTAGGCTAAAGACAAACAAAACATATATTTGTATATTTATCTCGTAATCATTTAGCCCAATTTTCCAGAATTATGACTCAAAATCATGTTTAATTCAAACCGGCTTATTCGAAAAAACAAGTCATCACTGAAAAACAAAATACATACACACGTGGGAAACGTAAGGGTAAATATTACAGATTTGAAAACTATTTTGAGTCAATCTTTAGTTTCTAATTTATTATTTTGACACAATAATTAAGGAAGTGTTGTGGCGTGTTGCTAGACGTTACTGTTTGTAGTTTTAAGCAGGTTTAAGGCATTCAGTTTTTGCCTATGTATTGTATAACTGTATTGCTTTTATTATTTTGGTATAGCAATTACAATAAATTTTCTGCTGGCTGTTGAAAGAGTGTCAAAATAAATGATAGCGAACCCAAACCACGCTTTGCTGCTGGCAGCTATATTTACATAAGCATATACCTTTTGTTCGTCTCTCGGCACAGAGACAATCATCAGCCTCCATCTAATCCTATCCTCTCACTAGCTAACTTCACGTCCTCTTTTACTACCTCCATAAATCTCACTTTATTCTTCCTCAAGATCTCCAGCCTTTCGAATCCAACCTCAGGATCCTTCTACCAATATACTCACCATCTCATCTCTCAGCATTCTTAAACAGCCTCATTGGCTTGTTTTCTTTTCTTTTCTGGTTCTTCTAACGTTCTCATTCTTGGTCCTATCCATCCTTCTATCCACACTTCAAAAGAGAACCTCAGCATCTTCAGCTCTGCTACCTCCATCTCGGTCAGGAATTCCAGAGTTCTAAGGTCTCTAAAAGCAAATTTAAACTAAATCAATGTATTATTATTATTATTATTATTATTATTATTATTATTATTAATATTATTAAGAAGAAGAAGATGAAGAAGAAGAAGAAATGCCTATGCCCGTTGTGCCATTTTTTGGACAATAACGTCCAAAAACGTAAATTTTACACTAAAATTAAACATTTTATATAAACGTTTAGAACAATTTATAAACATTTCATAAACGTTTATAAACATTTTATAAATAGTTTATAGAATATTACCTGTACCTTAAAGTAAAAAAAAAATGATGGTTCGGTATAGCATTTATAGGTCTAATGTGAAGTATATTAAACTATTTGACGGTTTTGTCATGCCTTGAAAAAGAAAAAAAAATCCTTAGCCTTGGCCAGCAATTCTGTATTCAAGTTCTTCCTGAAACCATCTCCTAACTTACAGCAAAAAGTCCTGGGAAAAAAAAACCCCGGCCCTATTGATTTGTATGGGAAACATACAACTAATTACGTCGAGCTTTTCTGCACCAATGAAAAAGCCAGACCTGTTGTATTCTAGAAACGCGGAGCGATGTCAGTCCAATAAAACATTACACTGCAGCTCAACCCCGACAACACAAGGTTATAATGACCCGAATCGTTATTGCTCTAATGAGGTCCTATCAAAATCAATCATCATGCTAAGCTCGTTCCCGCGCCGCCTTTAAAACACAAATTCAATTAATGCGTACAATTTGAATTACAAATGTCTCAGCGGCGCGGGTTCCTCACCGATGCTTTTTGACGCTCACCAGGTTACACACCGACATGTGTGGAGGAAAAAAAAACGCCTGGATGCGGAGAAGATGGTTGGCAGCCGAGCTGGAGAGTATCAGCAAAACAACACCATCAATACTCCAGCGATGCGCTTCGGGCTAATGCAAGGCCTCCAGCTTCAGACACTGCTGATAGATCTTTTAATGCAAAGCTCCATTACACCAGATATTCAGCTAAATGGCTGCACCGACACCATCTTGAAAGTCCGAAATGAGCCGTACGCCGCCGATCTGACATTTCACACATTTCCTGACATTTCGTGATATTTCCCATTATTGCACTTCAGGCATCAAAAAGCCACCCGGCGTAGTGCCCACAACATGTAAAGCAGGAAGAAAAGGCAAAGTGTTTCGGAATACCGAGACCGAGAATAGAATCTTGCTGCTAAAACATCTATTTACAGTGATGTGTGACCTTTAATCCAATATATGCATGGCAAAATAAACCAAAGTTTATACAAAAAAATAAAAAACTACGTACAGCAATGTTTTGGCAAATTTACTCTTCCAATGACTATTAATTCTACTTTTTTATTTCTTATGTTATTGATTGGTTTTATGTCTTTCCTGTGCTAGCGTGGGTTTCCTCCCACAGACCAAAAACATGTTCAGGAGAGACTGGGAAATTCCCCAAAGATGAGAGTGAGAGTGTGAATGTCTGTGTCCTGCTCTGTGATTGGCTGGTCACCATTACGGGTGTGTCCCGCCTTCAGGTCCAGAGTTGGTGTGATTGGCTGGCCCAGAAATGAAATAGCATTTAAATAGATTTTGCAAATAAAAAATCCAACAAAAATACAAAATTAAACAATATAGCAATTCACACATTTCCTGACATTTCGTGATTTTTCCCATTATTGTACTTGTGCCCACAACATGTAAAGCAGGAAGAAAAGTGTATCGGAATACCGAGACCGAGTGTAGAATCTTGCTGCTAAAACATTTATTTACCGTGATGTGTGACCTTTAATCCAATAAATGCATTTCAAAATAAACCAAAGTCTGAAAAAAACAGCACATTTACTACAAATGTCTATTAACTCTACTTTTTTTATTTTATTGATTGGTTTTATATGCGCCAAAGTGAGAAGGACTCAATTACAATTACTGCTTGCTCCCTCCGTTTGTATTTCTGGATCTTTATCCTCATTGAGATGCTGCAATAAATATATTTTTTTTTTTCTGATGAAGACCCACTTTTGGAACTGGTGTTGACTTCTTTCTGGTTCTTCAAGACAAATGCTAATTATTCACACTGCCTGACCGAGACAGAACCCAACCGGGCCGCCACAAACCCAGACATAAATGATTGCAAAACAAAGTGTGTATGATGTATGATTTCAGAGGCCTGCGAATAGAACCAGGAAACTACCCAGAATCCACTCTGACAGGAACCAAAAAGCTAAATGTCTTCAAAAAAAATTATTTTTTTAACAGCTTTATTTAATAATATTTATTTAATAATAAATTTTAGCAGCCACAATTTAGCCACAAAACAGCTATTTTGACAATTCATTAAAAATGATTTTACCAAACGTATTGGTCATCCATCCCAAACTTTTTATACAGTGCTGACAATTGTATTATTGTATTTAGGCGAATATAAGCACCCCCTGGTTTTGAAAATACAAAAAAATATTTTCTGGTTCAATTACGTTAATATTCTCTTAAAAACATTTTTTGTCTTTATTTAACAAACCTAACTTGTGACTTGTATCATTTGCATATCGTTTTACTTGAATAATAGATAACAAAAAATAAATTGTAGTGGTCAGGACTTCATTTCCCAAGATCCTTTGCTCCAGTCAGACTCCGCACATGTGCAGAGCAATTATTTCAAGCTCAGGCCTGTTTCAAATGGGCACTTATATTTACACGCATATTTGAAAAAAATTGGTGATTAAAAAAAAAAAAAAAAGAGGTGCTTATATTTGACCAAATACGATATTAGAAAGCCAGAGTAGATGTCTCATTTTCTATGTTTTCTTAATCTTTGCTTAAATCAACAAAACAATGACGTCTTGCTCAATTTAAAAGCTGTTTGGATGCCCATTGGCAATTTTGTTGGAGTTGTTGTTGTTGTGCCCATTAGGTGCTTGGGTGCAGCTCCCGTGACCATTAAAGGTCAGCAAAAGTCAAGTTTTCACTTGCTTCCTTCCGTCTCGTCTTCCCTATTAAACGTGGGAATTGTTTCAACCATTGAGGCAAAAAAATTAACCTTTTCACCCGGCAGCCTTGTGTAGCCTTGGGCAAATCGCATTAACAAACTGTATGAAGAGGTTGATTCTATCCACAGGCCTGTAACCTCACACATCCAATGGGCTTAGAACTCATACAAGCCTAATAAATTATAATACAACAAAGTATGGAGACTTTATCTCTATTTCAATAACAGTTAGGGACGGAATTCTACAATTTCCATTTGGTCCCTGGTGGCCAAATGGAGAAAAACTCACATATTTTTTAAAACAACCTGGTAATGAGACAATAAGACCAAAGATGCTTTAAAATATAAAACCTATCCTGAAAATAAGCCCTAGTCAAGAACATCTAATAAAAGTCACGTTCTTATGTAACTTCATATTCTTATTTAGTCCTTTTTTATTTAGACCTTATTGGTATTTTCTTTGTGTATTCTATTAGTCAGGACAGCTAAAGTTAAACTTATTGTTGTCTAGTTTTTATTTCCTGTCTAGATTTTGTCCTGCTGTTGTTTTGTTAATGCCTAATTTAGCCTTGCTTCAATTTTTTGAAAATGTCTTTTTCTCATAAAAAAACGATTGTTTATTGTGCTTTGTTAATTGTGTTTAATATGTATTTCTGTTTGTTTTATGGCTTTCACCCTTGAGAATCCATTGCTTTGTACTTCGGATTTTTCTCAAATAAAAGCCATTTTCCCGCGATTGGGCCTGTCCTCTCCGCAAACCTTGACAAAACATTCATATTTGCGCTAAAACACGAGAAGCGCAGTAGCTGTTTACCACAGTAAGTAGGTAAAGACTCCAGAGAAGAGAAATGCAGATTTGCCATGTTATTGATGTATCCGTCTCTTTGGATTTCAACATTTCACAGACGCAGAACAGCGATGTAAGATGTACGTACTAGAAAAGAAAGTGAAGATAATTCTCTTGGTTACCAGTAGCTAAGAAAAAAGAATCATAAATAGTAACTGGGACCGAGAGAATGTACATCGTACGTCATCACCAGCAGATTTCTTTCAAAAAATTAGCACGTTAAACACCCATTTTAGCAATGAGAAAACTACATTTGTACAGTTCAACCACGGTGAAAATCATCACCGGAGACCTATTTGTTTCTCAACTGATCGATATTTTTAAAACGCTTCCAATGCTATTCCCAAACTGGCCAGTATTCCACGAAGCTCCCTCTCGGCAAGGCTCTTTTAATCAAGCAACAAAGGTTAATGTCCCACAGTCCCTTGCAACGCACAACATGGCCGTTTTAAATAGGAGAATCGCAGCCCCAAGTCCCTTTCTAATACCAAGTGGATTTGTATTGATTATTTGGTGCTTGCTATGTTTCGAAACACTTTGGCCGATTGCGGCTGATTGAAAAGAAAGACCCCTTCCACCACGGTGTTCAACTCCAGCTGAAACGACACTTGGGTGCACATGGAGAGTATGAGATTATTCATGCTTCAAGAAGCCATGTTGGCCTCCACCGTCTCCACGGTCTTCCCTTCACCAATTAGGGACAGTAACAAAGGGTCCAAGAGTGAAAAATAGCACGTATAGTGGATTTCTTGTTTCACTTAATTCAGAGACGGACCAAATTTGTTCAAAACTGGTGCAAAGCTTCCTGTAAACGTAAATGTAAATCAGGTTAATTGGGGCTATTGCATTTACATGACTCTTCTTTTGTTGAGAATGTAGGCAGAAAAAAAAAATCACTTGCTTCAGAAACTAAAGACAAATAAGACGCAAGTCTACGTTTCCTTTAACTCGTGATAGTTCCATTAGTGGTCAAACGCAATGTATGGGAACCAGAACAAAACGATTTGCTTGTATTACATCTTTTCGAAACAAAACCAGTTTCAGATGAATACCGTATCTATATTCTCAATATTTGGTTAAAACATGAATGCAAGACTTACTTAGGAAAAAGATTTAAAGATTTATTGGAAAACAAAAGGTGTCAAAAATATAACACTTTATTCCTGATTGTCAAATTGAAAAATACTAAAAGAATTGAACCCTGCTATTGCTACTTGCAGCAAATTGCACGTTCAACTATTTTTTTTAAAGTTGATAGCTCAGCAAACACCCACAAGATGCTCTTAATCCAAAGTCAAAGATGCTGCAAATAAATGATGCCCCCTTCAAAAAAAGATGGCAATTCTTTCCCATACTGGCAAATCACAAAGTAAAAGTCATCTCCACAAAGAAGTCGATTCAAAAAACCCAAGAAACGACAAGACAAACTCATTAACTCACAAAACCTTGCTATCGTAGACACCAGACCTTTTTTGACCCTCTGAACAAACCCTTTGTGATTACGGTGCCAGTCCAACCACCAATTCCTCCAGGCTGAGTTTAAGATCCAATGTGTGACTCTTCCCAGTCTTTTTGCTGATCCAATACAGCCATTCGAATTGGACTTGTGACAAATCCCACTACTACATCAAGTGTCTAAGGGTGTTTTTGAGCAAGACACTGACGCCCATATGCCCCCCGGTCGCCATGGCTTAACGCTGCCCACTGCTCCGTGTTTGTGTGTGTGTGTGTGTGTGTGTGTGCGTGTGTGTGAACATGGACTCCAATATATCCTGTGACATTAGTGCACATGTCACGTGTGCACATGAATAGACCGTCAAAAGCGTATATTAACGAATAGGAAGGCTGCATAAGGTAGAAGCCGGGAACCAAACCGAACCTGCACCAAAGCATCACTACTATTATGATTGTCTTAGAGCCCTTCAAAGTGCTAATAGCTTTGTTCTTGCTCAGTTCACTCCCCTGCCGAGGTCCAGAGTGATCCACATCCCTGCCGGAAGAGACAACGCTGCGTCCTTGCCGGAGGTGTGTCGTACTCCTGAGGATTGGGGATAACATCGTTTGGAGGAGTGTCAGTAACACAAGGCCGGCCCCACAGAACAGAACGTCCGGAACCATCTTCACCAATGACTTTGTAATGTTAGCATGCCAGAGGAGACTGGCACCGAGAGTTGGGATTTTTTCCTCTCATCTCGCCAGAGAGATTTTGTTTTTCTAGCCACTGTCGCGATCTAGCTTGCTCTTCTGGTCATAGCCCATAGTCTGAACACCAACAAACAATGGACATTTTTCTTTTTTACTGACTTCTTTTCCTAATTTTGAACACCAATGAACAATGGGCACTTTTTTTCCTAATTCCGCAAAGCGACTTTGCGTTCATCTGGAACTAAGAAAAGCTATATAATATATAATAAACTTGAACTTGAAATCCCTTATATCCCTGTGCTGAGAACTACAAGGCTAGGACGATGTGTCGATAACAACAAAACCAGCAAATGTGTTCATCTTATAAGTTACGCCAACAGCCACGCGTATTGCAGAGAACAGACCAGCCACGTTATTTGATGTATGAGTACCAATTTTACACTGATTCATTCTCATCCACAGGCTATACTGTAATCTGTTTAAATGCATTTAGTCACGCTCGCTGCGTCGGCACTTTCTTTAAAAGGTTCCACTTTCTAGCGACAGCCGAGGTTCTTGTGCCCGAGCTCGGCATGTTGGAGTTTACTACATGATCAATGGGAAAATGAGTAATGCTCCGCATACATTAACAAATCAGTCTTTAAATTATCACCGCAAAGAGACGAGACCAGCGAAGATGCTCAGCCCGGTCTGAACCAGCAGGACGGATGATTCCATTAATCATCTGCAAATCGGAGGCGGTTCCTTTCTCAACAGGACTAATCGTTCAATCATCGCCAAAATGGGAACATTAAGGGCATTTTCAATAAACCTGGAGTAACAGAAAAGAAGTGACTAATACAGCAAGAAATGGGATTTGGTGAGACAGCGAGACTGCAGCCTTGCTCTTTTTTTCCCAGGTGAATGAAGTCATGCTCCAGGACCTTTCGGGTTCTCTGTTTATAATAGATATGCCAGAGCTTCGCAGAGAAATTATTCATCACAGTTTTCTCCGCAGCTTCACACACATGAAAGGACTGACTATGCAGAGCTCTTTTTAAAAAAAATCAAAAAGATGATGAATGCAGAGGAGAGGGTTGTTGAGGGCTACCAAGATGCTTCCAAGGCGAAAGTTTTTAATTTAAAAGATTGCACTTTGTTTCCAACTTAATGTCCTAGTATGTTTAAAACCAAGCTTTAAGTTACTTGTAATGCAATGGGTCACTTACAAGGTCTTTATACAAACTGTCTCGAATCGATGAATAATGGTAGAACATGTTTAAGGAAACAGCAAGGTCAGTTTGTGCTCTACATATAAAAAAAAACGCTGATTTGTTTATGAAAAAAAATTGACCTTCTGTAAAAAGCTTCTTTATAGTGATTTTGATCTCAGCATGAGTGAATATCAATTTGTATTCTGTATATGCTTCATTTTCTAAATTGCTTTTCAAATTCTGTGAGACGGGTAGCTGGAGCCAATCTAAGCCACTCTGGGCCTTAAGGCGGGACTTACACTCTGGATTGGTGGCCGACCCCCTCACAGAGAAGGACACAGACGCATGTTCACACTCTCACTCCCATCTATGGGCAATTTTTCAGACTCCAATTTTTTTGAACGTATGTTTTTGGACTATGGAAGGAAACTGAGACCCTAGTAAAAAAACTCGAATAGAAAGATCCTGACGGGGACTAGGCCCAATTTTAAATATAGTCAAACAACTTTTTACAATCAAACATCTTTCGTTCGGATAGTTCAAAACTTTTCATTCTTAAAAAACTGTATTACAATGAAAGATAATTGGTAAAGGCATACGTGTAAGATTAAAATATTTAGACAAAATATAATAATAATATTATGTCAAACTCATTTGTGGGAAAAGCGACATCATGTTCCAGTATTTGACTGTAATCAACTTTTTCTATCTCTATTATTTTAATCATATACACGTAAACATGCCACAAACCCAATAACCGAAAGAGTTCTGTGCACGTACTGCTTGACTACTTTTAATTAGCTACTCCCTAAGTTCATAAACTGTAGTGATAAAACAATACTCCTTCAGGAAGATCTAATGGAAATGTCTAGAAGAGTGACTTGTTTCAAAAAGGCCAAGTTTATAACTCTACAAAAACAAAATGTCACCACTAGACTTCACATTCACTTTGACTGAAAAAAAGCGGGATTATAAGGGTCATTCAAAATATCACCTTGAACTTTTTGTCAAAATTCTAGATAAAATAGTGTATTGCATATGTATATAGAGTTGATTTACAACAGATGTAATTAAGCGCAAAAACATTGTAAATTGTTATCTTATAACTAAACAAAATATATATGTGGGTTATTTGGATTTTTAGTTTTTGTACCAAATTCATGGACAGATTATTACATAAACTCTGTGGGAAAAGTGTAGGAAGATATAGGTAACTTCACTTTGTGTTCTCTGATTGTAAAATAATTGGAAGAGATAGAACAATCTGCATAATTTTATATTATTATTATTATTTATTATTATTATTATTATTAATTTTTTTTAAGTACATTTTTTTCTTGTTTGTTATGCCATGTAATTTGTATTTCTTTTACATACATCCTTCCATATGTCCCTTTTCAGAACCTAACTTAATTGCTCAGTCTTGTGGAGTTAAAGCCAATCCCAGCAACTCTGAAGGTAGGACACACCCTGAATTGGTGGCCTACCTCTGAAGGTAGGACACACCTTGAATTGGTAGCCAGCCAATCACAGAACGGGACACACATGCACAGTCACACTCAAGTCCCAACAGGGTTGTAAACTTGAGTCAAAAAATCCTCTTCCTCACATTTGAATTCACAAAATTTAAGCTTTACTAGATCGTAACCAAAAAAATGTATCAAACACAGCAATGATTATAAAGAAGCCGCTGTAACAAATATTGAAAATAACCCTAATCTTCAAAAAGCTTTTCATCATGAAGAGAATAGAAGGCAGCGTTTTTTTTTTCCCTGCATGGATTAAGTATTTGTTTAAACCGCAGACCCTAGAGTCCTCAAACAGCTCCTGTTTTGTCCCAACGCTCATTACTTGTCCATAAAGCTGCTACTGACATCAAAAATGGAAGACCAGAGAGATTTCCTTGGCAGTCCTTACAATCACTTAGCAGGTTTAACACACACCTCACTACGAATAATAAAATTACCGCACAGAAACAAAAAAGTGCTGAGACATGTCGGCGGAAAGATGAGTCTGCGATCAAACAGTGATGACAGCTAAAAAATAAAATAAACCCCAACAGGATGGATGGCTGGGTGGATAAGAGCGAATGTTCACCTAGCTGACTGCTCGCCTGTTTTTAACGGAAATGTTTGTTCTAAAGTGATGTCACAGGCCATCAGTAATGCGCTTTGAAGATGAACACTGTATCCCAAAGAGGATTTTCAATTGAAACGGTCCAAAGATGAAATTTATTTACTGAGCCGCATGTCACAAAAATCCTTTAAAAAACGTCCTTTGTTAAAAACAGCATTATTAATTAATGACAAATTTGTTATTTTGAACAGCTTCGTGTGTACTAAGATAATGTGGCCCAATGCACGGTTAAATATCTATGTAGGCCAGGAGGGCAAACATTACTGAATATTCAACCTGATTTTATGCTTGGTGGAGGCACGGTGGCCGAGTGGGTTGCTCAGTGGTGTAAAGTACTTGAGTAACAGGACTTAGTTTGGAATTGTTTGGCTGCTTTGTACTGAGTATCAAAAATATAAGCAACTTTTACTGTCTACTTGACTTTATAGATATTATATATTATTTAATCTGTACTCTTTACCCCACTACATTTGAATGAACACTTACCGTTACTCGTTACATTGGGATTGAGCGCAACAAGTCGGCATCTTTTTATACTGTGGTTAATTTCTTGGGTGGATGAGTTGATACCGCCATCTGCAGGATGCTGAAGGTACTGGATGCTATTTATGAGATAAATCACGTCAATTAGTGGCACTTTTTTTGCACATTTGAGTTTGACTGAGACTAACTTTTAATTCCTTTTTATCTATTTTGTTTTGCCGTTTTGAAACATTGAGGGGTTACATTTCATTTCATAACAATGTTTACATTTATTGGTGATTTGTTTAGTCTTTTTTTAGCCAAAATTCAGTATGAGTAAAATACTCTAGTTCTTTAAAAATATGATATTTAACGACTTTTACTAAAGTCTTCATGAAATTGGACACTTGTAATGGAGTAATTTTACAGTAAGGTATCTCTACTTTTACTCAAGTATGGTTTCAGGTGTTCTTTACACCTTGCTGTAGCCTCACAATGAAGAGGACAAGTTTGAGGCCCGGCCGGCTTCTGCTCTGTGATTGGTTGGCCATCAATCCATGGCACGTCCCACCTCTAGGCTCAGAGTCGCTAAGAGATGAACCATGTTACCCAGAAATGACAAAACGCCAGTCCTAAAATGAATGGATGATTTTTTTGTTTTTCATTAATGTTGGGAATTTTGTTCTATTTATGCTCCAAATGCACAGTCACAAGACCCTAAAACATGATTTTTCCCCACCGCACTACTGAGCTTTTTATCAAAAGACCACATGATTCTCAATGTTCTTAAATGAATGGGAAGCTTTTATTTGTTTAAGCATTGTGGATGTGGCTTCCTGTCACACATATGCCCAACACTGCTGACTTGCTCGAACCAGAGTAGGGAAATAAATCCCGTCGGGTCGTGTCACCTTATCTTAGCTTTCTTTGTCCAGTCACTTATATCCTTTCCTAAAAGCATCCTGCTGTCCTGACCCCACTTCCTGTTTCCGGTAGAAGAATGGCACATGATGTTCCAGCTCGGTAACACGGTTACAAGCGTATTATAGCAACTAGGGATATAAAAGATTATTTGAAATACTGTTGTTTACATCATCTAGCCTGAGCTGAACGTCCCGTGTTTGCTTGGAATTTGAATCGGATATTTTACAATACAGTGGTACCTCAGTACACAAACACAATTGGTGAAATGACTCGGGTTGAGACCTGAAATGGATGCAACTAGATGATACCGATAGCGGGTATCGACCCCGTGTGAACATCACATTTTCCAAATATACTCACACTCACTTTGATAACGGTAGTCGATACTGGAAGTGAGAAATGTCTATGTTTGAGCAGCGTATAAAGGATTAATCACAGACATTTACGACAAAATGCAAGTTATGCTCAGCAAAACAGTCCAGAGGCTCAAAATGTTGTTGACGCAAGTAATTTAATCAAGCACCTAAAATCCCAACACGAATACAAAGAGTTCGTTTCTAATCCAACACAACTCACGCTGCAAACTCTTGCAAGATAGAGAAACATGTTGTTAGTTTGTTCAAAACTTGTGCACTAAATAGCAAATATGTTTATTAATGCCCCTTGTGCTGTCCAAAACGCAAGTTTACAACAAAGTAAAAAAAAATTGAGTTGCAGTCACTGCTTACATTTTCTATAATTATGTATTATGTAATATGTTGCATACAACATGCTTTTCATTTTAAATAAATGTTCTTAATTCCAAACTAGTCCAATTTATTTCATTATATGACTAAAGCTGTTACCTGTAGATTTAAATAATGCTTTTATTAAGTACTCTGTATTGGTATCAGCGTTTTTCAAAAAAGTGGTATTGATACAATTCCTAATTCATGTCAATAGTTATTTTCTTTGCAACCTTGCAGTCTCCCTCATTGCTGCTCCTCACTTTCTGCTTTCCGCAGGGGCTTCCTGGAAGACACAGTGGGAGTCCAGTACAGAAACCACTCAAACAGGTGAACTTTTGCACCAAAAAGTCACTGAAAGTGTCTTCACACTACTCACCACGGGGAGGTTTGTGCCCCGAGGCTTCCATTTATTGTTTATTTATTGTTCGTGGAAAGAGGCGTCTTGATAAACTAGTGAGGTGTCTTCCGATTCCCAAACCATGATTGACGACGTTCTCTACTTTACAACAGCTTATTTGTGAAATCTACAAGAGATTTATCAGTCATTCTGGTGGAACCGTTTGAAGATCAAGTCATGTCAACTGGATTTCCTTAGAAACGTTTCATCACAATGATTGGTGGTGGACCTGAGAAGGTTTAGGAGTTTGTCTTCGGGAATTTGTCACCATTCCTGCCGAAACACATTTGCCTGGTCACACGTTCGCGTTGGAAAAGGAAAGATTCAAACCTTTTCCCCCAAAGTCGGGAGCATGGAATGTTTCAAACTGCCTTGGTATGCTGAAGCTGTTCAAAGTTCCTTTCACTAAGGTTAAAACTAAATGAGTGAGTTTGGCACAATTTCAATACATTCCCTTATATTGACGAACTCACCTCACTAATATTACTTTACACTTTTTTGACAAACTTAAGTCGAACGTGACTTAATCAGCGGATAAAGATGAATGTCTTGTTCAGTTTTGGATCGAGATACGAACCTGCCTTCTTTTGGTAGCATGTCCAGCTCTCTATCACTAGTCCACAACAGCCTTCTGTAACTTCCCAAACACTTCCATGTTTTTATTAAACAGCTGACGCTTGACTGAGGAATATTTTCAGGAGCAGGGATAGTTCAACACTGGATTTTCTGGAATCCTGGTAAGTGTGACGTGTGATTTCACTCCTTTATACATATGATGTATAGAAATGATTGGATCTAATTCAGAAAATTTGCATGGGTAAGCAAATATTTTTGCCAATATAGTGTATGTGTGTTTGTCTGTTTCTGGTGCTCCAAGCGCACAGACCTACACTGCACGAGTCTTTCACTGCAAAGCCAAAGATGAAATAGCTCAAATAATGAAGGGCATTATCAATCACTAGCAGGAGGCTGCTTACATACAGGGGGAGAGAGAGAGAGAGAGAGAGAGAGAGAGAGAGAGAGAGAGAGAGTGTGTTTAAGTAAGCGTGCGTAGGATAGTGTGCGTGTGTGTGTGTGTGTGTGTGTGTGTGTGTGTGTGTGTGTGTGTGACAGAGCCTTTATTTACAGAGATGTGACACTGGGGTCAGCAGTGCCGTGGGTCGTATCAGCTGGAGCTGTGTGAAATAAACCCACATTACGGCGTCTAGTGTAAAGCAAACAGTTTAAACACCCTGTGAGTTTTAAAAGCATTAAACCTCTTCCCACCAGCACTCAGATTAATGAACAACCCCGGACGCCATGTGGAAGTGTATTAAGGAAGTCGCTTTTCTAATTCCTCAATTTCTGGCCAATCAGGTTGTGTGTGTGCGGGCGTGATTGTGTGTGTGTACAGGCATTTAGGTCAAAGTGGGAACCTATACCCAGTCAGGGCCTTATGGTCACTTGTGTGGACTTTGTCGAGGCCTTACGACCTTGAAGGTCAGTTTGAGGGTCAAGATGGGATCTTAGTGCACAAGTTACGATTGAGTTTTGGTTAATGTTAGACTGAAGAAGAGGAACAACGAGATTTTATTGGTTTATGTGTTGCTCTGCTTTTTTAATTCAGCAATAAATATAATGAAACTGAAAAATTGTGCAAAAATGCACATGCAAAAAATCCATATGAACCTCACATGTGTACATTATGTATTACAGCGTTGTATTTTTATGTATTAATTAAATGTGTATTACAGTAAAAAAAAAACTGTCTAGATACAGTTTATAATTATAACAGACAGACAGACAGACAGACAAATTGATAGACAGACAGACAGAAATTAGGAGGAGATAGATAGATAGATAGATAGATAGATAGATAGATAGATAGATAGATAGATAGATAGATAGATAGATAGATAGATAGATAGATAGATAGATAGATAGATAGATAATTGTAGAGAGAGAGAGAGGAATGGATGAACGGATGGATGGATGAATGAATAGATAGATTTATTGTAATTTCGCAATGATGAATAAATATATAATGTATATATTCATGTGTGTATGTGTGTGTGTATTTTATATACGTGCATCCTAAAGCGCCCTGCATCTGAACACATCCTTTCCTCTAATCCATTTGAATTGCTCCGATATAAGATTGTAGAGATGTAGAACATGCAAGCGCAGAGTAAAGCGAGGGCCTGGGACTTAAGGGTTCACCACAGTGCAGCCCGGCCCGTGTGACACGCTCAACAGACGACACGGGATTAAAGCGCTGGCACACGCCGGAAAACACATAAAAACCTTCTAATATAAGAAGAGGGCGAAGGAAAATGTCACTGATTACTGTTCCCGCAGGCTCCGGCTGTTGAATCCACACAGACTTTGCACAAAACTCTATAAATAACGCGCTTCATTTACACAACACAATTGACATTTTCATAATGCTCGATGATCGGCGGCGGCGTCTGATTCCGAAACGGGAAGCATGAACTTCCCAGCAACAAGGTTACAAGGTAACATCCTGTTATCCTGGTAAACAAAAGTTTGAATGCCGGAGCGTTTCCTGCCACGTGCACAACAGTTTCACATTCACAAACTGCAGAACTGGATTCATTTTCCTACTGAATCTGAACTGGTTGTAAAGTGTTAGAGCAGAATGGCGCATCAGTCCGATAACGTTAAATAGATGTGTTTTTTTATATCTAATATTGTTTATATTTAATCTATATTTGCTATAGGACATGTCAGATAATGTTGTGAAATCATTTGACATTCATGTTTTTAATTTAGCATTGATTCAATGAAAATTAGTACCATATTTAATAAAAATCTGTCTTTCTTTTATTGAAATAACATTTGTTTAATTTTTTTGCAAGACTACATTTTATGAATAAACACCACAAACAAGCACAATGTGAGTAATTAATGTAACAAAGGATAAATAATTTCTTATAAACAAATAGTCAATTTTGTATGTATTGTATCTATGGTTAAAAATAAATACATTTTAAAACTAATAAATCCTGTGAAATATTAATTGTTTCACACACAAACACACACACACACACACACACACACACACACAATATATTAAATTTAGGATTAATGCAAAAAGGGGCATTTCTGTATATTAATATTATTGTAGATATAACAGACAGTATATAGACATGAAGTAAAAAAAAAAAAAAAAAAACATTTGCCCAAAAGGCCAAATCCAAATAAAATGATCTTTCTTTGAAGCAAATGATTTTTTTCTGATCTCCAAGACAAACACTCTAGGCAATGAGAACATTCTTAAACGGATTTATACAATAGTGTGTATTCACAACCAGTGATCACAGTCTAAAATAAAAGCCCCAGTGAACTGATTCGGAAACCCAAGCCAACAGAACACAGAAACAGACAAAAGACAGAATGTATTATTTAGTTATCTCTTGATTACTGGCTCAGTAAACTGGGCACTATATTGTGATGCCAAGATTGAAAAAACTGAGAAATAATCATGCGCTTTCATAATGCATTGTACAGCCTGCTAAAAAATATCAACCAATTAAGTGCGAGAGTGATCAAGTACGAAGGTTTTCGCCTCAACCAATGAGAAAGTCTAATTTATAGAAAGTCGTTTATTTTCATTGAGAGTGAGGCCAGTTCAGTTCAACATGCGTCTTATACTGTATATCTTATGTAAACTTATATATACTGTATATCTTATACTGTAAATAGCATTGGTGCTGCGCCTTTTATTTTTAAATTAGACAATCCGAGAACCACCAGAGAATCAATGTAATATTATTGATTTTTGTGTGTGTAAAAGCTCAAAATCAAAAATAATACCTTAGCTTTAAAGACCATAATTCCGATTCACAAACTTAAGTCTATTTGCACTTGCAAGGCAGAATTTTTTCCAAGTTTTAAAAACATATTAATGAAAAAAGTTTTATCTGAAAATGGTTTAGTTCTAGAGACAAAAAACCACGGACCAAATCAATTTTGACCAATCGCATTTTATGGAAATAGGCACAAATCGAAAAACAAGTCACTGAATGAATAAACACATTTGTTTGTCTTTAGCCTCCAGATGAAGCGATATGAAGAACTCATCAGCACAAGACACAGATTAGGACTAACACAGGTAAACGCATGTTTGTTTGCTGGTAAACGTAGCTCCGCCCAGAACAAATCCTATGAATACAATAGGTTTTCTAGTCCTTCAAACTCGAACTGAATGCCAATCAGAATATGACTCCACCGTTTAATATACTGAAAATAATAAAAATGGCCAAGTTATGACTCGGCAAGTAATGAAGTCGACGGCTTCCTGTATATAAACCAGCGCCATCATTCTGATAATTGTGAACGATCTATATTCACCAGTGGCTCTGACCTGTTCATCCAGAACGTTCAGCTGCGCAAAACGTCTACTTATGTTACACGAATCCAAATGATCCTCGTTAATCTCTGTCTAATTATGGAAAAGCTCGCGCTGAATAAGAGCAGTTATGTTTAATGGCCTCGGATGTTGACTCTGGGTGAGATGATTTCATATCATAGTCTCATTAAAATGCCCCTGGAGAGCTGCTCTTCATCAACATGACCTTTGACCTTTGGCATACAGCAGCTCTCACCTGCGGCTTTGCCCTCCTTCTCTCGCCCTGCAGGCTGGAATGGCATAAAAGTTGCAGAAAGGTGATGGAATTCACCGTTACTAAATGATAAAGGCAAAACAAATCGTTTTTGTCTTTCTTTACAAGGATAAACAAATTGGAAGCTACATGAAGGCGAACTGGTAAAGGCTCCTTCTGATCACAAATAAAACCAGTAAAACAAAAAAAAGATCTCATTAGTTTTTAAGTTAGATATACAGTTGCCGTTTGTCTGGTTATTTATAGCTTTTCTTGTTACTCAAATATGAACATGTGTTCATGTGTAGTGAGAAGCCACTAGCAACTAATATTTGTGCATTGAAAACTGAAACTCGATGGAGATATCTCACCAAAAGCTGAAGGCCAAACATAAAACAAGCTACAATCTTTGCAGTGAAACAATGTGATACAATTTTTTAAGAAATGACATGGAATCACGACGTTTTTCCTGAAACTGAGGTCAAACTTTCCCATGTTTCTAAACGCCCAAAAATATTTGCTAGGGCCTAAGAGATAAAACTAGTGGCGGGAGTGAAAAAGGAATGCAAACTTAAATTGTCATCAAGTGTAAAGTATTATTAGCATTAGTATTATGCAATAGGTATAAAGTATAATAAATAGAGAAAAATATCGCCTAAAACATATGGTATAAGATATTGAATAATTATGACATAAAGATGAAGTCTATAGGGCCATTGAAAGTTTAAGCGACATTTTTATGATAAACAATCAGAGAATAAGAAGCTGTTGAAAAGAGGATGGACGTCAAAAGCTGAAGAATGAAGCCTGTTTAAAGTCAAAAAGAAAAAAAACAATGAACACATTTGAACGTGGCAAAACCAGGACACTTGAAAATAGACTTGTATCCAAATGAAGTATATTATATTATAATTATTTAAAAGAAAAAACAAAAAAAAAGAAGAAGAAAAAACGCTGAATTTGATGAAAAGTACCAAAGTTTAAGAGATTGGTGATTTGTTGAGGACTAGGTAATGAACTAGTCTAGAAGTGACATATTATTATTAATTTTTCTCCGTGCATTTATCCAGATAGGTATCCTCAGAGTTGCTGAACTGGGCTTCGAAGTCCAGCAATGGAAAAGTGGTTGACATAAAAATATAGATAAAATATGTGTTGCATCTCTAGTAACAATAACAAATTACTTTTTAATAATAAGGCACCAAAATGAAAATTCTTGGCCGAACCCAAAAAAGAGAAAAACCTGGCTGAAAACGGAAATCGGCTATTATTAGTATATTATTGCATTTATTGCTATGATGGTGTACTAACTTTACTATAATCAAGGCATTGCAAGTGCATAAACTAATAATAACGTTTCAAAGGCTAAATGAAACAAAATTTGTTACAAATTAAGCAAATGTTTATTAAGCACAATGAGCCATGCACTTTTTGGCCATTTTCAGTCGAAAATCTTTGGTGGCCGAATACTTTTTAAGACAAAGATACTCAACACGTCAAGAGACAGATGCTTGAAAAGCCTATTAAAACCATTGCGATGTTCAGGGTCATGACTGATCACCTGTAATTAGATCATTCCAGGCGGATGTTAACACAAGGTTCACACCAGGCCAGACCGAGAGGCAGTATTTCAGGAAGTGCAGGTCTGTAGTAAGTGCTAGAGCCAGTCTTTGAGGCTTAACATATATCGAGCATTATGCAAACACACTCTCACAATTCCCATAACCGCTGTGGGAGGACCACGACTAAAGCCTGGATTAGTGATGTAGGCCGTTATTGTGGATTCTAAAGCAAGAGGACTCAATCTAAGGAAAGCGTAGAACCCATAAATCACCAATGAAATGACCAACGTCTGAAAGCCTGGGACTCTGGGATCTCAGCGTCTAAACCTTGCTAAGCTTTCCGGAATCGTTATTAAATGCAAATCGAACAGTGTGGCTCCCATTTTCATTAGAGGACCAAACTAACAAAATAAAGGGAAGCTATTACCGATGAAGGCTTGTGCTGTGAAATCATGTAGTGGCGACTGTAATGTGGAAGCCGCTCAAATACGGAAGGCAAGTGGCCACTGCTTTGGCAATCATCAAAGAGCCAAGAACTTCCTTTACAATGAAAGTCGAATTGCTCTTTCAGCTTGAAGGAGAAGATTTCAAGTAGAAGCTGTAAGAGAACAGCAAACCGAACTACTGAGGTTATTGCTAGTCTGGAATAGGAAGAAAAACCCTACGCTGCTGCAGAAGAACCAACAATCAATTTGGTTCTCTTTCAATAGATTGCATACTACAATTTCTTGAGCCAATTCTTCATTTTGTGGGCCTTGAGCAGAGGTGTAAAGAGTACCTGAAAGCCATGCTTGAGTAAAAGTACGGATACATTAATGTAAAAATTACTCTGTTACAAGTTACACATCACCAATTCCAAGAATTTTGAGAAGAAGTTGTAAAGTATCCAATTGACTACTTGACTACTTTACTCGGACTGAATTTAGTGTCAAAAACATATAGAAATATAGAAAACAAAAAAATATGAGGTTTTATTTCTTCTGATATAAATGAAATTTAACACCTCAATGTTTCAAAATGGCAGAACAACAGATAAAAAAAAAAAAGTCAGTTTCAGTCAAACTCAAATGTGCAAAAAAGTGTAACCGCTAATTCACGTTGATGTGATTTAGCTCATAGAAATCACCTTGTCCGCCCAAGAAAGCACACTATCACAATGTAACGAGTAAAGATAAATGTTCATACCAATGTAGTGGAGTAAAGAGTACAGATACTGAATCACAAAGAAGTCAAGTAGAGAGTAAAAATTGCTCATATTTTTGATTCTCAGCACAAGTTAAAAAGTGGACAAAAACACTCGTCAAAAATAATAAACTCGTCCATTTACTCAAGTACTTTACACCACTGGCAACACATGCTGGATAAGTGGCCACCCTACCGCATCGTCCCAATCACTGTCAGTTTTAAATTTCATTTTTATGTGATATACACAGTAAAAAGATCACTATATAGTGCACCTTATAGTCCAGTCCAAAAAAATATAAGCATATTGAAGAACGGTGGGGAGAAATCCAAGCAAACGACAGAACCACAGTAAACATGCCAACACAATGGCCCAGACCGAGTCTCAAACTGAGTCCCGGTCTGGTTTTCTTTACTGTGAGGCGATTGCGATATTTACCATGGAACAGTTTTATGAAATTCTCATTTCATTGATGAAAGAAATCATTTGAAGCTACGCTGCAATAATTATTAAAATGAACATCACAAGAACTGCAAGAACAAATTGGTGAGCTGATGTTCTGTAATACTCTGAAAGCTTCTCTGGAAATGTATAAAATATGGCTCAGATCTTGACATATTTATCGTAAACCAGAACATTGACCCAATCTAGAGCACAGTCAAATCAGAAGGAAGGAAGTTAGCCAGGCCATGAGGCAACGGTTGAACACTTGCACAACTGCTGACCTTTCAGACTGTTGGTCAACATACATTTCAATCAACTGATCGATAACATTGATGTCTCTTAAAAGAAAACAGCTGATAATGTCACTCGATGGTTTGCCACGCTGGATATTACAAAGGTTAGATTTCGCTTGGCTTCCCGGTAGATATTCTACAAATGACAATAACAAATCAAATCCCAGGGCTTTGCTGGGGTTACAAACACTTCATAAATTTAGAATCAGCCTCTCCAGCAGCTAGTGTAATAAAAGAGAAATGATTTATGGTTGTCCAAGCTTGATATGGAGGCTCTGGATTGTTCTATAATGGGAATGAACGAGAAATATGACTCGAAAACCATACAGCCACAATATTGTGTTCTGTAACAAAAAGCATCGCTGTTGAAAAATGAATGAAAGAACATGAGAGAGAGAATACATAGACTCAGTGTGAGAGATGGCGAGTCAGGACACAGAGATCTAAAAGCAGATTCAGAATTGCTGGAAAGAATTGCCCAAGGGTCAGCAGAGTTGAACAAATCTTCCCTCTTCTACCTATCTTTATCTCCACCAGACAGTCCTGTACCAACTCCAGCTAAGGCCGGCCAACGCAGATGCAAGTCCCTGCTAAGCACCAGAAGTGTAAAAAGTACCTGAAAACCATACTCGGATATCGTACGGTTACAAATTTCTCTAAACCAATTCCTTGACTTGAAGTAAAAGTCATTTTCAATAATGTTGCAAGTCACAAATTCCTTGACTTGAAGTAAAAGTCGTCTCCAATAAAGTTGCAAGTCACCAATTCCTTGACTTGAAGTAAAAGTCGTAAAGTATCACATTTTAAAAGAACTTTTTACTTCAAAAGAAGAATTTTAGTCGTACTGAATTTAGGCTCAGAAAACGCCAAGAAATGTGAAAAACAAGACTATTTGTTTATGAGGTTTTATTTCCTGGTGTACAAATGAAATGTAACACCTCAATGTTTCAAAATGACAGAATAAAATAGATTAAGTAAAAAAGAACAAAAAGTCAGTCTTAGTCAAACTCAAACGAGCAATAAATTCCATATTCACGTGATTTAGCTCGTAAATAGCATCCAGTACCTTCAGCATCCTGCAGATGGCGATAACACCTCGTCCATCCAAATTACAATGAATCGCAGTAGAAAAAGATCCGTGTTCCACTATCAAAAGCTGCTTCAATTCTTTAGATCACCGTTTACCCCCCAGCACTACATTACCCAGAGTTCCACATGCACAAACAAAATGGAAGCCAGCAGCTGTTGGATTCTGAGAAAAATACTTGATTTACGTAGAGAAATGATGAAAATGTTTGGTTCAGCTTCTACAATTCTCGTTCCGTTTGTTCTTCATTAATGTGCTAACAATAAAACGATAAAATACAATTATGTTCAGTTTTTATTTAAACAGTGTATTATTGGGGGAAAAATAGCTATAAGGGAATGAGTTGAGTCGTATTATATGCTTCAGCGTTAGCGTTTTTAGTGACTAAAACCCTTTATGATTCCTCATGATCCGTCACCGCTTTTACTAATTAGCAAACATCTGAGGTATTACCGTATTAATAATACATATAACCACACATCCAGCGCTGGTGCCACTCAATCTAAGTGTTAGAATTACAAATACGTGACCCGATTTAGCACCTGAGACGTGGAGAGAGCGCGGCGGGAAAGGTAGAAAGAGCGTTAGCGTTCCGTGCATTGAGCCGCTAAGCTAAACACCCTCAGGCCGTGATTGAGAGAAAGTTCCCTTGTGCGGCGTTTAATCTCTCGCCTCACGTGCCGCGCCCTCTCTCCTGTCAGTCACTTTAGAGAGCAATGGCCTGAAATTGAATACAAAGATTAGCGGCTCGCTCCAGCCAGCGCTCGACTAGATTTTGATGCGTTGCTCACAAGAGAGGAGCTCCACTCAAATCAAGCTGTCAATGAAAACTCCGGCCAGAGTCTGGCTCGCTAGTTGCTACTCTAAAAGCCGGAGAGCATTTATCAAAGAATCTTGGGGCCAAACGAAGCCATCTTACTATTCTCTGCGACAAGGCCGCGCTACGCTCTTTGTGAAAGTGCAAGCTAATGCTAAGTGCTAAGCTAATCAGACAGGGCTAATCTAAGGCGTGTTTGCCCAACAGGTGTGTAACGGTCATATGCAAATATGCTAACGTGCCTTTTTTTCAGCACAGCGCTTCCCCGAAGATTTCAGATCATATTTTCTACTGATATTTGCTGAATATATAAGTTAAAGTTCTGAGCATTTGTATGGCGCTTTTCACAGTTTTAACTGTCTCAAAGCGCACAAAATAGGTATAAACACAACTTGGTTATGGTTGTTGATTAACAGGTAAAAGCTACGAAAGGTGTAACTTTTTCACTTTTACTGTACTTCACATTCTTAATATGCCAAAAGGGCATTAACTTTAGCAAAAAGACTTAAGTATTTAATTATCCAAATTAACTTTACTGCTAAATATTTTTAACAAATTATAATGAATCACAAAAATACATTTATTTTTATATTTTCCAATTACTGTATAATTATCCATAAGTATGATATAAATGTGTATTTATAATTTCATATATAATTATATGATTTAGGGGGGTTTGAACCCAGGACGTTTGGCCCCCGGGGCTTTGGACCCGGACGATTGATCCTTAGGACGATTGATCCCTAGGACGATTGGACACTCGGAGGGTTAGACCCGAGTTTCGTCACGCGGCGTATTAAGAATCATATCTTCGGCCGTGTGAGCTAGACATTTGGGAGGCGGCTCCTTTGCATTTACTCCAGCGAAAAAGCATAACTTTGCCCCGATTCGAGCGCCTTTGTCCGCCTTTGTCCCGCAAAGAAGCACTTATAACGGTAGATTGACCGGCACCGCGGCTTATTAAAATTCATATTCAAGAACAGTCCAAACAACAAGAGATATATTAACACATTTTTCTGTTTAATTTTCACATGCACATTTAAAGACAAGACAAATAGGCCATGGCTTTCAAATAGGTGACTACGTTGATGCGGTTGTACGTTTGGACTGTTCTTTAGCATGCTTTGTGTATGGGATAAAAAAAAGTGAACTGAAGCCGCGGGCCGATCAGGACCGATTCCGTGCGATCCCGTGGTAGAAAATCGTCGCGAAAACGAACTTCGATCCGAATGGGTTTTTACTCACGCCTGCCAAATTTCTAGCTCGCACGGGCATGAAGATATGAATTTTAATAAGCCGCGGCGCCGGTCAATCTACCGTTATAAGTGCTTCTTTGCGGGACAAAGGCGGACAAAGGCGCTCGAATCGGGGCAAAGTTATGCTTTTTCGCTGGAGTAAATGCAAAGGAGCCGCCTCCCTAATGTCTAGCTCACACGGCCGAAGATATGATTCTTAATACGCCGCGTGACGAAACTCGGGTCTAACACCATCCGAGTGTCCAATCGTCCTAGGGATCAATCGTCCTAAGGATCAATCGTCCGGGTCCAAAGCCCCGGGGGCCAAACGTCCTGGGTCGAAAAGTCTGGTCATACAGTATAATCTGTATTTGTATAAAAAAAACTGTAAATATACGTATTCTGTAAATATATATATAATATGTGTGTGTGTGTGTGTGTGTGTGTGTGTGTGTGTGTGTGTGTGTGTGTGTGTGTGTGTGTGTGTGTGTGCGTGTGTGTTTGTGTATTGTAGCCAAACAAACAGAGATACTGAATCCTATTGCGCATTAACAATCATTATAGAGCAGGTCCTGTCACTTTTCAAAGTGCTTTACTTTCCTAAACCTGGCGAGAATCTTTCGTAATCCTGGAATGGAATCTGAAAACTCTGTGCCCGAGCTGGGTTTTATGACAGTGGTTTTAATTTGCAACTAGTTCTGCACCAGTGAGCAATATTCAATGCCTCTGCATTTCAACTAACAGATCAATGACATGAGCCATTACAGCACAAAAGCAGCATTGCTCATATCTACAGCTCAGCAGATGTTAAGTCACATTTAGGTGTATGGATGCTTTCTCATTTTTCCATTGCAATGCAATTTCCATGCCTTCGTTTGCTTCTTGATGGGTTCTTTTGATGAGATTTGAGCAATCGATTAAATCTAAAGAAAGAAAATTCCAGTAACCACAGGAAATGCCTACATATTTATGAGGATGCAGTACAAAATCACAATGGACACTAATTTTAGACTGTGTGGTAATTGTGGTCCAGTGATGGGGAGACTTGTGTCCAATCCCGCTCTGGCAGGTCATTAAGGCACGACATTGACCCCCACAAGCCCTATCGCTGCCCACTGCTCCGGGTTTGTGTTAACTTCACTGTGTGTGAGTCTCTTCACTGGATTGTTGAGCTGAGAAATAATCGTAAAAATATCTCAATTATATTAAAATATCGCAATCTCAACTCCTCAATTGACACGTTGCTCTGATTGGTCAAATTGAACCATTCGCAAAGCAGATCCCCGTCATTATAAAATTATTTTCTATACAAAGTACATTGCAAATAGTAATACGCGCTATTTAAAATGAAAAAAACTCCAGAATTGTGAAAGAATTGTGATTTTTATTCTAAATTCTCATTTTATCCAGAATCGTGCAGCTCTATTGAGTGGTTAGTTGCAGAGAAACTAATTTCCATCTGGTCCCTTATAATAATAATAATGATTATAATGTTATAATTAATATTAATATATATATATTTTTTTAAATATTCATGCATTGTCACCCATATTTTTCTCTATTATGTTCCTTGGTCCTATTTTGGACATTTTGCATTTTGTTACCAAAAGGCAAATTTTTTGGGGCAAAAAAGGCAAAAAAGCATTTTGGTCCAAAAAGGCAAAAATATCAGGCTTATGTAAAAAGATGTTCTTTAAGGATTAGGTCCGAATAAGCTGGTTCGATTAACCAAAATTGTCTGTAAATCTACATCTACCTGTAGTTAATCTTAATAAAAAAGGCATGAGGGGTTTCATGAGCCTCACAGCAAATCACATGTTTGTCTTGATTTAAGCATTAAAACGCCTGAGTTACAAGGTAAAAGGGGGTTTATAGATGGTGTTCCAGTACCCGAGGTAAAAGCCACTCCCTAGCAGAGCAGCGCGGCATCACACACAGCACATGTTCTGCTTCTGCCCTGGGCTACTCTCAAATCCCATTCATACACTTAATTATCCATCACGCTGGAGATTGCAGTCCAGCGTTTCCAGCCATATGAGCCGAGACAACATGAACCACATATACTGACACACTCCTTACAAACACAACAGCGTTTGTAGTTGAAATATTTAAGGCGATGAAACATAAATGACTCGACATTGCTCTGCTGGAGGACGAGATGATGCCAAAGAACCACAGGACAAGCCAACGATAGTGTTTCAGTGAGACGTGTTGGTGCACAGAAGATTTCTCAAATGCTTTCTCACCTGTCGTAAAACACCTTTTCTCATCATTAAAGGTACAAAGACAATGAAGTAATGAAGATTCCATCATAAAACATCTAAAAGAAGGCCCGGGCATTCTATTTTTCAACCCTTCTGTTGCCTAATTTTTCGTTAAAAGATTGCGATCTCAATTCCACCCCCATCGTGATCTTAATCCAGCATTTATACGATTCAGCCAAACTCGTCAAAATAGTTTGGCAAAAATAAACACCACAAAATAGTGTTAAAAAGAGTTTTGCGCGAGCAACTGTGTTAGCGTGCGTGCGTGCACACTCATGTTGAGCGAGTGCTGAACTTTTTGCGCTTGCGTGCAAATTTCTTCTGCTCGAGTACAAGTTTTGGGACTTTTTTGACTCCTTGCTCTGATTGGTCAAAGCAAATCCCCACGGTTGACTTTCCCCCAACCCACGACAGGATTTAAAAAATTTAAAAGATTTTACATTACATTGAATTATTTTTCCTTACATTTATTTAAATTTAAAGCAAAGAGTAATACGTGTTATTTTATTGCTGTTTGACAAACTGATGTCCAGGGTTAAATGTTTGAAATAAAAAAAATTCCAGAATTGTGATCTTTACTCTAAGCAAGAAAAAAACGTGATTCTCATTTTATCCAGAATTGTGCAGCTCTACCTTCCAGCATGATGGCCTTCTATAAGAGGTGGCCTTCTACTAGAGGGTGGCTAAATAAAAAAATGGGTAAGCCAGTCATAATTTAACCAAAATAAATTGTATTGACAAGAAAAGAACACAGATCACACATTTTTTATACGGCAAAGAAACAAATGCGAGATTAATGATAATTAATTGTGCCGGAAACACAGATTACACCTCTATGTATGTATTGCCTGTATAAAAATGGTAATATATACTCTTCCATCATGGTGGCCTTCTATTAGAGGTTATAGTGTAAGTCAACTTTATTGTCTAGAACAAACTTTTGTTCGCGACTACATGGAATTTTTTCTGCATTTGTCAAAACTACAAGATTGCATCATCACGTGATACTTTTACACAAAACTGATCAGATTGAACTTGACCAATCCTTATCATTATGCAAATAAGCCAAAGAAGAGTTATGTAAGTACGATTAAAGTGGATATGTGAATTACCCTGGATTGATTTAACAGACAATTCGACAATTTTAAAATAGTTTTATATAATGATAATAGACCAATGAAATGTGTTTCTACTTGTCAAAAAAGCAGTATACTTTTGACTATTTCCACTTAAAAATTCCCATTTAACATGATTCTATGATTCCCATAATTAGATTCTAAACTGCGCAGCTAGTGACAACCAAGCAATGCGTTACGTTCCAATCTGTCCCGCTCATCGACTCTCTACATCCCCAATCGGACCCTCCGAGCCGCCAACGATGGTTTAAAAACCATGACAAGCTCAAAGACGCGTTGAAAGCCCGACTGAAAACAAAGTCAATGAAGCAACGAAGAATGTCAGTCCGCGAGCACATGGAAATCTGCTGTCTTTGTCGAGAACTTCAACCGAACCAACCAGCCTGGAATTCAACCAATCCCTGTCATTATGCAAATCAGCACACGCTTCTTTGCATAACCACAATTAAAGTGGACGAGTAAACGTAAAAAAAATCAAAAAATGTGACAAGAAACTCGACAAAAAACGACAAAATAAAGACAGTTATGGGTAGGGCTGTACAATATATCAAAAAAATATTGTTAACGCAATAATAGAATGCGCAATACCCATATCGCAAACAGTTTAAAATATCGCAAAGTTAATTGACCTAGAGCAGGGGTACTCAATAGGCGGACTCCGGTCCGCATCCGGACCCAGACGCGATTACAATTGGACCGACGGCAAAACCAACATGCTACTCTTGTGATCATAATCCAAAGGCGTTTTTTTAGTCGATCACGCAATTTTGATCCAGCAATGTTTATTCACACACACACACACACACACACAAACGCAAACAAATATATTTATAAATGTATCTAATTTATCTTGAATGATTGTACTCGTTTTAGCTGCGGCATTTGTCCAATAACAGCCGCTGTAAGAGCAACGTGACAACTACGTCATCTGTTTGCGCTCTGGCGGCATTCAGTTACTTTAGAACACGGCCGCGGCGCGTACTAGTCGCTCAGGTCTTCAGGGTAGCCAGTGCCAGGCGAACGGACGCTCTGTCGATTGCGTAAATCGAGAGATTTGTTTTTTAACCTTAAAGAATATGGCGAGCTCAAAGCTGGCCGTCGATTAGAAAAGAAAAGTTGACTTTGAAAACTGCGAGTTTATGAGTGAGTGGACAGAATAATATGCATCCGCGCGAAGCAGAAAACCAATGTGTTTAATCTGCAACGAGACGGTCGCGATCGTCAAGAGTGATCGTGAAATGCAATTTATTAATCCAAGCACGCACAATTTGAACAAATTACCCTCCACACACACACACACACACACACACAGGCAACGAACGTTCAACTCAAAAGGATAATTTACAATTTATGATCTTTCTCAGATTGTTTGATGAAGAAAAGTGAGGTGAACAATATTGTGTCAAATTTATGAATATGTTTTGGGTCTTACAAACCTCACACAAGGAGGGATTACATTTATGAAGTATGACACAGATTCTTAGAGATCGAGAGATTGACCTGAAGCATGTTGTTTCTATACGGATGACGTGCCATTCACATAGTGGTTCATATTTGCAACTTGACCAATATAAAACTTTTTAACATAATACACACACAGATCTTTCAGAAAAACAGAATGAAAATAACTTTCGCCCACGAAATTTGAACGGAAATTTTGTAAGTGGACCCTTCAAGCTTATAATTGAGGACCCCTGACCTAGCGGATCACTGCAAAAGTGGTTTATTTGCAATAAACGAACATGGCTGGATATGTTTAAAAAATATTCAACATAAAATTATTTTGTGTTATTTATTTTATTTAAAAAAAAAGGCAAGTCAAGAACATATTTTGTTTTAAAGATGTATTGGTGATTGTACGGTTGTAAGGCCTGAACACTTTGTTTAATATTTTAAAGATGCTCATGTTGATCTTGATGAGTGTATGTTTATACTGTATGTGAATAAAATGTAATGTTTGAGAGCAATGCATTTTATCTTTGCAAGTCTATTGGTAATAATCATAAATCAATATATCTGCTGATCGTTTTTAATCTTAATGTTTGCCTCCTACTAGTCAGTTTTTAGCCCAAATTAAGCTAAATTTGATTAAAAACATATTGCCTGTTTATTTTAGTATCATTTTAGTCATCAGTAGTTTTACTTTTTAGATCACAATATCGCATATCGCATATTTTTTCAATATCGTGCAGCCCTAGTTCTGGGTAGTTCCGCATCGCCAACTGATGCCAATGATCTCAAAGATCGTTTCACCTGCCATTTTGCCACGTGTAAGCGCTGCCAGCTTGCTGCAGTCAGCAGAAAGCTGTGAGCTGACGGGACAAAGTGTTTCATGACAGAAAGGCCGCTGGTCAGCCAGAGCATGAAACGCCACCCTCCATCGCCATTGGCTGGAACCACTGCACGCCACACACTAATAGAGCTTTCACTGTCTACTGTACGTGTGCGGGCAGCAGTCACAAGTGATGGTGGCACCAGCCGTGGAGCTAGGAAGTGTCAGAGCCTTGAGATGTTCTGCTTTGACTTGGTGATCTTCCTGTCAGAGGCCGACGAGTATGAAGACAACTCCGGCTGTTTGCAGCATTGATTTAGCTATTCAGCATTCACAGCTCCTTCTAAAGCCGACAAACTCAACTATGTTTAAAACATAAACTGCCAAACGGATTCCTCGTTTTTTTTTTATCATGAACACCACGAGTGTCTTCAAGCGCGGTTAGCAACAGAAAGACCAATGGAAGTCCTTATATGAATATCTCTTTTCAGCAAATATGCTGCTTTGTTCACGTTCTTTTTTCGTAATTAAGTTGGTTTCTTTAAACCATGCCGCTTTTCATAGATCACTGCCTTCAATCTTCTCCATTTAAAATTTCAGGAACTGTTAGTTATAGGAAAACTGTAGTAGATGGAAAAATACTAGCCATACTGGTAAATGTATTTTTAAGCTTGTAACTACCGAATTATTTTGTTATTTTTTTATTAACAAATTATTATTATTTTTTTTTTTATTATTAACATACCGACTATAGGATGCAACCAGAAGCATAGAAATGATAAGAATTTGATTGTGTCATAAAGGCTGAAAAAATTGTCTTCAAAGTAGATAATAAAAATGAAAAACATAATTAGAATGCTTGACAATGTAGCGCCTTATAGTCCCTAAAACGTCATTTATGGTCTAGCCGTTCATTTTTCGTCTAAAAGTCTAAAATGTCTAAAAGTCTAAAATGATTCAATCCATTTTATCACCATAAGAAAGCATCATAAATAAGAAAGTAAATAAAAAAAAACAACAAAACATACAATATAATAATGCACAAAGTGACACTAGTGAAACGTCTTCCATGTGACCAGACACTGTATATTCTACTGTACATGCCACTGTACCTAACCTTTGATTGCCTCAGAGAAGACGAAGACCAAAGTCTCTACAAAATGAAACAACAAAAGCAGCACTGCAGCCTTTCTTCCTGAATTATAACTCAGACATCAACATCCTCACCGTCCAAAGCCTCAAATTATGTAATTAGTAAAGCAAAAGTAGATGTAATTGGCAATCACTAGCGACTGACTTTTACATTACCATGGATAATGAGACAACTCTGTGTTAGTATCTTAAATCCAAATCAGGCTTTGGCTTAAAAGCACGATTGTCTTGGGGGAAATGTATGTTCTTGGCTCATCTAAACCCACACGTGAATTTTCTTTAAATACGTCAGATAAACCCAATCCTCTAGGAAAGACATGTCGTGAGTGGCAGCAGAAGCGATGAGCTGGTGATGCATCATTACAAAATAAAAGCCGATTAGAGTCGCATGCGACACCATATTGCGTGGCACATTCAAACCAGCGTAGCATTTCTTTACATCTGGAGCTCGTCGGTTATACAAATAAAACAAATCAACGCAGGCACGGTCTCAATCTGCAGAGCTTAGCATGTTCAACAATAAAGGCCATGGGTTTGAAAAAGTCAAGCATGAAGCTAAATCAAGGTGACAAAATGAACGTGGCATTGAACACTTGAAATACATACTTTGAAATTAAGGACAACGATGCTAGGAAAACGATGCATTTGTCTTACCAAACATTATGTAATATACACTAGCTAGCAGAAGGTTTATAGTGTGAAAAATAGCCAAGACAGTTTGTCAGGCTGCCAACATCGCAGCATTTTGCTGCACCAGCCAATGTTTGTAGAACTCCGGTCGACTATTAATCACGGAAATCTGAGAAATTTAATTTCACTTATAAAATAGGCAACGAAGAACAAAACTAAAAAACTTTGGGGCGGCAACTGTCAAGATCGCGATTACGTCACGATACTTTTACTGACGTTTCTCGCCATCACTATGCAAATAAGCACGAGTGAATTTACTTCAACGCGGATATTAGACATATTAGATTGCCCAACAAGCCAAAGTCTTATTTCTGACCAAAATCCAA
Source organism: Paedocypris micromegethes (assembly GCA_028031935.1). NCBI lineage: Eukaryota > Metazoa > Chordata > Actinopteri > Cypriniformes > Paedocypris > Paedocypris micromegethes. The sequence continues at coordinate 1,481,824 of CM051496.1, read as the reverse complement.
TCTGAAACACGGCTTTGCGAACAGTTTGACCGAAGAAATGTGTTCCGACTTGTCAATTTCGGATGCCGGCGGTGCGTGCGTGCGTGCGCGCCTCCATGCCAGACAACGCTGCTCAGCGAATGCGCGCGGCTTGATATTTACAGTATATCTGCCTATTTCCACTCCAAACACACACACACACATTAAAAACCGAAAACAATCGAAACAGCTGCTAAACACAGACACCGGAGCCTCTGCTGGTGACAACCGAGCGATCCGTCAGCGTTCCACCGACTCCCGCAGATCCCCAAACGGACCCTCCGAGCGAGCGGGACGTGCTGCCCACAATCCCGCTTGCTTCTCGCTTTTCAAAAAGTGGCACTTACTTTTCCTGGATGACGTTCTCTTTGATGGCCCCCAGCGTGAGGTGAGCGTTGGCCGGCGGCTGGAGTCTGCAGGTGGCCAGGTGTCTCTGGTGCTGCTCCTTCAGACACACGTTCTCCTCGCACAGATCGGACACTTGCAGCTCGAGCTCCTCGATCCGGTTCTTCTGCTTCTCCAGCAACTCCTGCTGGGTCTCGATGATCTTGTTGAGCTCTTTCAGGTACTCCGCCGCCTTGCTCGGGTTCTCGGTCGGGTTGTCCATGTCGCCGAACGCCAGATGCCCGTCCATGGGGCAGACTCGATCCGCTGAGCTGGGTTCACAGCCGCTCCGCCATTGTTTATGTTGTCGGGGCTCTGAAGTTGCGCTGGAGCGCCTGTCCGCTGCTGCTGCTGCTGCTGCTGCGCCACAATAACTAACCCGCTCCGCGCATGGTAAATCCGTTTAACCCTTCACAGGAAGCACTGCTACGCGAGGTGTGTGTGCGCGCGCGCGTGTGTGTGTGCGTGCGTGCGTTTCTCTGGAGGTAAACGGGTCAAACAAACACGCTTTCTATAATGTTTTGCCACTGCTTTTGGTGACAGTCTGGTTTTCATGATCTCAACACAACTGGGTTTTTTTTTCAATGGTTTGATGTTTTCCGATGGACCTAGATTATGTTTACGACATTAGATTCACGTTGGAGATTGCACATGTAAAAGATTTAAACCCGTCATGTGAAAACAACCGTTGAGATGAAAATAGCTGGGCTGTTTCGTGGCATTTTTAGAAATAAACTATCAAATACTTATAAATAATAATTATTATAATGTTTTGAAATAACTAACAAATGTGTACTGTATATTTTCATTCATTTTTGTTTCGGTATTTTTTTTTTGCCTGAACTAGCGACCTCTGGCGGTTATCACTTGTAATAATGTATCATTTAGAATAGAATAGAATAGAATAGAATGGAATAGAATAGAATAGAAATAATGAAACATTTCAGGGATTTCAAGCCGCTTTGTACAACACCATATCGTATCAAAAAAATAAATAAACCAATATTTAAATAACGTAAGTATAAGCGTGTAAAGGTTTGTTTTAAAAATAGCATTTAACATTTTCCACTTTTGAAAAGATTATGATCTCACCCAGTCTTAATACTAGTTGTAAAGGTGAACATAAAATAGCATTTTAATTTATTCGGCCTCCACTGCCACCACGCAGGTGGTTAAACCATTTTAAATTGACCATGGAGGTGTTTCTCTCACCGTCTCAATGGCAAATAAAAAACTATGTTGCTCATATTTGAGGTCCATTACTTGCTGTTCAGTTCCAGGATATGCTGTAAAATACTTCTCTTTTACAAGCTGACAACAAATACTGATTCAGGAACTACTTCTTCTCCACCAGTTTTGGCTTCTCCATCACTCGTACATTGTGCTGCTAATGAGGAACAGGAAGATAATGTGCCTATTTCACACTTTATCCGTTGTGATCACAAAGACACTTTCTTCATCAAAGCCTCTGGACTAATGACAAGGATAAGCTCAGCTCTAGGAGAGTCTGTCTCCCTCAAAGAATATATATTTTTAGAAGCTTTTGTCATAGCTTGTTCTATATATAAATATATCCTCATTTTTAAGCATTTTATTCCATTTAAACCTGAATTCTTGGTGTAAAAATAGTCTTACTGTGTTTAAAAAAGAGATTTTTTTTCTACTCGTTTCTTTTTTTAAACTATTAAAACTGTCAGTAGACCCACATTTATCAAAGAAGTTATACACTGTGGAGCAAAAATATCATAAATACACGGAAAACATCTAAACGTTCCTAGCACTGTGAAAAGCCTTTTTAGTTACTGTAACATTCCCAAGCAATAGTGCGAAAGCTAATTTTTGGACAGAAAAAATCTTGTAACAGTCCCTAAAATGCAGCCAAAGATCATTCAATCAAACACAAGCATCAAAGACGAGATGGATAGAGCTAAAAACAGTCTACTCGCTTTGTCTGTGAGAGAAATTTGGTTGCAGGTTGCAATTATGTATAACGCAGTTTAAAAAATTGAAATTGCAAAAAGTAAATCTGTTTCACATAATCATACCATACGGAAGCAGATTTGGAAATTATACATAAAAAAAGAAAGAAAGAAAGAGAGAGAGAGAGAGAGAGACAGACAGACAGACAGACAGAGAGACAAACAGAGAGAGACAGACAAGCAGAAAGAAAACAAAGACAGACAGACAAGAAAGCAAGAAAAAAGAAAGAAAGAAAGAAAGACGGACAAACAGACAGACACAGACGAAGAGAGAGAGAGAGAGAGAGAGAGAGAGAGACAGACAGACAGACAGAAAGAAAGACAGCCAAAGAGAGAGACAGACAGAAAGAGAGAAAAAAAGAAAGAGAGAGAGATAGAAAGCCAAAAAGTATGGCCATTTGGGCCCACATCGAAATTGTGTTCTGTTTTTAATTATCCAGAAGTTACACACAAACCCGGAGCAGTGGGTAGCATTAAACCGTGGCACCATGTCTCTTGCCCAAGGACACTCAGTTGTAGAACCAAACAGAGAGGGATTCAAACCTCCAACCTTCAATACCCTACCACTGGACTACTACTGCCACATTATCCAGAGATTAAAACCTTCAGAAGGTTCAATACAAAACCCTCGTTATTCACTACGAGCAACATCCTACAGAAATATTTCTGGGCCATATTGATCGAAACGGAACTTATGACCTGAAGCTACAGAGCAGCTTTAAAGCTGCGGTGGTGAATTCCTGTCACCGAATTGATTTCAAACACGTGTTTCCAAACAGTTTGTCAAAAAAATCCAATAGAAAGGTTTTAAACGTCCAGATTGATGAGAGCTTAATCCAAAGTAATTCCACAATAAGGTTGTGTTTTAGTCACAGTGCTTCCACGTCTCTGATGTTCCCGCTCACAACCGTCTGACGGATTCCAAATAGATTTTTCTTGCCCGCGAGGAGCCAGAAGTCGAAGCCTCGTCCCTGTTTCTCTTTCACGGTTTTCACCCTCATCTACTCCAGCTCGTCTTTCGCTCCTGCGTCGTCGTCTTTTCATTTCTGCGAGTGGTTTCAATAGATCTTTTTTGCGAGAAGAATCCCGACTCGCTTGGCACACCTCGAGCCGACGGAGATCATATTCAAACTGTCACTCAAGTTCACGTCAGCGATGAACCCAAGGCTGCACGTGTGTTTACGCGTTTGCCGCATAAAAGATGACGATCAATGGCGCAGAAATAATTACAGTAATGGCAAGTCGCTTGGCTCGCCATGAAAACCATTGATTTTGCAAGTTCTGGTGTGTGGTTCTCAGTGCTGTCAAAAGTCGTCACATTCATTACTCAAGTAGAAGTATTGAGACTAGAGTTTAAAAAGACTTTGGTGAAAGTAAAAGTATCAATTCAACCTTTTTACTCAAGTAAAAGTACTGGTTAATTACTTGAAGTAAAAAAGTAAAAGTTATGCAGGAAAAAAATTATAAAATGTTGCCGTATATAATTAAACTGAATCATAGGCATTTTATTACAATGTGTCATGGACTCTGGCTTATATACTACGCAAACTCTTATTATGACACTTCCGGTTTTATTATGCATTTCCGGTATCCTCGCTCTGTTTGTTTTCCTGTCTAGCTGTGTTTCATTTTTGCTATCAAGTTCAGTATTTAAGCACCTGTTTTTGTCTTAACATATTGTCTTTGTGTTTTGCCTGTGATCCAGCCATTTTATATCTTGCTTTGACTTTGTATGTGTATCTTGTTTTGCCCGGATTTGATCATTCCTCTTGCCTTGTTTCCCGATTTTTGCCATGTGATTTTGTCCCGTTCTGACCTGTGCCTGTTTTTTTTTGATGATACGTGTTTATGCGTCTCATCCAACTACAATCAAGTTTATCGTAACCGAATGGCGCAATTTATTGAAATATTTTTTGATTTATTAAAGGTTTTTTTTAAATCGATCACAACACAAAAAATGTAACTAACCAAAGTGAACTAGGAGTGACGTGGCTATTATTAAAATGTAAGGAGTAGAGAGTACAGATATTTGCTTGAAAAGTTAAGGAGTAGAAGTGAAAAGTAGCCGACAAAAATAATTACTCAAGTAAATTATAAACAGACCTTAATTTTACTTAAGTAACTATTATGACTTGTTACTCAACACCTCTGGTGGTTTTACGTTTACGTTGGTTCTTCTAAAGCTTAGGTCCTGTAGGTCATGTAGATATAGGAAAGCGGCAGGAACGTATTGCATTCTGTTTGCTTTGTGAAGCTGACAAAGCCCTTCAGAATCTCCCCACGACATTGCCAAGGAAAGCTGCTTGTCTGTCAGTCATGTTTGATTCTGTTAGCCCGGCACATTTAAAGCGTCACGGCCCTCCATTTAGCCAGGAAGACGGAAATTAATTCCTATAACTTACTATTGGATTTGAGAAATGAGGGGGAATAGAAGTAGTTTAGCAACCTATGAATCATCATGGTCGGTTTCCCATTGTGTACTAATACAGTATTGAATAATCCATGAATCAGGCTATAAATGGTTTTCATTTACTGTCAATTCAAATACCAACAGGCCGGGAAACATAACACTGCAGTTTATCTCGTTTTCTTCATTCGCAATGTGCCATTTAAAAAGAAAAGACGCATTTATAGGCCATGGCCACACGCTGGCAATAAAAACATAATTATCCAGTGTCTAGTTAAAAGTAGTTTGAATGAATGCAGCCATCCTTATAGTTTCTGTAGATGGATGATTCAAGCAGCTGAATCCATTTCTGGGTCGCAGGGATTTGGAGCGAATTCCAGCTTCTTCAAGCCAACACATTCTGGAAAATGGCCAACTCATTGTAGGCACCTAATTCAGCTTTTCACATCCACTTACATGCATTTTGGAGTGTAGGTGGAAACCTGGAGAAATTGCTTGGATGAGGAGAACATGAAAAGCCAAGACCAGTCCTTACACTTGGGTTGTTCTTTCTACATGCTGCAAAACTTTTCACATTAAAAGTATATATACCGTTGAGTCCGGTTAATCGGGACAGCAGAGGTGTAAAGAGTACTTGAAAACCATACTTGAGTAAAAGTACAGCCTTACTGTCAAATATAATGATTACTTCATTACAAGTCACCAATTCCAAGAAAACTTGAGATTCTAAGTATTTGTACTAAATTTAGGCTACCAAGAAATGTGAAAACAAGAAAAGGTATGAGGTTTTATTTCGTAACATAGAAATAAAATGTAACACCTCAATGTTTCAAAATGGCAGTTTAATTCACTTGAATTAGCTCATAAATAGCATCCAGTGTTGTCAGCATCCTGCAGATGGCGATATCTCCTCGTCTGTCCAAGAAATTACCTGCGGTAGAAAAAGATGCCGACTTGTTGTGCACAATCACAATGTAACGAGTTTTGGAGTAAAGAGTACAGATACTCAATCAAAAAAGTAGAGTAAAACTTGCTTATATATTTGATGCTCAGAGCAAGTACAAAGTAGCCAAAAACACTTAAGCAAAATAACATTAAGTAAAAGTACTCAAGTAAAGTAAAAGTCTATTTACACCACTGCAGGACTGCTGCATTTTGGATCAAAAGTCCTAAATGAAATCCTATTACTTAATCTTCTAAAAAAAAGCAGCTTTATTGGGACGCCCATGTAAAGTTTGTGAACCCTGAAGTTAATACACCAGCCACGTTCGTTTTCATCAGAACAACAGTTTCCGGCTCATGCAGGAACAGATCTGACCGATCGGTGCGGTGTTACTCCACAAACTACACAAAACGCCAACTATTCGTCACTCTCAAGGTTATATTTCCTTTAATTTGTGCAACATCATTCTGTGAGAAAACCACCTCTAATAATCATATCTCATAACGACATTGTAATGCTAGTCTACTTTTATTTTGAGATTTTCGCTTATCAAGAAAGCCTGTTCATTGGGGCCGAGTGACCACTATAAAAATATAAAGTGAAATACGTATATAGTGCAATCTAGAATCAACTGTATTTTTTGTTTGGTTAAACAATGTTCTAAATAAAATCCAACTGAGCTTAAAGTTCCAAAAGAACCTAGCAGTCCAGCATTGAACCTTCATTATGTGAAGGTTTTATTAGATCAAAATGTCTACCTTATTTCCAATAAAGGCATTTCTAATAAATGCTTTTTCTGAATGGTTAAGAGGCGGCGAGTGGCTCCTTTACACTCAAGACAATTCTGCGTCTGTTCTGTCTAGACACATTGGAGAAAAGCATCTTTTATTTTAAAAGAAGCATATAATGTGTCTGAGGGATAAGATCTAATGCCACGTCCTTAGAAATGTCACATCATCAATTGCCCATTGGATTCTATGTAAAACTGGTTTCTGTGAAATCCAGCTCAGGCATCATGACCTTTGACACTTTGTCCTTTCCAGTGGAGGAAAATCTGGACAAGATGCTGCCAAGACGATTGCAGTTTCTTATTTTTGAGGTCAGAGAGGAGATGCTGACTGCCGCTCAACTCTTGCACCTTGTTAAATGCGCTTTGAGGATGTGCAGACACTTCTGGAACATCAAAAGGAAATTTGGTGGGCCGTTAGGACGTTCTCTTCCTTGTAATGATAGCGTTCTTCCTGGCAGCATGTAAAAGGAAGTGAAATTTCCTGCTGAACCTGCAGCGAAGAGTCTTTGCTAGACACTATAATCATCTATTTTTGGCTTAGTTTTACTTTGGAAAAAGAAACTGTCCATGAAGTATCTCAACGGCATGAGCAACATGTGACCTTGTATACAATGATTGTTGTATACTGAAAGTACTTGAGTAAATTGACTTTGTTACTTTTCTTAAGTATTTGTTTGGTTAAGTATTTTATTTGTATTGTTACTTGTTTTCCACATTTCTCAATGTTTTTTGAGTCTAAATTCAGTATGAGTAAAATACTTTACAAATCGGATTCTTTACGACTTATATTGAAGTCTTCTTGAAATTGGTAACTTGATTGGTAATGGAGTAATTTTTACAGTAAGATATCCATACTTTTACTCAAGTTTGGTTTACAGATAACCTTTACACCTCTGACTATAGACTTCAGAAAACATGGAAACGCACTTTGAAATGGAACATTTCCTAGTGTAAGGACATGCAGATACCATTTTTGCTTTATTGACTCTACAATGTCCATAAAATCCCCCAAAAATGTTCAAATTGGTTTAGTCCAATTTGTTAATTTCTGTTTGTCAGAATATTATTTACTATTGTTTAGAGAACAGGGAACTACACTATGAGGTTACAGTTTCAAATCTCTTCAAAATCCTAGATCCAGGCCACCGATATGTAGAAGAATAAATGGTTGCTCCAAGATCGTAGTTTGCTTTGTGTGGTGCCACAAACGCAATCAGTAAAACTTTTATGTCTGTTGTTTGTCCTTTTCAAACCACATATCCGAAGACAAATGTCTCAATTTTAAGCAAAGGCCTTGGCTGAGCCGTGCTGAGTCGGTTGAAAAAGATGCATCATTATTATCTTCAACTTTTATTGCCGTTTCAGCCAAGCCGGAGAAGATTCCATTTTTAGCATTGTACTCAAAGACTCTCTGATGCAATTACAGTAATGGCACAAAATGGCAGGTTTGAATATCCAAATCTTCCATTCACAAAAGGCCTAGATTTCAGATGCAAATCGTTTGAATGGGACCAGATTTTAGACGCTTTCTCTGTCAAAATATTCGTAAAAAGCGAAATTGCTCTGAGATCTTTGGCAATTTGACTTGACTCTTTCACACGGCAAACAAACCTTATGATTTTAAGGTGCAACAACCCACTCGCACAATAATTTAGGAAAGGAAGATTCTTTGCGACTCGCATTTCTGTATTTTGAAACGAGAAAACGTGCGTTTGCGATGATTCCCACGCCGTACCAGACATCAATGGCTTTGTTTCTTGCATCACAGAAACGGGAACATCTGTTGCCAACAGCATCTACAGCAAAATCATGCTCATTACGACCCAAACTGCTGTCAATTGGGCACAATCGAATCTGCCAATCAGCTACAGGGCTGACAGCACCAAACAGAACCCGCCGGGTCAGATTAGCGCTGCTGTTTTATACTGTGGTTGGAAATTGGACCTTCCAACCAAGGGTTACAGGTTTTGGGTTAACAACTATTTTAGCCTAGTCCCTTAGACTGCAAAAATTATTTCTTGACAAGCCAAAAGATCTTGAAATTGCACAATGAATCTTCGTTGTTTTTTTTCGGACCAGATAAATTAACTAGCTCGGAATTAAGACTAAAAGATTAATTAGCTTGTTTTCCGAATATAGGACTTGTTTCAAGCTGTCTCACCAAGTAAAATGTCCTCACCTCGTTGGCAGATGCTTTTACTTGATTGAAGTCTTTTTTCTCATTTAGTTTTTTATTTGCTTATTTTTTCATTATTTTTCATTTTGTCTTATTTTTGGCCATATTGAGAGTCTCACTCTTTATTGCAATGAAAAGTTAAGACCAAAAGTCCAAAAATACCAAAAATTTCAATAATTGGAATGCTATGTGAAATATAAACTAGGACTCTGGTATCAAATGTATCAAGCCGGATGAAGTCATTTAAAAAGTACCTTTTTACTTTTTTTCACACAGTATCACAGTAACTCTGTATATGTAGGCAGGACACACAGTTGGTAGTCAACCAATCACAGAGCAGGCACACACAAACACACACATTCACACTCTCTCACACCTAAGCTGAATTTTCTAGACGTTGGGAGGAAACCGGAGACCCAGAGGAAACCCACGCAATCAGAACATGAATGTGTTCTCACAGTTTCAAAGGGAAAACATCAACTGAGTCACAATTGTAAAATCGTTGCAATTTTGCACAGTTTTGAATTTTTTACACACAGTTTTTTCTATTTTCATATATTTTAACGCTATAATTTTGTCACTACAACAACTGAATATCCACTATGTGGTATCAAATGATTTTTGATGGATTTAATGATTCAACAGATACAGTATCTTTCTGGAGGCTTAATCAGCAGCTTCCCAGCATCAGTTAAGCGTTTGAAAAATCATCTCAATATTTGTAATATGGTGCAAGTCACTGTAGATAAAAACATCTGATAAGTGCAGAAATAGTGTTAAAATGGCAAGAACCGATGTTTGTTGTCACCATAAGACCAAGAAACTAAACGCTGTGAAACTTTCAAGTGGCAAACTTTAGAAGAAGTGTTTAAACAGACCATTAACTTAATCATTATTATACACAGCGGGCAGCGAAATGAAAGAGAAGCGACACTTTCTGGAACCAGACAGAAATACTCCAGATGAGCAATCTGAGCGACGGTCTCACTGAATTAAACTGTTTTCAATTATTCCGTTTACAATCTAATACCAATTTCAGAACGTGTCTATGATGGTTTGTTATCCAAACTTGAGGCAAAAGTAAAGATTTGTTTTATCTTTTTCTCTCTATCTGTCTGCCCGTCCTTCAGTCTTCAAACTGTCTCCCTCTTTATCTGTTTATTTGTCTGTCTGTCTATCTGTTTGGTCTTTTGACGTGTATCTAGATATCTTTCGATCTGTCTGTATAGGTTTCTAGTTATCGATTTGACTTTCTGTCATTTCACTTATCTATTTTTTTTTATATGTTTTTTTTAATCTATCCTCCTAAATATGTTAATCTGTGTTTAACTTTAAATATGTTCTCTCAATCTGTCTGTCAGCTTATTTCCTTATCTATAACTTCATTTAGATTTGTTTTTTCTGTTTATCTTTCTAAGTGTCTGTCTGTTCATCTGTCTGTCAATCTATCTCTGTTCTATCTTACCTATTAGTCTATCTCTATCATAGATCATCTGTTTATCTCTCACTCTTTCTTCCTGTCTGTCTATCCTCCTAATTAGCTGTTTGTTGATCTGTCTATTAGTTTAGCTACTTGTCTATCTCTTCATCTGTGTTTTTCTCTCTCTCTCTCCCTCTATTTATCTCTCCCTCGCTCCCTCCGTCCCGCTCTCTCTTAGATTAGTTACCTGTCTATTTCTTCATCTGTGTTTTTCCTTCTCTCTAACTCTCACTCTCCCTCTCTTTCTCTCTTCCTCTCCCTCTCTCCCTCCCTCCCTCTCTCTCTTCCTCTCTCTGTCTCTCTCTATTCTTCTAATGATCTGTTTGTTAGTTTACTTGTCAATATCTTCATCATCGCTTTGTTCTCTCTATCACTCTATCATTCTAATTGTTCAATTGTCATCCATCCATCTGTCTTGTTGTTTGTCTTTGCATCTCTCCATCTGTGTCTCCAGCTCAGTTGCAGATTGGTTCTCTCACAGGTCAACCGTTCTGATTTCATCCTCACTGATGAAAGAATCCACCTCCCGCTGATTCGCTGTCGCTCCGCAGCCCTGCCAAAGCACATTAACGCACCACAATCTTTTTACACTTCCACGCAATCATGTCCTGAAACATGTTAGAATGAAAAATCATTGGAGAGATAGATAGATAGATAGATAGATAGATAGATAGATAGATAGATAGATAGATAGATAGATAGATAGATAGATAGATAGATAGACATCAAGACAAATAGGTAGATGGATGGATTTGGATGATAGACACGCAGACAGGTTGATGAAGGAATGAATGGACCGACAGACTGAGGATGAACAGATAGGTAGACAAACAGACAGATGGACGGACAGATAAATAAATTATTTATCTCTGTTTGATATTCAAAAAAAGGTATTGTTTTGTGTTGAGATACAAAAGATATTGTGTCTGTGGTAAGAACAAAAGATAAAAGTTACCCAACAGTGAAGCGAGTGCAAATCATGTGTTCAATTCAATTCAAATCAAGTTAATTTACATATATTACGCATACTCATCATACACACCATGGTACACCATGTAGTGAAATGTGTTTTCTGCATTTAAACAGTGGGCAGCCACATGGTGCGGCGCTCGGTGTTACTCCGTTAAAAAGGAAAAGCGGACTTTTGTCTAGCTGTGTGACAAAAACTTTGCGTGTGTGTGTGTAGGGGTGTGTGTGTGTCAGGCCATAAATCAGCCGTGGTCTTTTACTGCACTGGAGTGTAAATGTCTTGGCCTTTGCAGGTTGAGGTGGTGCAGGGGTTGTTTAGCACCTGTGTTGCTGTGGAAGAGGCTGAGCAGCTCAGATTTACTCACTGCCTCCCCATTAAAATCAATCTGGCCCGCCAGTTCAGATGTGCTGGGTAATAGCCCCATTTTTAACACGCTGACCTCAGCCTGTCAATGTGGGGTGAGCGTGGCTGGGAAACAGACAGCTGCAGAGTCGCCTTTCTAATTCAGGAGCCCGATGCTTTCTAAATGCCAGCGTGGATGAATGCTTTACTTCTCATGCACGAGGAGATGGACTTACTGCAAAGAGCAACTCGGATTTTATATGCTGGTTTGTATTTGACAGAGAGAATCAGATGCTCTAAGCCAGGCATGTCTAAAGTCCGGCACGGGGTATTTTATGAAATCAAAAATATGCGGCATGATTATTAATGGTGAATAATGTGCAATGTTTCTAATGAAGTTACCATAAAACCTCTATTAGAACATGGCGGTCTAATTTTCAACTTTTCCATCAAGGGTCGTGGTATTGTTTTCATTTTTCTTTCTCTCTCTCTCTTTCCCCTCTATTTCTTTTTCTCTCTCTTTTTCTTCCACTTTGTCTCTCGCTCTCTCTCTCGATTTCTCTCTCTTGCTCTGTCTCGTTCTCTCTCTCAATCTCTTTCTCCTGCTGTCTCTTTCCCTCTCTCTTTATTTCTCTCTCTCTTTCTCTCCCTCTGTATCTCTCCCTCTCTCTCTCTCTTTCTCTCTCTCTCTCTATCTCTTTCTTTCCCTCTCTCTTCCTCTCTCTCTCCCTCTCTCGATTTCTGTCTTTTTCTCTCGCTCTTTTTCTCTCTATTTTCTTTGTTTATTTATTTATTTATAGAAGCAATAGCATACCCCCATGTTCCTAACTCTCCCGCTTCTTCGGTTCCTGCACAGACGACATTTAGCAGAAAGCAGCTGACACGGGATCCAGAATAGGCCAATTACAGTGGGACTGTTACTCAACCTTATGATCCCTAGATCTACTCACGCTCATTAAACACCTACCCTCCTTCACACCACCACCCCGTGGAGAAACTGTCCAGTCACGACCTCCATCCTGGGGACGTTTAGACGGGCTTTCATCCCAAAATCCAGACAATTGCCGTCCGGATAAATCACAGCAAATCGCTGCTTTCTTGAATCAATAGCGTTGCGGAGCCGGAGTGATTAGAAAATGATCATTACCGCTAACATTGGGGTCTGAGGGAAAGCCCGAGTTGTGATTTATGAGTTGCGGGAACAGTTTCTCTCTGAATCTGTAGCGAGTAATCCTAAGGGTTAACGCTAATTCCTCAGCTCAGGGAAATCCGTGACTCATGTGTTCACCGGTGAAAGGATTAGAATGAGGACGGAGACTCATTGTTAAATACACTGAAGGCATCTGCTCCACCATTTGTTTTGTTTTGGCGACAGGTGAAGAGGGTTTGTTGGTTGGTGGCTCCCCCCTGCTGGTAGTCAGAGGAAGTGCGGCCTGCGATTGTATTGATGTTACGGTATTATTATTATTTTTGAGTCAACTAGCGTGTAGTTGCTAGTTTCTAGTCTATATATAAGGCTGAGTATTGAATCCTGAAGGTGTGTGTTGCGAACACCACTCTTCACAGGTTGAGCTACAGATTTGCTGACCAGCTTTTGAAATCACAGAATGTTTTCATATGCAATTTATATTGCATTTTACTTTACTTTTACTTTTATTAATGCATTTATGATTTCTTCTTTTATTGGTTGACATGTCAAGCTTCTTTTTTTTGCCATGGCCAAGAAAAAATACAATTGTTTTTTCATGTTACAATTAATGTCCTTTGTTTACATTGAATAAATGTAAATATAACTGTAATAGTACTAATTATTATTATTATTTGTAACATAAATACTTTTGTTTTAATACTTTACATTAATTTTTCAGCGGCTTTTATCCAAAGCAAGTTACTTTCAGGACAAGACTCAAACAGATACAAATGCAAGACAAAACTTTTATTTAAAAATAAATGAATAAAAACGACAACAAAATCTGCCGCAAGGGGTGAAAAATATTAACAATAAAACACTCATTTCAACAAGAAAAAATAACTATATTAACACCGCTTGACACAATGAACATTTCACTATACGAAAAAAGACAAAGACTTCACTAAATCACAAATAAACAACTTAACGTTATCAGTTAACATTAGCTTAGAGGGCGCTAATCGAAACATACATGCAACACTCTCAGTGACCCAAAGTTCGAATGTGAATGTGAAACCCCCAAAGTTACAAATACCAAAAAACCCTGTGTACAAATTGGAAAGGTAAACATAAAATCTAAATCTGGCCACTAAATAGACATTAAAGGGACAATACTGGTGAACAAACATTCTAATAACAAAAACAATTGTAAACAGAAAGAAACTTTAAACAGAAACCAAAGACACCACGGTTGGAAGCACGGTTGAAGCCTGTCAAAATAAGAGTCTCCCAATTACTTTCTGTAGATTCAAAACCTGACATCAGTAGATCAAGTACAAGAACAATATTGGCCTGGGATTCGATCCTGCATCATTTTGGTCACAAGTTAAACTCTCTGCCACTAGGCCGCAATGTTCCATAGGTGAAGCCTCAGGAAATCTATTACAAGTACACACATTTCACAAAGAAGAAGCTTAGTAAACCCGGGTTTATACCTGGAAGCGCCATTGGTAGAAGTCCTCGAAGCAAACCAGTAAGCTTGTTTGTGAGCTGAGGAACCAGTTCCAGAGATAAGCTGAAGATAGGCGGGCACAACGCACCACTTTGCAGAAGCCTTCAAGCTTTTAGGATTTATCCATCTTCCTCGGATCTCCAAATGAGGCGAGAAGTGATTGGAGTTGCCTCATCCCTTCTAACACCATGTCCAAGTACGCAAATGAGTGCTGATGTGCCTTCCACATCTCCGGAAATGAAATACCGTATTTACGTGAATATAAGCACTTTTTTCCTATTTTAGAGTCAAAAATAATCCTTCGCTATGATTGGCAAACTGGAGTGCAAAGGCTTTTGGGATTGGCTGAGAATTCTGGGAGTTGGAGTTCTGATCACTAGAATCGACTTTTTAAAAAATCCATCATTCAAGTGAAACAATATTGAAGTGATACGATTCACAAGATAGGTTTGTTGAATAAAGATAAAATTGTAAAAATTTTTATATAAAAATGTTATATAAAAAATAAAGATAAAAACTGTTTTAGTTACATTAAAAAATTAATGTAACTAAAACAGAAATGTAAAAAAAAACATTTTTTTTTTTTGGAATTTTAGTTTTGTGCTTGAAAAATCAGGGGGTTGCTTATGTTCGTGTAAATATGGTAGATTTCTGCAAACACTTGCTGTTAGGCATGAGGAGTCTTTGCCATCCCCATCTTCGTCTTCTCATCGTCCGGTTGTAATCAGAAGGCCGGAATTGTCTTCCGCATTCTGGTAATTAAGTTCTCGAGTCACTTTGGTGAATTATCACAGAGAGCGAAGAAGAGCCAGACGAGCATTGTTCTATCCAGAGTTGAGCCCCATTACTATTTGATGGCACATTACAAATGTTTACGCTCTTGATTCTGGAGGTTGAAACTTTGATCTGTCTTCCAAGAGCTTCTAAAATGTATGAAGAAGAGCTTGGATTAAGTATTCATGAGCTCATCGCACAGATCAGAAGATGCACTTCAGCCATTGCGTGTGTTGACGAAAACGAAGCTTGAACCAGCGCCGAGAGCATTTCAGTCGCATTTTCATATGACGTTTTAGTTGAATAAAATTGTAAATATAATTCAATCCACGATGTGAAATGACAATAGACGTGAAGGGCAAAAAAAATGTTTTAAAGTTCAAGAAAAACTATTCAACGCTTCACTTCAAGCGGATTTCATGTCTTGATTAGTTTGTCTTATTCCTTTCTGTGTTGGAAATTGAAATTAGAACATGTGTGCAAAGTAAAGATATTTACGATATTACAACATGTTAACAGAAACTTGAGATTAAGGTGTGTGTTTATTTATTATTATTATTATTATTATTATTATTATTATTATTAGTGTAAGTAAGGAGAGTAAATATTAAATTAGTGTGTTTGTATGCGTACAAAAGCGGTAGGTATGTGTGTATGTATACGACATTAATGTATGTGTATGTATGCTGATATGTGTGTTTACTGTATTTATGTGTGCATGTCTGTGTTAGTGTATATATTGTATGTGTGTGTAGGTGCAAATGTGTACGTACCGTAAATATATTGTATGTTTGTGTAATGCATTGCCGTAAACATAGGTGCATATATAAAGATAGGTGCATATATAAATGTGCAAACACATGTCTGAACAATTTGCATGTGTTTATACTGTATTTTTGTGTGTGCGCATATACCATATAACTGAATGTGTGTTTATACTGTGTGTGTATGTATGTGTCTGTAGTTGTTTTTTGTGTGTATATATGTTTGTTTTTTTGTGTGTGTATATGTTTATTGTATGTACGTTTGTAACGGCCCTTATGTGTAAACTGTATGAGTGTGTGTCTGCATATGAATAAAGCTAAATACATATACACCTTCCACAAGTTTTCCACAAAATTATTTTTTTTAAACAAGAGATGAATTAATAAAATGTACAATTAAATAATTTAAATAGAAAAAAAGTTTTCACACTGTTGACACTGTTTGACACTGAGAAACACAATTAAACACTGTAAATACATTAGTCTTCAAACAGCAGGGAATGTTGCAACAAAATGCAACACGAGAAAAATCAATATTTCCACATTTTGACAGAATATTTTTGCCCTGCTCTTTTTCCCAACACAATACCCCCGTGCACCAGTAAAGCCGGTTTCTAATCGTGCCTGACACTTACAGGCACATCCACAATCTCAACCAATCAGCAGCCAGCAAACACGCCGACAGAATCGATTTTGACAGTCACTTCGTCAGAAGCTTCGAAACTTCTCCATCCTAAACTCCATCCGGCTGGTCCCATTCCACTCTGCTGCCCGTTAATTTGACTCCTCCAGACGGAGAGAACAGAGAGAATCAGTGCATGAAAGAGGAAGGTTGCGTTATTAGGTGTCTGACACGCAACTCTGAAAATATAATTAAAAAGTGGAAGAAATGTCAGTAAAGTGCTCAATTAATCTGAAGTTTTGTAAAAGTGTTCGTCTCGCTCGCACTGCGATGCTTCTCATTAAACTTCTTTGAAGATGGAAGCGCTGTTAGTGTGTAATACACGCTGAACTGTTCGGATCCAGATCGCTTCGCACTTTTGCATCGCTGCGTTTGCAGAAAAGAGGGCTAGAAGATGAACGCCAGACAGTGGAACCGTGATGAAGAAATAAAAATCAGTGCTCACTTTTACGACAGAGAGGAAGTTCTCTCAGGAATTAGTCCCACAACGTCCCTGACACTAACTTTTAAGAAACAAAGAGTGGAAAAATTAGAAAGAGGGGATGAAAGAGAGAACATATGAGAGAAGCCGCAGTAGTATGAGAGAGAAAAAGTGTGAGAAAGACTTGTAAGAGAAATAATGAGTGCGAGGAAAAGCAAGAGAGAGTGATAGACAGAGAATGTGGGAGAGAAAGAACAAGAAAGTGAAAGAATGTGTATGTGAGAAAGCAAGAGAGTGTGTGAGAGAATACCAAGTGAGAGTAAGAACAATAGCGAGAGAGAAAGATAGTATGTGTGAGAGAGAGAAAGAGAGAGAGAGAAAGACAGAGGGAGTGTGAAAGAGAATGTTTGTTTGAGTGAAAGAAAGAAAGCCTGTGAGGGAATAAGCAAGTTGGAGAAAAAATGAACGAGAGAGTGTGTGTGCTTGTGTGTGTGTGTGTGTGTGTGTGTGTGCGTGCGTGCGTGCTGTGTGTGTGTGTGTGTGTGTGTGTGTGTGAGAGAGAAAAATAGTATGTGTGAGCGAAACAGGGTGTGTGGGAAAGACTGAAAGAACATATGTGAGAAAGAAAGAGCAAAAAAGTGTTTGAGAGAGAGCCTGTGAGAATGAATAAGCAAGTGAGAGAATGAATGAATGAGAGAGAGAGAGTGTGTGTGAGAGAAAGTATGAGCTTGGTGTGTGTGAAAGAATGAAAGAAGTATGTGAGAAAGAAAGAGCAAAAGACTGTTTGAGAGACAGTGTGAGAGAGTAAGAGGGAATAAGCAAGTGAGGGAAATAATGAAGGAGAGTGTGTGTGACAGAAGAAGAGAGAGAGAGAGAGAGAGAGAGAGAGGAGAGAGAGAGAGAGAGCCTGTGAGCGTGTGTGTGACAGAGAGAGAGAGCAAAAGAGTGTGTCATCTCTCTCTCTATTTAAGACTCAATAATGTGCCAAGAAGACAGGAATCTCTCATCCCCTCTTCCTAAGCCTTGCTCATATAAATCTATTCATGCAAATACCACAAACAATAAAAATGACTTATGGCCCAATATAGTCAGCTGTCACTCCAGTCCCCGCAAACCAGCACCATTAATGAGCTTCTTCAGAAAAAAAGATGGTTGTTTGAGCAGATGTTCTAGTAGAACAGGGCAGGGCGTATTAGTAGAGTGTACAGACGTTTAGGTCAAAGTGGGGACTCGAATACTAGTGTTTTACACTAAAGTGGGGACCTTTGCTGTGTGTGTGTGTGTGTGTGTGTGTGTGTGTGTGTGTGTGTGTGTGTGTGTGTGTATGTGTTCAAGTTCAAGTTAATTGCATTTGTAAAGCGCTTTTCACAATTTCAACTGTCTCAAACCATGTGTGTGTGTGTGATACTAGTGTTTTTAAACTAAAGTGGGGACCTTTGGCTCTGTGTGTGCGTGTGTGTGTGTGTGTGTGTGTGTGGTATTAGGTCAAAGTGGGGACATTTAAACTTTGCAGGCGTCTTTGCAGGGTTAAAATTAGACTTTTTTGGAGTTTTGGTTAAAGTTAGAATCAGAGGCGTTAAAGATTAGTGCCTGAAAATCATTATCACTCCAATGCGGCTACCTGTAAATTTTATTACTACTATTATTACTAATATTATTACTATTACTATTAATCACTAATTATTACTCCATTACAACATACAAGTATTTCATGAAAGCTTCAGAAAAAGTCATAAAGTATCACATTTTAAGTATTTCACGCATACTGAATTAGGTCTCAAAAACACCAAGAAATGTGAAAAAAAGAAACTCTTTATTTATGAGGTTTTATTTCCCATTACTGAAATAAAACTTAACACATTCATGTTTCAAAATTGCAGAAAAAAATAGAACAAAAAGTCAGACAAACTCAAATCGGGGACCTCAGTGTAAAAACGCGTGTGTGTGTGTGTGTGTGTGTGTGTGTGTGTGTGTGTGTGTGTGTGTGTGTGTGTGTGTGTGTGTGTAAAAGCAAGAACTACCATGTCTTCCAGCATCTTCTGTATCACTGCTGCCTCATCCTTAATCCATCTTAACACCTCCATTTTTTTCACTTCCCATTTACCTAAATTAAATCTGCATTAAGCACTTGAGAAACAGCCAAGTGCTTAGCGAGTGAACTCTAATTTCAGTCGATCTGCTGAATGTATGTTAATTAATTCATTACAACAATTAAGACCTGCCTTCGTTCTCAACAGCCTCCACAGGATTACAGTCAAACCGAAGAAGCGATAGCACTCGCCTGTGAAGGTTTATTTGTGACGTCTTCTATCAAACATCTGTTATAAAAAAAAACACAGGCAGCCCAGTAAATGGCAGACAGCCAAATAAAACACACCTTTGATGGAAAGAAGGATGGCTGGAAGTAGATTTTATCATAAAAGTGTAGTTTATTGTTGCTTTTTTATATGCGGCGGGTACAAAACCTACTTTACAATATGGACTGGGCTGAATGTTGTTGATCTGCGGTTCTGTACACACATTTTTCCGTCCAAGGTTTTAAAGCTTATAATAGTTTTTTTTTTTTTTTCAAAATGCTTTTAATGCATTTTATACCTCCATTATTCCATTTCTGGGTCACGGGGAGCTGGAGCCAATCCCAGCAAATCTGAGCCTGAGGCGGGACACACACTATAGATTAGTGGCCAGCCAATCACAGAGCAGGACACACATTCACACTCTCACTCACACTTATGGGCAATTTTTCAGTGCAAATTCACAAAATTGGAGTCCCAGAGGAAATCTACGCGAGCACAGTGAGAACATGAAAACTTAGCACAGAAAGGCGGAGAATCATAATCTTATTCATAATATCTTTTTACACACAAAGTGAAATTACTGAAATTAACCAACTAAACACATTGTTTCTGTTCCAGCAGTTTGTCTGAGCGCAAGGAACTGTGGGTAACGTAGTGCAGATTACACAGATAAATGTTTCTTTAAGAATTGGTTCTTCAAGAATTGATTTTCACTTTTTCGTCCTTTGAATGAAGAAACGTTGGGCGAAAAATGAATGAAAATCTATAATTGGGTTTTAAAAAAATATGTAAATGGGAATTTGATGGAAATAAGCCACTGGGACTTGCAGCATAACACAGTGCTATTGAATAACGTTTTATTGCAACTTTTTCTATTAAAATGTTTTTACACATGATAATATTTTTCTCAGCGAGGCCTCATTAAATCTCAGCTTCAATTTGAAGTCCATTTCCGCCGGCCTGTGTGTTTTTGTTAGCGCCGAAACGAACAGATGGCGTTTATTAGTGCACACTAAGGTGAGTTTGTCGATAGAATCAATAGAATACATTAGAATCAAAACACTTGTGCAATTCTATGAATAACAATGCACGGATAAAATCTAAACATCTATTACGGCTCATGTTGCCATGGCGCTGGGCTCGTAACTCCACGTGTGTCATTTAACCTATATTTACTCAATGTCAAAGTTGCCGCGTGTATGACACAACAATCACAAGAAGCCAGTGATCGTCACAGCTCAGAGCGAGAACTCAATTGACCTCAACCCGACACGCAGCCGCCACATAAATCAAGAGACACACTTGCTCCTACTCAAATGATGAAGTGCGCTTCAGATCAATAAAATCAAGTTTGATTTTTTTTGGGCACAGAAAGCCTCCAGCTGGTGTGGACAGGAAGCCGGACACATGTTGTTTTCATCTGGGTCAATTTTATGTTTTATTCCAATGATCGCACTTCAGTGGCATCACAAGTACCGTAATTTCTGCACTGTAAGATGCGCCAATTTTTACCTCTACTGTGGTACCTCTACTTTACAGCAGAGGTGTAAATTACTTGAGTAAACGGACTATGTTACTTTACTTAAGTATGTTTTTGGCTACTTTGTACTTTAGAAATATAAGCAACGTTTACTCTCTACTCTACTACATTTGTGATTGAGTATCTGTACTTTTCACTCCACTACATTTGAAGGACGTTTACTGTTGCATGTTACATTGTGTAAGTGATTTATACCACGGTTAATGTCTTGGGCGTATAAGGTGATATCGTAATGTAATATACAACATGTATTGTAATGTTACCAAGCCAAGAACTTTTCAAACCAGCAAATAAAAATACTTTGAGACTTGGAGGTCACTGAGAATCACATCAAATTCAGATCGGATTTTTTTTTTTTTTTTTTTTTTTTGCACATTTGAGGTTGAAACTGACTTTTTGTTCTTTTTATTTATTTTGTTCTACCATTTTTGAAACATTGAGGTGTTACATATTTTACATTAAATACAAATATCATTATACATTAAGTATCCATACTTTTACTCATATGCTTTACAGTCATTTGCTTTTATCCAAAGCGACTTACAAAAAGAAGAGCAAGATTTACAATATTTCCAATTAACAAAACTGCTGTCGGCACAAATGAATTTCGTAAAGAGAGGAAACACTGAATTTTCTAATCATTCAAGACAGATTTTTGTATAAAGCGTCCCATTCTCATTTAACGAAACCGCTGTCGGTACAAATTAATTTCGTAAAGAGAGGTCACTGTTACGATCCGGACAGAAGAGGATGACGAGATGCAGAGCCAGAGATCAAAGTGACATCAAACGGACATTTAATGACAAACACATGACAATAACTTACAGAGTACTGAAGGACAAGACAAAGTGTGACGTTAATGACTGACAACGGAAGAAGACCCAGGTGAAGACTTCAATAATGAACAGGTGAAACTGATGACTGGGAAACATAGGATCATGGGACCTGTAGTCCATAAACGCTGCATTTCCTAATCATACATTTAAGGCACAACATTTTTATAAAGCGCACAGTCAATTTTTAAACAATTTGTAGAATTTTAAGTGCGTCATGTAGTCTCTACATTATGGTAGTTTCCTGGGGGATCAAACAAGCGTGGCCGCGATTGTCACTGGATGTGTGATTGTGTAAATTATAATAAGAGGATCTATATACGATCAGCTTGCTTGAAAGTGAGGGATGAAAAAAGGGATGAAAAAATGGATGAAAAAAGCAACCTTAGAAAAAGCCCATCAGCAAAGGAACGGCGTGATTCTTATTGCGAATACGACTGAAGAACATTACAGTTTTTCTCAAATGCTAAAACACAAAAGCCAATCCCCTAAACCAAATCACCAGTCATCTAAACACATTTACCAAATCTAACCATCATTCTCCAATACCATAAACACATTTCACATGAAGACACAATTCACAAAACACAATGTCTGTTCTCATAACTCTAAACACACTTGTCCTTGCTAAAACACAAGTTGCAAAATAACTCTGCTCATATTCTCAAATGAAAGCTCATGTGATGCAAAATGCTTGACACAGTCAGCAATATTTGAACACAATGAACACACCTGGCGTCATTCACTACACACAACAACTCAAAATTGAAGACACTTGTTGCTAATGCTGTGACTACATGTATAAAAGCAAGTTCAGAGTGCAAAGTTTGCTGAAGATTCCAAACAAACACAATGAATGAAGGCAGAATCAGGGGAAGAGAAATTCGAGTCACAGGAAAGAGAAGAGCTGGTCATGGAAGAAGAGATGCAGGCCAATGAGGAACAGAAGGAGGCCAACAAGAGGAGAAGGTCCAAGAGGAAGAGCAAGACAACCTCACACCGCCATTATAGACGAGATGCGAGCAACATTGACCATGTCGTTGTCCATGGCATGACAATGGTTGAACCTGAGTAGGTTCACTGTGGCCACCATTATCAGGGTATTCAGACAACACTACATGTATGGTACTCTATTGCTTTGTTTGTCACAATACAGTTTTGCAAGCCTGTGAAAGTAGTCTATTGGTTTCAAATCAGTTGTCACTGTAGTTGAAAGAATGCCATATTAGAGGTGGGAGGGTTGCCATATTTACAGCGGCACAAGAAACCCTTGTTGTGGATATAGTTTCATGAGAACAACCTCATC
The DNA here is from genome assembly GCA_028031935.1 of Paedocypris micromegethes. NCBI lineage: Eukaryota > Metazoa > Chordata > Actinopteri > Cypriniformes > Paedocypris > Paedocypris micromegethes. The sequence goes on along the minus strand of CM051496.1, from coordinate 1,459,076 downwards.
AGACTCCGGCAGATCAGAGACAAAGCAAAGTAATTGCCGATACGTAATGTCAATGTTGAGAGCATTGATGATGTCAATAGACAGAGTTCTCCGGCGCCAAAAGATGCGGATGAAACAGGTCTAAGGGTTCCCTTTGAGCGCAACTCTGCGCAACACAAGTAAGTATACATCCATATTCACAGTACAGTTAGTGGGCTCAGTGGTCAACGTTACTTCTATACTAGAAATTACTACCTGATTGACTGTTGTTCTGAACACCTGTACACTTTCACATTCACACGCCAGACCTCTTCCTGGCTTCAACGAAACAAAGGCAAAGAGGCTGTAACCTCCCTAACCGTCACTGAGGTTCCTGGCCATGGGGGGCAATCAGAGGGCAATTCACCAGCATACTGAACCCAGAGGGTAGCCTGGGGGGGAAGCATTTTGAGCATTTTGCCCAAAGTGGAACAAGCACTTGGTTGCATAACCAGCTTCGAGGGGATTCGAACCTGCAACCTTTCGGACACGAGTCCATGTCTCCTACCACTGGACCACAACTCGCATTTATGTTATCAGAACAAACAAAGTCAGAGTGGTTCACCACCAACAGTAACCACTTTTTAAACGTCTGTCTGCCACCCTACTCCCCTTTACTGAACCGTATAGTGGAGTTCGTCTCATTGTGGAGATGGAAGGTTTATGACAGACAACCATACACTAGAGAGAACCTTCTAATGGCAATGGAGCTGGCCAGTGATGACATCCCAGTGTGTGTGTGGTGTGAATAACGTAAATAAAAGGACTTCACACCCTGATCATGTTTTCAAGAGTACTGTTGTGCGCATAAATTCTGTTTTTGAGTTGTTACAGTAGTGTACATGCAGTATTTTCTACAGATATATACTCCTCATGTCAAACAAAAAAATCGAAATGCCTAATCCTCTGCAGAAATCTAAGATTTCTAACTTTCCATTACTGCAAAATTTCTATGAATATGCATTGGCGGTTGTGAAATCAAGGAATCTTCTCACCAACCGAGAATTGTGTTTTCAGTTGTTTTGCTGTAGTGTGCAATGATGTGAATTGTGTTTACATTTTTAAAGCTTCGAGCTGCTCTTTTGATACGAAGGTTTGAGTTTTGAAGTGAGAAGGTGTAGGTGGTTATGTAGCTTTAGAAGCGAGTGTTGTGTTTAGACATTGGGTAACATGCAGGGATCATTTGTGAAATGTGTTTTAGCATTTGAGAAAAACTGTAATAGCAAGCCAAATTGCTGCGCTCCTGCCCATTTATATCATTCAGTTTTCATCGTTCCCTCCCTGTAGCTGAGCAAGTGATCCGTCATGAGACGCGGCGTGATGTATTCCTCCGACAGGATCCAAATCTAATGAGCTGTGCTGTCCTTTCCACTCGTTTGTGAAGGAAAGATGTTTTTAAATATACGGCTTGGCCGAAAAATGAACAGTCATCGTTTATTCCCTCATGGAGTCATCGTCTATTTAATCACATTTTATTAACAGAATGGGGTTTATTCTATAGCAAATCCTTTCAGTTTGCACAGCCATATTTTTTTTTTCAAAATACAGTGGTACCCTGATTTACGAATGTCCTAAGTAACAATCCTGAGAAACAAAATACGTCGCCGTGAAAATCTCGTCCCAAATTCCGAAATATTTTTGCTACACGAAAGGAGCGCGTTTTTTTATTAACGCTAGCTTGCATGGAGATGTGAGTCCAGGCAACTTGAAAACAGTTGTTTAGTCTTCTTTGCATGTCAAATAAACAAAAGGTGTAGCTAACTTTTTGCTGAAGTTTCCAATGGGAAGCTTCTTAAAAAATAGTTTCCCTAATCCAACACCGGCGACATCATAGCTGCATCCAAGTTAGCATATCACGTTTGATTTTAGTAATATTTCCATTCTTGAGAATCAATGTTCTTTATTTTTTTTTTTCTACTTTAATAAAAATAGCATCTCACCAACTTGTCCTGCTCCCAAATATGAAAGCTATTGGTGACAAGTACAGGAACTTAGCGTGTATGTCTGCGCTAAACAATTGTGAACATCATTGGACCTTGTGAGATAAAGACCAGCATCCAAACTGACTTTGGGAGATTAATGTCAATAATTGGACAATGACGTTAATGAGCCGCGTGAACTGGCTAGCCCAAGTTTGACCAAAAATGGACACATTTTCAAATCGACTTTTAGTTTATCAGGGGAACTTGAGGTAGTTTTCCTATACTATTTTAAATCACTCTTACCGAACAGCGCAGTTTCACTGACATGTTCTGCATAATTCATTTTAGTCTTTTTGTGCTGCAAATCACATCATGTCACTTTGGCAGTTTTTTTTCTCTTCAGCGTACCCTTTTCTGTTCTTCAGTGCCGCGTGTGATGGATTCTGCTTATTTTCGGTTGAAGTCTGACTGATGGGCCGAGGGATGTGCTTTGTTATGTGCTGGTGGTAATGGGGAACGGCTCTAATGGACCAGCTAAAAGAGAAATAGCCTTATTTGCTCACCTGATGATTGCGTACTTGACTAAGTGATCTCTGAAGAAATAAACCGCTGGTGTTTTTGTCAAGTCATCTTGTACAAAGTGCTTCGACTGGATTTGGTCGTCACAACAGTCAATATATAATAAAAAAAGTCAAGTAAAAAAAAAAGAATTGACTAGATAAAAAAAGGAATATCATATTGAAATAAAAATAAATATATGTAAATCAAACCAATAGAAATAATAACATAACATATATATATGTACATTAGCGGTGTGCATAGATTGTTTTCATCTAGATTTTTCTAGATTAATCTTTAATTAATCATTTAATTAATCTTTTGTTTTGGTGGAACTTAAGACTGAAATAACTCAACAAGGCTTCTATTGGAAAGCTTCTTAAAAGTACATTTTCCCTCAAGCAACCCTGGCGACTTCATAGCTGCACCCATTCGAGTATGATTTTTGTAATAGACATTTTCATGTATGGAACAATAATGTACATTTTTAATAAAGTCAAACTGCAGTTATGACATTATTAATACAACAATGTGATGCATATTGTGGAGTATAAACATATTATTATTATTATTATTATTATTATTATTATTATTATTATTAATATTAGTTCCGATGTAGTTTGTTCAATGTGAAAATAATCATACCATGCATGGTGTAGACCAGCTCCAAATCACGCATTAATCTCGATCACGCATTAGTCTCGAGCTAACGGCAAAATATATGCACAACAATACTTATTTATTTATTTATTTTATTCATCAATCCAATAGATCTATCCAATCTGTTTGCTGTTAAGCAAACGAGAAGTCACTTCAAACACCTGCTGAGCTGCTTGTTAAGCAAGAGTGTAGAAATCGTTCCATCTCAGTGATGCATAAAACCTTCTACTGGGACCATTTAAAACAGCAGTGGTTCCACTTGAGTGATTGGAAGCTATTTCAAGCACATTGGCTAAAGTTCTGGATGAGAACATGCTGTTCTTTCATGTGACGTGGACGTTTCAGTTGTTCATCCGGGAACAAAACATTGAGCAAACAAGTGGTGGTCCGTAGCCAGCAAAGTGAATCCAAACAACACTCAAGCACTTACATAAGAGTGGAAACACAGGAACATAAACAAGGAGTCATCATCATCATCATCATCATCATCATCACCAGCATCAGCATCAGCACCAGCACCAGCATCCTCAAACAACAACATGTTGTACGGCTTTCAAACCTGGAAAACATACTGACACAGTAAATGAGTAAACTATTTGCCAAAATTAAGTTGACAAATTGATTTGCCCCCTCCATACAAAAAAGTCATTGTTTTAAAAGTTTTTCAAAAATGCTTTTAAAGAGAGAGAAAAAAATGAACCACTTTAATAGATATTTTAAAACATTACTGTGTTTTATGTTTTTTTTTTTACTGTGTTAAATGTTTTTTGTTTTGCTCCGTTTAAAAGAACTCACTTAAAATAAATACTTTTAAAACAATGATCATTTTTGTTGTACAATGTCTGTACAATGTGTATGTATGTGTGTGTATGTGTTTTTGGGTTATAATATACGTACTATGTATATAAATTGTGTATATTATGTTTTTTGTGTGCTCTGCTCAGAACGTTATACTGTACATGCTGTATGTGCATTACTATATACATATGTATATACAATAGTATAAGATAGTTCAATGCACATTAATTAAAAAAAATGTAAATGTATGTGTAATTATGTTGAATGATTCATGATTCTAAATATGACAAATGTTTTAAAATGTTTTAAATGTATTTATCGTGTTCGTGTCTTTTAGCTTTTGATTCCCTTTATGCTGTCGAGGACTGTATGTCAAGATGACTTCATTTATTTAAAAAAGACTGAATTTTGAGTTTAATTGAATTCTGTATTAAAAATACAGAAATCCAACTTTATAACACTTTATAATCACAATTATAAAATATACCAAGTCATAATTTTGACTTTATAACTTGGAATTCTGTAAATTTCCCCACTGAGGGACTAATAAAGGTTATTTTTATTAAATAATAATAATTATTATTATTATTATTAATTACTCATTTACAATTCTTGGGGAAAAAAAAAGATAATGCCAAAATAAGTGCCAATAATACGCAAAGCATCCCTTTAGTTTGCAATTCTGCAAACAAATACATTTGCCTAGATTATATATTAACTCAGATAAAGTTAGATTAATCTAGATTAATTCCAAGATTACAAGGGGATCAATTTCAGACTAAAAAGTATTTATACCCACCTCTAGTATTTATACATTTAACTATTTCATAATCCAGAAACACCTCACACATTGACCAATGACTATACAGAGACACAATTAAGACACGCCTTCTGTCCCCGACACGTATACACAAAAGTCTCTACCTAATGCCGAAAAATAAACTGTGCGATTATCATTTAAGCTCCGCCCCAAACATAAATGATAGGTAAATAACATGAAATATCCCTCTGGATATTGCATCATTTTTGAAACCAGTGTTGAGCATTGAGCATTATTGTTGCTATTGGTGACAGTTCTTTCATCTTTGCCAGCACAGAAGAAGAAGTGTCTTCATAACGTCTCAGTCGTACCACAAACAAATCCTCTCAGATCCTGAGACTGTTCTTCAATTTCACCAAACCAGGAATAAACATCACCCGAAATTACTTTTGACTCCATGTTCGCAGAAACGGCGAATCTCAAGGAGAGCGAAACAATTGATTGTGGCGTTGAGAAGAAGCCTTGAGCTTTTAGGATCAATCCTAACTCACCGAAAAGAGCCATCAGTGAGAAAATCTATTCCCCTCCATCTGTAAAACCATCACGTCATATCTACAACCGCGCTTGTTTACTGTAAAACAACAGAAAGCAATGATTTTCCGAGTCGCGGTGAGGACAGGCCGGTCCTACTGAGAGGAATCATTGTTTGGTTGCTGCAGGCGGAGGAGATCAGGGTTTGGTACGGGAAACGTTGGGAGGAGAGAAGCTGGCTTGACAAATCTTGGATGTTTCCAAGGGCAGAATGCCAACTGTGAATTTGCCCGTGGCATGATATCAGCTTCTCTCACGCGCTCTTAGACTTCCGTTTGGTTTAGGCCAGTTTATGAAGAGATGCTGTAATTCCCAGGTGAGAGTGAAGACCTTTCTGATCCCTAGTCTTCTTGGTTAAATTTGAGGCACAAATTGTATTTACGCAAATATAAGCTCCTCCATGTTTTTGAGCAAACAGAACAGTTGAGTAAATGGACTTTGTTACTTTACTTAAGTATTTTTTTGCTTCTTTGCACTTGAACTGAGTATCAAAAATAGAAGCAACTTTTACTCATTACTGCACTACATTTGGATGGACAGTTGCGCCGTCCAAATCACGTAAATTACCGACTGCATTTTTTTGCACATTTGAATTTGACTGAGACTAACTTTTTGATATGTTTTATCTATTTTGTTCTGCTGTTTCGAAACTTTGAAGTATTACATTTCATTTCTGTGTTAGGAAATAAAATATCATGAATAAATAATTTTTTCGTTTTTCACATTGCCTGGTGTTTTTTGAGCCTAAATTTGGTACGAGAACAATTTCAATCTGGCCCCTAGTGGCCATAATGACAAACTAACGGTTTATTTTTGTCAGGATTCAGTTTTGTTGAAAAAAAAAAAAAAAAATAACCCACTTTGTTTTGTGGGTTGATGGGACTGGGACCTGCTTGACAAAGTGAAGCAGTGATGAAGTAGAGCTATGCTTGGTTTTAGTTTTCCAGTTTATTTTCTTTGTTTTATATGCAAGTAAAGCACAAAGTCAGTTAATTTTCAAGCCGCAATGCAATTTGGCTAAATAATTTCAACTATAATTTTCAAGTTGATATGCATTTGCCTCACAGGTTGTTTTTGAGATCTTAGATCAAAATAATATGCCCACATGTTTGAAAACACTTATTGTTGTTGTATATTCACTACACATTTTGGTCATAAAAAAAAGTGCCTTTTTTCAAAACTTTTAAAAGCACGTTATTCATTCAGTATAATTCATTCAGTATAAAATGAGGAAAAGTAAAGACCGTGCTAGCTCAAAATGCTTGAAAATCATTAGCGGTGTTGGTTGACATTACCAGAAATTGCTTCCTGGCTCAGGGCTAAATGGGCCTTAAACCGTAATAAAACTAGTTAATTACTCACTAAATCCCTTAAGGAAACAAAGCATAGTTTCTAATCGGCAGGTTTTCTAGATATCTCAGCACACAATTTTACGAAAAACTACTATAAAAAGATGGTGAATTTCATTCTTATTCCGACAGGCCAAGCGTGAATGAAAGTCTGACCTTACGACCTCTTCTAGCTCCCGGATTGGATAGTACAACGATGTAATCTGAAGTCGGAACTAAAGCTTTTCTTCCATCATACTCTCGCGCGGAGAAGACAAGAAACCTCCTTTATCTTCCACCCGACCAGGCGTTCAAACCGAGCCATTTATCACCCCACACCAAACACCGGTTTCAGACAGAACCTGGAGAACAAAAGGTTCCATAATCCATACTATGAAACTGACGGCGAGATTTGAGGCTGATGCCTCTTTTGATGAATAGCACCATCAATCAGTTGGAGATTTATTTCTTGTTCAATTAAGATGGTGGCTCACCTTTAAACCGGCTTCTACGTGAGCAGGCCTGAATCGTGCACTAATGGATATCTCGGAGATCTTCCATGGAACAGCGTCTGTAAACATGATCAGTGAGTGATAACATGGACAGTCGCTGTCATGAGGGTCGTCATGGAAACTGAACTGTGTTGTGAAGGCCAGGTGAAGTGTCTGCTCGCCTCAAGCAGGCCACAGAAGTGATGACAAAACACCACTACAGAAGATGTTCCCACAAACCCAACACTCTTCAACTAGAGAAAAGCGTAGTAGTCCTGTACAACAACTAGAAGCAGGATCAGAGTCTTCCTTTCATTTGAGAAGAATGGATGCCTTAGAACTGTTTTTGTTGGTTTGGAACAAGCACTTTCAGGGTAAATGTAAGCCCACTTTTGAGATAGTAAGGGTTTCATATTTGGTTTTCACTCTGATCTATGAATTTATCTTAGTCAATGTGAGTTTTTGTAACATTTACATGATTCTATTGACATCAAACATGTAGCTGTTTGAGTATGTATGCAAGTATGTACTGTATAATATGTATATATATATATATATATATATAAAATATATTTATATATATTTTTTTTTCATCCATCCATCCATCCATCTAACTGTCTACATCTCTCACCTTTTCTTTGCCCCAATCTTGCTTTTGCTGTCTGCTTTTTTCTCCCTCTATCCCTCTTTCTCTTTTTTTGCTCTGATCTATCTATCTATCTATCTATCTATCTATCTATCTATCTATCTATCTATCTATCTATCTATCTATCTATCTATCTATCTATCTATCTATCTATCTATCCATCTATCCGTCCGTTATTAAATGATGAAAATATATTTGTTGAGTTTGTAGAATACATTTTTCAAACGAGCATAATGTAACGATACATCATGTTAACAGACAGACAGACAGACAGATTAAACACACAAAGAGACGGACAGGTCTAGAACAGATTTGCCATCATGATTAATGGCCAAGCAACATTAGGGATTATGAGAGTTCAATTAATTCATGGAAGGCCATCTCTTCCACTGCGCAGATGAAATATTTCTATGTTATCCGTTTCTTCAAATAGAACGCAGACAAGTCTGAACTCCCAAGTTATGCAAAAATATTCCATTATAGAAAAGAAGCTACTCAGGCCATGCCATAGGCTGCCTCGGCTTCAAAGCGCCGCCACTGTGAGAATGTACTTTGTGGGGTGTGCAAAGACCCATTACATTACATGCGAGCAGTAGGAGCCTTTAGATTAACACGGCCTGTGAAGGAATTAGAAGAGTGATAAAACCGCTGGTAGTGAGGGCATGGACGCACGCTGACGTCTATTCTCTTTTATCTACTTTATGGATGACATGCTTTACTCAAGGGTTACTCTGGGCTCGGAAAACCGTCATTTTGAGGCTGTGGTGACATCATCATCCAGCGATACATGCGTTCATCATTATACGTCCACGGGAACCAATCACAGCAATGTTGGGCCTGATGACACAAGTAAAGTAAAAAGTAAAGTAAAGTCACCTTACAACGTGATGGACGTCAGGTACAGTAGAAAATAGAGTGGACATACTGGTTATAGCTTCCAAAACATCATGGTGTTATGGTGGTGCATCTTCATGCAAATACACATTGTGGATTTTTTCATATTGTTTTTTTTTATATGCAGGCTTTTTCAAGATAACGGTGAGAGGTTGATTCTTCTAAGAAGGGTTATACAATTTGCATAAAAATGTTATGTTTTGAAGAAATGACAATAAATGCAAAGAAGAAACAACAATAATAAATAAAAGAGTGAACAACTAAGAGTTAAAGGGTGGGGTGGGGGGTAGAGAGATAGCATCTCAGAAGTTTGTGAGAAAATATTATTAGAACACACAGTTACAACGTATAAGCAAAGTGGGTCTTGCCATATATAGCATAACAGATTAAAAAAAACTTGGTATAATAACTACATCAAATAACTAATTAAAAAACAACCAAAACAAAATACCAAATTCCGTTATATTTTTTTTATATATTTTTAATAAAAAAAATATAGAACTGTTCAATGAGCGTAATTATGGTGAATAAGTAATAAAATAAATTGACGTACATTCTTGCGCTGCAGACTTGTTGTTGTTTTCCAGCGTGACGTAGTTAGACACGTGTGCGTGAGAAGCGCAGTGATCCAGATTCCAGGAAGGGAGGAACTGAAAGCAGTCGATTAAATGTGCGCACGCTCCTCTAGTCTGTAAATGTTCAAGAGAAAATGGCATATTACCTATAAAAGGATGATTGCACATGATCAGCGCATAAAAAACGCCTAAACGACCAATAAACCCATCGTAAAATAAGAGCTGTGTGAAATGGCTAGCAGGTGAGTCGTGCGCTTTCACATTCTTTGACTCTTCCCGTAATGTTTTATTTATTTGGCTGATCAAACGTCTCTTTGGAATAATTTAGTTTATCTCAGCAGTTCAGATACAGCTTCAAACATCAAAAATAAATCCCGCACAGTTGCGTATTTAAAATTTGCACGGCGCATGCGTGAAAACCCAGTGGTATTTTGGGTGATGAAGTTTCTGGTCTGTTTCGCTTTGGTGGCAAGACGAATTCTCGCTTTTTAAATGAAATGCAGACAGTTACATTCATTTACGTCGCTTTCTGCTTCCGTGAATTCCGAAATGTAAGTATTGTGTTGGTATATGCACATCATTTTGACTTTAAAGAAGCATACTTGGACATGTTTTGGCACATTACAAGCTGATTGTTTGCATCGTCCAAGTGAATGTCGCGATTCAGTTTTATTTGCTTTTAATTTGTTTTGCTTTGCTTCATACGCTCCCCAGTATATACCTTTTGATAAAACGTTCTAAATTAAAAAAATATATACTTTTAATACAAATGTAAAAATGATTAACAACAAATTATCAAAGCTCTCTATTAAAGTTTCAAAAATGATTGATGCTTATATGAATGCAGTAGTTGAAAACGAAACTATATTGTGTTTTCTGTTTAATTTGTTTTAAGATGAACATGCTGTGGCTACAATGTCGACAAAAGAACCAGGAGGAAAGAGAAGGTATCTTCTATTGTGAAACGCCATTACAATAAAAAGTATTGTAAAGTATTTATTAAAAAGTGCATTAAAATATACTTTAGTATAGCCAAATAAAATAAAGCATTTGGATCCACATTTGTCTACGTCTGTGCTTTTACTCAAGCTACATCCTACTCAAACCTTAAACCTTTATCTTTTCCCAGTCCACATCACACTGAACTTTACACAGAAGTTCCAGCGACATGCCTGCCAATTGTCTACTCTCCAGAGTACAACATCACCTTCATGGGCCTGGAGAAACTCCATCCCTTCGATGCCGGCAAATGGGGCAAGGTCATCCGCTTCTTAAAAGGTGCAGTGTAGTACGTTATCTACCAAACACAAAGCGCAGAATTTAAGCAAAAATATAGGCAAGCAAGCGGGAAACGTGGAGGTGAAGGGGGTGGATGGAGGACAACTGGCGAGGCAAAGATAATGAGGGGAACGTCACTCCTCACGGGATGGGGAGCAGGAGGAAGTGGGCTTTTCAGCTTGTGCTGCAAGGTCAGGGGCAAAGTGTAACTCCAGCAGCTCTTCAGATAAAGCCGTCAGCTCTTTCCTCATTACTTTCCGCAGCAGCAGACAACATCAACGCTTCCTTTGAGGCCAAGCCTGGAAATGTTGCTGAGCTTCCGCGGCTCGCTGTGCTTTGCCCACGTGTCAAATATTCATGTTCACACGCTTTCATGTGATGCATTGATTTGTTTCTAGAGGAGCAGTTCATTACGGATGACGTCGTTGTTCCTGCCAGAGAAGCCAGCGAGACGGATCTTCTGGTGGCTCACACCAAACGTTACCTGAACAGACTCAAGGTAGATAAGAGTCCTCTGCTGAAAAAATGTCACACCCATAATTCAACACACTGCTGGCAAAATGTGACAATTAAGCATTAAAAAATAAACATTGCACAAACAGCATTGTTAATTTGTAGTGGGAATATGAAACATCAGCAGCAAACTTTTTGAAAAGCTCATGTCGTCTTACAGTAAAGAACCGGATGATGGCCAACAAAGTTCATAGCACAAATTCAAAATGTATTGGTCATATACATATTATACGTGGTACAACATGTAGTGAAATGTGTTGTGATCGTTGCATTGAGTTTCATTGAGTTTCATTGAATTGGAGTCTCAAAATTGCCCATAAAAGTGAGCAGTGTAGTAAAGTATTCGAGTAAATGAGCTTTGTTACTTTTTTCTTTCCTTTGTTACTTTTGGCTTCGTGTCAGATCGGATGGGTTAAATGCAGATAAAAAAATTCCCCATGAGGGACTAATAAAGGTTCAATTATTATTATTATTATTATTATTATTATTATTATTATTATTTGTACTAGTACTGATTATCAAAAATATAAGCAACTTTTAGTCTCTACTTGACTACTTCTTTGATTGAGTATCTGTACTCTTTACTCCACTCCATTTGAATGGACACTTACCATTACACTTTACATTGTGATTGTGAGCAACAAGTCTTTTTCTATCGCGGTTAATTTCTTTGGTGGACGATGTGATGTCGCCATCTGCAGGATGCTGAAGGTACTTGGCGCTATTTATGAGCTAAATCACATGAACGTTGAGGTGCTCTTTACACCTCTGGGTGTGAGTTTGTTCTGCTCTGTGATTGGTTGATCACTAATTCAAGCCTGAGTTTCTGGGATTGGCTCCAGCTCCCCGTGACCCAGAAATGAAAATGGAATTTTTTTTTTGTTCACAGGATTATATTGGTGTTTAAGCTCCTATTTTATATATTAGTACGCTGCATTAGCGTGTTTGCCTGGTTTTGCTAGTCGCTTCAACTGTAGATCAGTCCTGCTGCTCTCTTCTCATTCATGGGCTTTAAATGGGTTGTGTGTGTATTCTCTTTTCCTCACTGCATCAGAGCGCCATCTTGGAAAGCTCCAGAGAGGTAGAAGAGTTCTGCTGGGACACATGCTTTTTTATGCACTTACTTTTTATTATATGACTTGGGAAAGTATCTTGATTCTGCTTTAATGTTTTGCCAACAGTTCTATCACATAACTATCATTTTTATTGTATAATAAAAGTAACATTGTATTGTTATTGTTATTTCCTCTATTTTTTTTATTTAAATTTCTGCTAATAAATACTTTTTTATGCACTTTATTTCTATTATATGACTCGGAAAAGTATCGTTGTTCTGCTTTAACGTTTTGCCAACACTTGAAATATAACATAACTGTCATTGTTAGTAAACACATTGCATTGGTAAAGTCTCTTTCATGCAACAATGAACATTATTTATTTGTATAAATTTTTTGCCCAAGTTTAGTTCTTTGCTTAGATCTTTCTCTGTTCATTTATTTCTATTTAAATATTAAGCAATTTATTAAGTATCCTTCCATTTTTTTCCTCGGTTTGATATTTTGATTTCAATTTCTTCAGTACTCAGTAGTGAAGATAAAGTGCTGACTTTGACTTCTGCTCATCTCAGTGGTCTCTGGTGGTCGCCACGATCACTGAAATCCCACCCCTCTTGTTCCTGCCCAACTTCCTGGTTCAACGCAAGGTCCTCAGACCCCTACGCACACAAACAGGGGGGACGATCATGGTGAGTATTGCATCTGATTTCTGTGGCTTTTGTACTCTAAGAATCTAAGAGTTGTTGAATTCGGCTTTTTTCTTCTCTATCAGGAGTCATGAACCTTTCATACACACTTCTGAATTAACACAATACTTGGCATTAACAGTACAGTAATTATTTGGCATTATTACACAATAATGTATTTGTAACGTATATTACAAAATTTGAATATTTGGTAATTAGTATCAAAATTGTTTAATTATTTTGATTGCATTGATATATGGATTAAACCACTTTTTTAAGTAATTGGTTCCATAAAATCTGAATAAGTAATCACTGATTTGGCAATGAAATAAGCTTTTTTTCATTGAACAGGCGTCACGTGGTCCACCTAGTGGTCTCCAAAATGTATTTTAAAATCATGTATAAATATCACACGCTATCTATGTATACACAGTATACGTATTGTGTTCACTTACGTATGTTTATAACATATATAGTTATTTTGCAACTATACATGTTATAAATATCCAATTATAGTACATTTTTATCTATACGTACATTCTACATCTATTTATAGAACATACACGAATAAAACGTATAAACACGTAGTATATACTGAATAGATTATATCAACAAATTAAGCTGATCAAACAAGTTCCAAGCTCAATAAAAAAATTCAGACAAGCAACTCGCCTAAGAAATTGTTGCAAAAGACGTTTTATTTAATCTCTTTGTCTACTACGGTATGTTCAGTTTTAATGCTGAATAAAACTTCTTAGAATCGCTTTGCACAGATAAAACTTTGTCACTGGAGCTTGCACAGCAATCAAGTCTGTCTATACAGCAGAATCGAGTACACTGCTGCATAACAACAGAATTATTGAAATCCTGCAGGAGATATTCCCGATCAATTATTCCAGTTTGTTCTATTCTATAGTAGAGAGAGTCATTATTGTGCCCGGGCCTCTCCACAGAGCATTGTTTGGAGTTTTAGAAGAACATCAGAACATTTGGCGACAGTGTTTTTATGAAGGCCCAGTTTGGACCTTCATTGGCATGAGTTGAAATAACCTGGGGAGGAACAGCCGGCAGAAACAGCTCTGAACATCTGTGATAGAGAGGCTGCGTTTTTCACTGATAACAAACCTCAGCCTCTTTTCAACACATCCCAAATAACAGAGAACTGCATTAGTCTCAAATGGGCTTTTAATTAGTTATGTCACTTTAGGAAAGTTTCACTTCTGTTTCTTGATTTGTTCCTTAAGGGGTTCTAATATTATTTAGTTATAGTTATTTTCTAATAAATATTTGTATTAATTTACCAGAACACATTTTACAAGTCTAATAATGTTGTGTATTAAAATTGCATTTTACTATTTTTCTTTCTAAATGTTGCTTCAAAGTTTATGTTGTGACATTTTTGCCTAAATTAATTAATTACATAAACGAAGTGCTTTTGTTTTAGACATTTTATTGTTTTATTTTAAAGTATACATTATATTATTTCACAATATTAAAATAACCTAAATAACATTATATACAAAAACAGCTTTTATATATATAATTTTTAACTAAACATACTTAAATTGTGTGTGTGTGTGTGTGTGTGTTGTTGTGTGTGTGTGTAATTTTTTATTGAACGCCCAAACAGCATTCCGACTCTTATATCAACCATTCAAACTGTGCTCTTAAGTTTAACAAGTGGATTCTTTCTCAAACGAAGGATTTACCAAGTTGGATTTGTTCATTAAATTTCAGTCCACGACTCCCACTGACTTATGGGATAATAAACGTGGTTCTGCTCCACACATTTAGCAGTCTGGTCATATTTATTCCAACCCGGAACATTTCTGCTCACTACATTTAAAAAAAAAAAAATAACAAAGAAAATAAAATAATTAGAACCATTCCATTTCATCCTTTCGGTTGTCCTGCTCTGTGATTGGTTTTGCACCCAATCCAGGGTGCATCCCACCTTCAGGCTGCGAGTTGGGATTGGCTCCAGCTCCCTGTGACCCAGAAATGGCAAAATTCTGAAAATGGATGAACTGATCTACAGTGGTACTTCAACTTAAGAAAATAATTTGAGACCAGTTTCGTAAAGCGAATATTTATAAAGTGGGACGCATTTTGAATGTAAACTCACTAATCTCTCTCAAGCCTTCATATGTTATTTCTAAAAATGATAAAATATCAGTAAAAAATTTAATAAAAACATGTTACATAATATTTATTGCACTAAAAATGGGTCTCATTAACCTTTCGATATGAACGATCGGTCAATGATGATCCCACACAAGTTATACTGTACTGTAAAGATCCTGGGATATGGCAATAGATTGTTATTTGCTTTTTCTGAACGCGTGTTTTTTTTTTTTTATTAGGTAATGGAACTTTTACCTCCTTCTATCTCTAGCTTGGTTTCTATCGACAAGAGAGCTCTGTTTTTCTTTTCACCTCTTTGCTCCATTACTTTCTTGGTGCTCATGGTGAATAAAAGTTATCACACACGGTAAAAGGCAGGAAAATTACCGGACCCATTTTACCGGTAAAAACTGTTCACACAAGCACTGCAATTCCCGCATTTTACCAGTAAAGAACTATTCACACAACACATTGAAAGTAAAAAATCCCATATTACCAGTTGAAACACGGAAAGTGGAACATTTCCTCCACTCTTACATATTCACACGTGCGCTTTGAGACAGTTAAAACTGTGAAAAGCGCCTAACAAATGCTCAGAACTTCAGAACTCCCGCATCACAACCACTGCCTTTTGTATCTCAAAAAAAATAAATCGTAATTAGGGGCGGGATTCTCTCAAAGACTCCGTAACGTGAGTCTTGTATAAGTTGAGATACCACTGTACTTGGTTCTCTCAAGTGGTTCTCTCAAAAACTTTGTGACGTGAAATTTTCGTAACCTGAGTCTTTCGTAAGTTGAGGTATCACTGTACTTATGCACTACACAACATCATCCACTCCGTTTCGACCGCTCTACAGAAAAGGAGGCACTTTGCGAGGTTCTATTTTCCCAGTGCAGCAATAGAGTGTGTAAATTACGTTGCGGTTGCCAGGTGTTCTCCACATGTCCCTCTCAGCCCGAGAACATAATTATACCTCCCACCGCGGCCTTCTCACTGACGGCTAATTGACTGGCGTTTTAGTCAGCGGTCCACGCACCGAGCTTGGGAAACACGGGAGTGTGTGGGAAGTTCAAGGTCAGGCAGCATCCGCCGTGTGATTTGGGGCATTGGGGAGGACTTCCATTATTGGAGGAGTCATTAATCTGTACTGTGTTGTTGTGGGTTTGTTTAGTATCGGAGTGGTAATGTGATGGTTATGAATGAGGTCCGGGGTGTTTGTTTTAATAGCTCTTGCCTGTAACGAATGTTTCGCTCGGGCTGTGGACACCAGGAAACGTGGGGGCGGATCTGTGGGTGTCCGTCGATGCTTGTTTGCGTTCAGCGTTTGGGATTCGTGTTTTTACTGGTAATGTGGGGTTTTTTTAGAACAAGAATGTTTGGGGAGTTAAATTTGTGCTTGATTTGTTGAGTTAGCAGTTTTTGCACACTGTGTGGTGGGTGGATGTTGTTGTTTTGGGGTCCTAATCTGATCCCAGTTGTTTAACCCTTGTTCTGGAAAGAAAGAATTAAAAGAAAAATGATACTTTTTTTTCGTTGGTTTTGGCTCATCTATTGTGAAGAATAGAAGTCAATTTTCATTGACCACATTTTGCACACCCACTCTACACATTTACATTACAAACAAGGTGTTCAGAAAAAAAAAAATTGGAAAGTGTAGGTCCTGTGCACCTTCTCCCAGTATCCCTCCTTTATGTGACGAAAGAGAATGTTTATGAGCCTAATATATATGCAGCAAGTGTAAGAAATCAATATATGCATCAGACTTTGCACAAAAACTATGCCCCTCATGTTGTGTATAGGCTGAATAAATCGGGCCAAAAATCCAATGGTGGTTGGTGGTGGAAGATGAATGATACTTGAATGTCATTTAATAAAGAAAAAGGACAGAAAAAATATTTGCACAAACAATTTTGGCTGTTTTTATGACTTCTAATTTCAAATTAAGTGACCATCTGTTAAGTATTTACCTCACCGGTCCACACACACACACACACACACACACACACACACACACGCACACACACATTTTTGTATTTTCTTTTAATTAAAAATGAATTGTTAATATTTAATATTTATATTAACAAAATGAATAGTTAATACAACCACCTAATGTAAAATGATTATTTTACAATATTAAAAATGTGAAAAAATTCTCTTTCAACTGCGCTACCTGCTAAAAAATACCTCTTGTAACTTTCTTCAATTTTGGAAATTGTTGAGAGCTCCACGAGGTTTGAATAAAACATGACTTGCAAGTAAATTTATGTGCATTCTGGCCCTTGAATTGATTGGAAATGATTGCAGACTCAACGTCTTGATGCGGTTCTACTGATGTATCAGGAAGAACCGGAAAAGAGCAGGCAGAAGTTAAAAGGACAGATAGAGCGGAGTGGAGCTTAGGAACATCTCCGTGCTCCAGGCTTCCTGATAACCTTCTCCTTATGCAAAACCATGCGCCGACTGCGGCTGGGGATTGTGTTTGTGCATGTGTGGAGCTTCTCTCCAGACACTCCTCCAGTGGCTTTAAACGCACCTAGAGAAGATTGACACCAGTGTCGAGGCTCGAAATTGTCTAGAAAGGCCACTTGGACAAATACCATTTTGTGTTGGATAGACTGGATTCTTGCTATGCTGATGGAGGGTAATAGTAATAGTGTAGAATGTCAGAAGAACAGCAAAATTATGGTTGGTGACCATGAGAGAAAATGTATAAAAATCAGCAAAACATAAAACGAAAGTTGGTGTTTAAATACTACGCTCCTCAAGTGGCTTTGAACCCACCTAGTGAAGTGTCGAGGCTGGACATTGTCTAGAAAGGCCACTTGGAAAAATACCATTAGTCGAAACTAGAGCTGTCTATTTTTTTTTTTTTACTAAATTATTGCAGGTTTTACAAGAAAGTAATAGTGATTTTAAAACTTCAGCTTGTAGTGTTGGGTATTGAAATATTTAAGGTAATGTTATGCAAAATCTCTTGAAGTAAACACTATATTTATTGTATTCTAATTAGAATAGGGATGTTAAGACTCTTATGGCAGGATAAAAAAAGTTAGTGTGTTAATTATTTTCAATATCTATCGGTTTGCATCTTATTTACAGGAAGTAAATAAAATGCAACTGTGTTAAATGCTTTATTGTTTTGTCTAACACCATAAATGTCTCAGATTAATCTTGTGTGTTAATCTGTTAGTTTTGACAGAACTACTAAACCCCAATGTGTGTCAAAAAAACTATGGCCAACCGTAATAAGAATATAATTATGTGGGTTTGTTAGATTCAGGTCATTTTGGGACTAGCCAAGCTAAACTTTTAAATGTTTTTTCCCACATTAAGCTAAAAATACCCCCGTTTCATGAAGACATAGTTCTTTTTTAAAGATTCAATGAGACAATCAGGTTAGTTTTGACAAGAAAGAGGATAAAAGACATGCAGATCTGCTTTTCTTTAAGCTACTTTGGGAGGATGAGGGAGAGGATAATTATTATTTTAACAAAGCTACATGGAGTTTTCGCTTTATTGCCAGGCCTTATTGAAATTCGCCACTCTTGGATGACGGTTTCATCTGGAGCTCTCGCTGTGATGGAAACGCTCTCTTCTTATTCCACGGCCGTTAAATGTGTTGGGTAGACTGGATTCTTGCTATGCTGATGGAGGATAATAGTAATAGTGCAGAATTTCGCAGAGCTGCGAAATTATGGTTGGCAAACAAGAAGGAAATGTAGAAAAATCACAAAGCATAAAATTAAAGCTGGTGTTTAAATACAGTATAAGAAATAAAAAAGTGGGGTATACAGTAGGGCGTTTAAAAATAAGATGTTAACTGTATTTTTACAAGTCGTATTACTGCACAATCATCTTTTCTATATACTGTATTACTGTATAGTCTATTTTTATTACTCACTGTATTACGGAAAATTTCTGATCACTACTTTGCTGTACATTATGAATATTATTCACCCACTTTGTATGTAAATCCTGGTTTTGTAATCAGTATGTTTTTGAATATATATGCACTTGGTTCAGCACCTTGTGTAATGACTATGCTATGAAGCTCAATCTAATCTAAAATAATGTAATCCTATCTATTCTAATCTGCACTGAAACTTTTGAGTGTAGTCTGCGTTAAAGGCTTTTTGTCTGGATATTCTTGTCACTTCAAAACTTTTTTTTAGTCTGTATCCATCTGATATGGAAATGTGTTCTTTGTTTGTTTTCTGATGACTTTGCAGACTGGAATATTAACTGGTGAATTGAAATATGTGTATTTCACCTCTAGGCCGGGAAGCTGGCGATGGATCGAGGATGGGCGATAAATGTAGGTGAGTTCCAATGCTGCACATACACTCAACACAAAGACAGTTTAGACATGATGTGCTCACATTTTTTTTTTGAGAGTTGCAGACTACTTAAAAAATCACAGAAAACACATTTATAAAGTGACATTCCGGGAAAGTCCCTGATTCTCTCCTGATTCTGTGTGTAAATGGTAGGGTTTCGACTCTTAGCTGGTCCAGCTCCTCCGCTTATTTTACACACTTTCTTGAGCTTAGAAGAAATAGGTTAGCTTGTAACGCTTTTTCGCTTGATTAAAAAAAAAAAAGTCTGTTTTCTTTTTTCTTTATTTTATTTTTTTATTTATACTATCAAAACTTTCATGATCAACCAGTAAACTTGCTCAATACAACAAATATTAAATAAACACAAAAAAACTAAATATGGAAATAATTGCCTTGATTTAAAAAAACTAAAATATTTGATTAAAAAAAACTTTAAATTATAAAATAAACAACATACAGTATTATATTTTAGACTCATCTTGTATATTGTGTAGTTTTTTTTTTTTTATATATATATCTGAGTTTTTAAAAGTTAATTCACAAATAAAAACACAAACTATAGAAAAAAAATGACAATGACTTATACAATAAAAATAAATTTTTAAACTATAAAATGAGTATTAACACTCATTTTCCTGACAACATCCTTTGGCTACAAAATACTTTTTTGTTTTTAAAAGTATTGTATTGTTACGTGTTTTTTTTTTTTTTGGTTACAAAAATAGCGAATGTGTAGTTTAAATCTTTACCTTGAAGTTCTGTTGGAATTAAAAGAAAAACATTATTGAGACCCAAAATTAGAAAGTGTAATGTTTTTTAAAACCCAATTTAAATTTAAAACAAATGTTTTTAAAAAATGAATAGTTGTTAGTTGGGTGTTTCTTTTATACAAAGACTCATTGACTGGGAAAACCATTCTACACAAAATGTGTCTTTTAATAAAGCAGAATTAGTCATTGAGAGTGAATAATTATGCTTTACTATAATGATGTTTAACTCTGGAAGTGATGCTGAAAATTATTCTACGGTCTAAGATTTGCGTCATAATTTTACAATTATTAAAAACTACTGCATATAAACACAACAGTACTAAATTAGCATCTTCACCGATTAAATTACAGAGAATTAGAGAAAAATGTTACGCATATGAAGAACTCGACAAATCATGGGATATATATACACCGTAATACTTCTACTAGAACGACACCTCTAGTAGAACGCCCCCTCTACTAGGACGCCCCTCGATGGAAGAGTTGAAAAATAGACCGCCCCTATTTTATATGCATTTATTCACGTCCTGTGTTCTTTGGGGGTTGTGTACCAACACGGAAGTGTGTGAGAGAATCTTAACACCATGTCATTCAATCCGAACAGAACCTCATGCGTCTTGACCACTGAGGTGTATTATGGTGAGAGAACAACTTATTCCCATAAGATGCCTCATACAGAGACTCAAATCAGTGTAGAATCTTCTCTACTAATCCCTATTTAACAGGAAGGCAGCAATAACGCAACCAGGGAATGATAATTAAGTAGAAATGCAGCCAAGTGTCTGCTCACACAACGAGACACACTTATGGTTACTTATTTAAACATCTATTGTCTTATTTTAAGACAAATCTCTTCTATTGCCCCTTCTTACAATGAAACAGGATCATGTAAATGTGGTTTATGAAGTAAAAATGTGACTTTAAAGTTACATAACTGCTTACCTCATTGGTCAATTCTCTCTCTCTCTCTCTCTTCTATTAGAGGTTTTACGATAGATATTGAATCCTCTGTCATTAAATTGGGAAGGATGATAATTTACTGAAGCATGGATTATGTAGCGTATTGATAGTTCAAACCGAACTGTCCGAAGAGCATAGCATCCGCTGACTCGGCCATTCCCCTAAGCCGCTAGTCTTCCACATCTGCATTGGCGAACGCTAATGGACGGCGGACTACATTCAGATGCACACGCTGTTCCTCGGAGAGCGCTCCGTGGTAATTGAAAGGTGTGAATCAGCAACCGGGGTCGTGTGAATAAGCAATAAATGCTAATCAGCGGTTGGCCTGCTCCTGCAGAGGAGCTTGTGGAGAACCCAGTCGCTAATGAGGCTAAATGTGGCAGGTCATGGCAGGACAGATTGGATGTGTTTCCTGAATGAATAAATATGATCCTTGTTAGAGCCCTGCCTCCTAATTACCCACATTTTAAGGGGCTGTTCAACAGAACTCGCAATGGCATTTGGAAATGGACGTCTTCACGGGGAATGACACACGCTTTGCTTTGTTTTGCAGGAGGAGGTTTCCATCATTGCTCTGGTGACAAAGGAGGAGGTTTTTGCGCGTATGCTGACATCACATTGGCTATTAAGGTGAGATTGATTGATGGACCTACGAGGGACTTGATGAGGTTTCCGAGATTGATAGATCAAATTGGTCGATCTTTTTTGTTTGTTTTGTTGTACAAGAATAATTTCGGGCTTTAGGCAACAATTTTCTGGCTTTTTAGTGACATCACAGATTGGAAGGACATAACGGATTGAAGCCAACCTTGGCTGAAGCCAACCAAGTTCATTTAAAGTTTACAAGTTCATTTACAGTTAGACAAAAAAAACACACAAATAGTATTGTTGTGTATAATTATAATTAGCTTAAATAGTTAACATAAATATCTAAATAAACTGGCTGGGAAATGTTAAACGTTTGCACAAATATTGCATGTATATTGGAAAGGAAAATTAGGAAAGGAAAAAGTGAGTTTGTCAATATGGCCACTAGGGGCCGTATCTAAATTGTGCTCTGCAACAATAGTTGCAGTTACACAAGCCAGGAGCAGTGGGCAGCCTTGAACTGGACACCAAGTGCTACAAAATAACATTTTAATCAACTAAAATAATAATTGAACTATTGTAAAATACACTTTATAACACAACATTAAGTCTCCATAATGTTTTTGTATAGCATTTTGAAATATAATGCACAAAACCTTGAAAAAATATACCAGATGGCATTTTGAAAATCGAACCGCATGGTATTTGAATTACTTTTATTAGCCAAGTATGAACTGACTCTCAAGTGAATTGAGAAAAGAGCTTGACCACAAATCTCGACGTCTACATAGCAGAAGGATCTTTAACTTTTTCATCCAAAGTCCTGCATCCTCTAATTTTTCAAGTGTTTTACTGAAACTCTGAGGTCATTTTATAAACGTTATTCTCAGTTCCCTCGCCTCAAGATTCCCAAACCTCTTTGCAATCTGTCTGGCGAACGCTGAATTCCTCTCTTGTCCGTCTCCCTCTGTAGTTTCTCTTTGAGAGGGTGGAAGGAGTTGCCAGGGCCACCATCATTGATCTAGACGCCCATCAGGTAAGTGCTCCTTTTTCAACTCTGCTCTGTCAGTCTGCGGCGCTGCAGAGGAATTGATGCAGAGACAAGATAATATCAGCCATTTGTCAGGAAAATCAATAACCTTGCACCCTAATTACTTATATGCAACGTTCTCTTGTTTTCATGCCTCCCGTGATGTTGGCTGTTTTTGTGTCATTAGGAAGATTGCGCTTGCTTTTTCTCACCGGCTTGAGATGGTAACGCAGTATCGTGTTGAGCTGTCAAGGGTTCTCGCAGATGCTCTTGTAGTTATTTTGGTGCAGTGAGATTATGGCCGGCTGGAAACTGCTATGGACGAGACTCTCCGTCATTAGAAACTCGCTCAGTGAGTGGCTAGGACGTGTCACGTGACCTCAAAGAGCCCAATCAGGAGGACGTGGATGAGTTTGGATCTACTTGGCTGGTCTTACATTCTCTCGTTCAAGTTGTCCAGCAGGAGTGTTTGAAAAAAAAATAGTTTTTAGCTTGGAATCAAGCTATCATGGGGAATAAGAACAATGCAGAGGCTTGACCAGTTTCTCTCTTCGTTTTATATTCAGAAGAATATGAATCAAAAAATTATATATATATATATATATATATATATATGGGATGTCAAAGTTAACGCGTTAACTCTTGCGATTAATTAAATTTGTTTAATCGCGTCAAATTTTATTAGCGCTGTTAATCGCACTTCCGTTTTTTCTGGGACTTCCGGTTTTCCGTTTTTTCTGGTTTTTGAGTTTTACTTCAAAACTATTCAGTATTATTTGTACAGTTTTTTGCAAAGCTGAAATCACAGCCCACTTATAGAAAGAATAGAGTGCAATTCAATTATTCACAGTCTCTCAGACGACTGCGTGCACTTGCGCGGAACATTGTGAATTTAAAAACCATATATACTATATATATTTTTTTTTAAATATATTATATTATATTATTTATATATTTACCCGAACATAAGCATCCCCTTCTCAAGCACAAAAAACACCCCTAAACTTTCTGGTTAAATACTTTTCTTAAAATACTAATTTTCTTTTCAACAAACCAAACGTGTGACTCATATCACTTCGAGTCACGTCGTTTTAATTGGAAAATGGAAAAATTTATTCTAGTGATTAGAACTCAACCTCCCATAATGCTCAGCGGGTCACCTCCCATGAGCCTTTGCACTCCAGTCAGCTGCAGCCATTGGGTTTGCCAAATCAGTCTGTTCCAAATTGTTTTATTAATCGAATTATTAATTAATTTATCATTATTTATATTCTCACACTTTATTTATTAAAGTATAGTAAAGTAAAGTGAGTGAGATTGTCAATAGGGCGGAACATACTGAAATTGGTGCTCTGCCAAGTGAAGTGTGGCTAATGTTTCTTTAGTACTGTTATCGAGGTAATAAAAACATATATACATGTCTGCCTCCGGAACCATTATTTAAAGAAAGAAAAGAGGACACAATGCAAAAGCACTGCATGAAGACGACGCATTTACCTTTATTTGTGATTGCTCCTTACTTGAAATACGAAAAAAATGAGTGCTTACATTTATATATTCTAAAAAAAAGCTTTTGAGCGTCTAAAATAGAAAAAGGGGCGCTTATGTTTTTTGTAAATATGATATATACTTTTTAATTTGCACATGTACCTTTTACATTGTTGATATATTTTGCATTTACTTGCATGATGTTACATTTACTGTGACAACTAGACTTTGTTTGTCTAAAATAGCAGAATATGAGTTTGTGACCTATGGCACCACTGTCAAGCGTATGCTATTCATTGACAGAATCATAAACAGTACGTTTGTTTAATAATTGTCCATTAACCATGAAGCATCATGGCACCTAAGTTCCACCAATGGCATTTCCTGACACTTGTTTAGATTTTATTTACATAATTTTTGCCACCTTTTACCATCTTTTTATCCCCTTTTGCCAGTTTTATAATTACCATCATCACATGTTTCTATCCATCCATTTTTTTTCACATTTTTTTTGTATCCATTTCTGGGTCACGAGGAGCTGGAGCCACTCCAGGCTTGAAACGAGACACACCCTCTGGATTGGTGGCCAACCAATTACAGAGTGGGACACACAAAAACACACATTTCACACTCACACTTGACTGTGGGAGGAAACTGGAGATCCGGTGGAAACAAATTCCCACGATGGCAACATGCAAATTCTTGAAAGTCGAAGCTTTAGTCTCAAACGGCCCTTCTGTTTGAGGTAACAGCGCTAACCAATGCTAATCACCTGTTCCCAGTTCGATTGTTAATATCACCTGTTGCCAGTTTGAATGTTTTTATCACCTGTTTCTGGTTTACGTTGATCATTACTATCACATGTTCCTTGTTTACATTGATCATCATCACCTGTTCCTGGTTTACACTGATTACTATCTCCACCTGTTCCTGACTCCTTGTCGTTATCTGCACACGCGTTTCCTGCATCCTTCTAGACTAAACTGTTCTTCATTCTCAATCTCTCTTCGACACATTGCCGGTGGCTTGTTCCGAAATTTTAACTCAAGTGCGTATAAAAGTCTCAGTTTGCCATATTTACTCTAAAAAAATGTATTTTTAAGCTGCAGTAATTTTGTGGCATGTTAGCAATGCAACGTCTTTCAGCTGTTTAATTTACCCATTAGTACTAACGACGTCTTGTTTTTAAAATGGCGTAAATCAACATTTCCCTCACATTTGGAAGTTTTTGCTCGCTCCTTCCTAATGAGTCACATCCTTTCCTAATTAGCTCTGCCCGCTAATGATGCCCGGGCTCGGGAGCTGTTGTGTTGGAAATCTGGAGCAGCACATAAATCTGCCGTATGCATTTTAAAGTCTGGTTTGATTGTAATTATGCTCTTTTGCTCATCGACTAGGCCAACAAGATCAAATCAATATCATCGCTGGGTGAATAATTCATGTATATCCACGAGTAGAACAAAGGTGGCACTCTTCACGCCGGCATATAAATGGGCCTAAAACGCGTCCTCGGCTTGGTCTGAATGGCGGGGAAATTTTAAGTGTCCAATTAAAATGCCAATTAAGGGTTTAAAACGGTGACAATTGCTGGTGCTGATGCTGATGCTGGAGTCTGTGTGTAAAATCGTTTGTATTGTATAGTTCCTCATGTTGGAATATTAATCTCCCCGTCATGTGACGTACCTGCAGGCCTCGTTTTGCATCACCACTTATCAGTCCAAATCAGCGCGGGGTTAATGAAGAAATCGGTGAATCTGTGCGCTTCTCTCCATGATTTCTCTAATCTTATATCATTTTTGGAATCTTGATGGAGTCTTTATTCAGACGACATCCTCCATCACACTGTTGAACGCCTTTGGCAACCCTGTGCCCGTTTGTTTCATCTTCAGGATGAACAGAAAGACGGGGCTGTTGCAGAGCCAGTGGTTCGTATTTCAGTCGTGTTCAATTAAAGTGATAATGGCCAGACACTCGACGCGTCGGGTTGCCTAAATTCTCGGGTTG
This sequence comes from Paedocypris micromegethes, assembly GCA_028031935.1. NCBI lineage: Eukaryota > Metazoa > Chordata > Actinopteri > Cypriniformes > Paedocypris > Paedocypris micromegethes. The sequence goes on along the minus strand of CM051496.1, from coordinate 1,433,001 downwards.
CCGTCTTTTGTTTTAAGTCCAGATGCTCATACTCGTGCACACGATAGAATGTATTCATTTTAATGTTTTTATGTTGTTTTTTATATTGTTTTTAATTGTATTACATAGTAAAAAACATAGTAGATTCAAACATTATAATTTTTTTTATTATTACTATTAATGTAGTTTGTTCACACAGGAAGTTTGATTGAAATGTGATTCTCACACCTGTTTTTTACGAACACACATGCTGCACAAACACATACAAAACATATAAACACAAACAATCAAGCACACATTGGGTCACACACTCAAAACAAAGCATCTCACTCACAGCATAGCTCCATCTCTGACTCACACACACACACACACACACACACACACAGAGTTGCAATCAAACAGACACAGCTAAAACAAACAAACACACTTTTACTGACCTCTAACACAATTTATCACACACACTCACTCAAAACACGGTCAAACATATCCATTCAAATCACACTCACACACACTAAGCATTTACTCTCTCTCTCTCTCTTTCACAAGCACACAGACACACACACACGCACAAACAAACAAACATGTACAAATAATAACTCAAAACAGATTGCCTGTAACTCTCACACACTCTCAAACAGTCCCACACATTTGTGTTTACATTTAAAACACATGTTCACACACTTCCTTGTTTTACACACACACACACACACACACACACACACACACATTTACGCTTTGTGTCCTTATTGTGTCCTTATTGTGTAGTTATTGGGTAATATAAACAAAAACACAGCAGTGTGTGCGGCTGACCAATGTGAAATGCAGGTTAATAAATGAAGTAGAACTCGTTGTTTACAAAAACAAAACTAAAAACAAAAATGTTTAAAGCCTGTAAAGTACACAATCGTGCGTTGTGTTTCCAGACAGAGACTTTTAACCATTTCCTCTCTTCTACAGTGTTCCGTAGCGCTGATGCTAACGAAGCTCCTGCATTTTTAAACGTTTTACACAAATATCCCGGTTCTCACGCACTATGGATTTGCATCTGCTCTTTGATGCGTGTTTGCAGGGAAACGGACATGAGCGGGATTTCTTGGAAGACGGACGCGTTTACATAATGGACGTCTATAATCGCCACATCTATCCGGGAGATGGATACGCAAAGAGTGAGTTTAACGTTGGGATTTGAAGTGATCCTGATTATAGAAAAACGCTGGTTCCCATGATGGTTTGTAAAAGTGCGCTTTTCACTCAGCGACACATTCGCATTCGTTCACCTGTCAATAGATGTGAATTTTGGGTCACGTTATTAAACCACAAATGTTTATTGGACCTTTCTCGGTTTTTGGGGAGAATCGTATTTGTTTTTACACCTGTCAATGCCCGTCTGCATTTAGAATTTCAACTGCTAAGAAAGTTCAAGTTTAATGGGACTTTAGAGGAAGTACTTCTGCTCTCCTAAAGGGGGCAGTGTTCTGCTGCCCTAATTGTGCAGCCATTTTTTTAAGAAAACAAACTTTGTTACTTTGTCACATGGGGAAATTGAAAAGTAAAGTGAACGTTTTTGTACTTAATATAAATGTATTATCTAGGGATATTGTACATAGATAATTGTGTAAAGATTATGTGATTAAAAATTATTGGGATTAAATCAGCATATCTAGTTTTTGATTAAATATGTTTGTGAAATTTCATTCAATTTTTTAAATATGCAAGGTAGGTGGGTGAGACATTTTTTAAAAAGACAATTATTTAAATGTTTAAATCATTTTATGAGTAAATGAATTAAATCTTAGCTAGACAGACTATACATTTGTCCCACAAATGAGACATTTTATAAGAGAAAATTGAGTTGCAGGTTTTCACGAAGTATTTTAAATAAATAAAATGAACGGCTACTATCCCTCACAATGCTGCTAATGGTAATTACTTTCTCTATATGCACATTTTTGTTTTTTCCACTATAATAGTCATCTATATAGATACGTTTCTGTTTACGTCCACATTTACGTATTCCTCCTGGATGAATCCGTCTCGGCTCCATATTGTTTCTACTCGCACTGTCAAACATTTGATTAAGAGTGACAGAAATATCGCTGTTTCCTTGAGCGTTATTGCACCAGCGCGACAGCTTGTCAAACGCAGATGATTTCATTACAACATTTGCATAAAGCCATAAGGATCGTCAAACGTATATTTGTATAGCATCGGCCCTTCCAAATCAAACTCTCTGGTTCTTGACGGAAGACCCGTCCTGGCTCCTCCAGATAAGTTCTGCTCTGCCTCATTTTGCTTCATTCTCTCGTTCACAAATGTTTCTCCTTCTCCGACTTTTCAACATGTTCAAAAGGAGCCGAGTTTCTTTCTCTGACTGCATCCTCCGTCCTCTCATCTGCTGTTAAAGGCACCGGAGACTAATTAGGTCTTAAAAGCCTCGGAGAAGACGAGCTATTGTGCTTGTCTGCTTGAAGATACACCAGGGCACCTCGCCTTCCCTTCCACCAGCCCTTTCTTCTCTGTTATAGAATACTGTAGCTTAAGTTTTACTGCAAATTATAACTGGGAAATGTCTTAAATATTTGGACGGAATGTTTATTTATGGATTTTGGACCAAATAATAAAATAAATATAATTTTGTCAATATATCTGCAATAAAGTAAACTAAATGTTTACAAAATTGCAGCATTTAATTTCTGAAATCAGAGTACTGTTGTAACATCAATAATATTGCGCTGTTTTATTACTACTGCAATATTAAATGTGCAAAGTCGATAATAATTGTAGTTTTTTTTTATATTATGGATACTAATGATGTAATGTCAGTACTATTGCAGTAGTAATAAACACGATCCCTAAAGTCACTGTATTATTCATAATAACGCAGTGTTTATTAAATGTATGTATACATATTTTTGTAATGTCAAAAAAAATATTGCCGTATGATACATTTATTGATAATATAGTGTATATACAAAATATTTTTGGTAATGTGTAGTAGTATCAATAATATTGCAGTGCTTTTACTGTCATATCAACAATATTTAAGCATGAAATGTTATTATCAATAACAGTTTAGAATACAGCAATATTCTAATATATAACTAAAAATAACTATTTAAATAGTATTGTTTCTACTCGCACTGTTTCTACCCGCACTGAGTATAAAGTTTATATTCATATAGTACAACCACATTGAAAACAATCACACTATTTTAAATAGATTACAGATAAAATCACATTAGTAATGTAATATTAACAGTAACTTTATGTTTTACATATTACTATACTGTAGAGAATGTTGCAGTAATACTCTAATAATGAAAATACTGTTACAATACAATTGATACATTTACTGATACAATTACACTGTATTTTTTACGTATTATCGATTATGTTGCAGCAATAATGTAAATCAATGCTTATTGAATATTGCAAAATCATTTATTTAGATGAATTTCAGATGATAACAGAAGTATAACGTGCAACAGTAAGTCATGGTAAATGTTTTGTGAGAATTTTTATTTTTAATAGTTGAATAGTTTTTTCTCTCTTATATCTGTATTCTTCATATGTGTTTTGAGTGGACACAGTTTTGTGGTGTGTCTTTGTGACTTCAGGAGCGATAAAGCGAAAGGTGGAGTTGGACTGGGGAACAGAAGACTCGGAGTATTTACAGATAGTGGATCTCCATTCAGAAGGAGCGCTGAACGAGGTCCGGCCCGACATCATCGTCTACAATGCAGGCACGGACATTCTGGACGGAGACCCTCTCGGAGGTCTGGCCATATCCCCACCGGTGAGGCTGTCATTCATTTCTTTTTCTTAGCCTCGTCATCAATAAACACTCTTATCAGCTTATCGGCCTATCCACACTGAATATCATCCTCATTTGAAAGTTTTAAATGGAAGATTTTGATGAAATTCTTCTTTTTGAAATGTTGGTAGTGCGGCTGTATTATTATCAGCACAGGAAGATAACCGGCGCCATTGTGGGAGGTTATTGCTGGAGTTTATTATACTTTTTTTTCTGCAATTATTGGAAACCTAAATGTGATTGCAGCGATTACTGTTGGGTTTTTTAGTTTCTAAAAATACATTTTAAAAAGTATTTTTCTCTCGCTCTCCCTCTTTATCTCTTTTTTATTTGATAGAGCAGTAAGATTTCTGTAATAATTTTCATAAAAACAAATATATATATATATATTTTTTTTTACAAGACAGAAACGCTCAATGACATTCCATCAATAATTTTGTTATGTTCCCTGCTATTAATGCTGTTACCATATTAACACGAATATAGGTCTAAATATAAGCAGCCCTTTTTCAAATTTTAGACTATTACAAACTAAACGGCAATTTAAGATATGCACACAAATATAAGTGCTCATTTTTTTTAAATTTCAAGTCAGGAGCAATCACAAACAAATGAATACACGTCGTCTTTATGCAGCAGAGTGCGTGTTTTTTTTT
>CM051496.1:1396851-1428532 GCA_028031935.1 Paedocypris micromegethes | reverse complement strand
TTTTTTTCTTTAAATAATGGTCCCGGAGGCAGACGTGCATTTAAGCTTTTATTGGCTCAATATCAGAAATAAAGAAATATTAGTCACGCCGCAACAGACAGAACAAATTGCATCCAGTAGATCCGCGCTAACGGCTACGTTAAGCGAAAGTGCAAGTGCAAAGGCTCATGGGAATTTTTTTTTTTTTTTTTGCATTTTTTTTTTTTGTGCCTGAAATACCAGGGTGCTTATATTTGCATAAATGTGGTATATAGTTTTAACGACTTAGAAATATGTCTTTTAATATAAAATATTTGGATATAAAAGGCTTAACTACTGTTATTTTTCTGTCAGGGTATCATTAAAAGGGACGAGATCATCTTCAGGGCAGCTCGGCGGAGAGGGATCCCCATCCTGATGGTCACGTCGGGGGGCTACCAGAAGAAGACCGCCCGCATCATCGCAGACTCCGTGTTGAATTTACAGCGACAGGGTTTGATCAGTGCAGAAGCTTTAGAAGGTGCACGACTCTGATCAAGACTCACAGTCAACTCAATTATAATTTGTCTAATTTCTTTTTACAATGGGCCAAATAACATGCAATGGTAAACTATTTAATGTAAATCTAACACTTTACATTTTAACCACAAAGTGACTTTGGTTTGTATTTAATGGATCACTATTAATTAAAAGTATTGCACTTAGTAGTTTATAAAAAGTAATGAAAAGTCTTGCACTTAATAGATTTCTAGTTAATTTGAGTACAGTTTTTGTTATTTTTTGAGAAGCTGTTTGCACATTATCTTAAAAAAAATTGATGCATTTTCTAATTTTTTAGTGACCCTCGTTGTAAAGAATTGTTATTTATAGGATAATTTATATCTACATAAAAAATTTTATTTATAGAATGCATTAATGTATTAATCCTAACTTTTGAAAGTATTTTTTGTTACTAATCCCTTTAGGTTGCAGTTTTAAACGGTGAGTTCAGAAATGGGAATTTATGTCGTTTTATTTGAAATTTGCTGCTATTTAAGATGAAACACCAAGATGAAGTCCACTGAATCACGGGAAGAACATTGTTAACTCTGAACATAACATGAAAAATACACTAAAAAACGTTCAGCTTCTGATCTCGACACACGGGGGCGCTGTTTGGAGAGGGGGTAACTTTATTAAATATGGTACTCTTAACGCACAAAAAACCCATGAAAGCCTTTACCAAGACACATTTCACTTATCCAAAATGTACAATTCCTCACAGAACATGCAAATTTCACACAAAACCTACAACCTTCACACAGAACATTAAACACTAGACAGAACATGTAAATTGAGCATGGAACGTACACACTACACACAGAAAATTTAAACTCCAGACAGAACATGTAAATTACACACAGAACATATAAACTTCACACAAAACATGCAAACTTCACACAGAACATGTAAATTCCACACAGACATAAACATCACAGAGAGCACATAAACTCCACACAGAACATATATTCTACACACAGAACATAAAAAACTCCACACAGAACATGCAAACTTCACACAGAACATAAAAAACCACACAGAACATACAAACTCCACACAGAGCACACAAGCTACACACAGAACACATAAGCTACACACAAAAGTTGTAAACTACACACAGAACACGTAATCTACACACAGAACTTGTAAGCTCCACACAGAACAGATATTGTAAACTCTACTAAGAACACAAACAGAACACAAAAACTCTACACAGAACATATAGATTCCACACATAACACGCAAACCCACACAGACAATTTCAGTTCCATAAAGAATATACAAACAACGCACTGAACATGCAAAACCTACAGGGAACTTTAGTTGTGCATGTGTTGTGCACACATACACAACACATGTACATTTACCCCACAGACCTTCTACATTTAACTCAGATCATGGAAAGTACACACAGATCATTGGTGTTCAACACAGAACACACACAGTAAATTCAAGCACTGTGTGACGTCTGTGTGGCGTGTTAGTAGTTAACTTAACACTCAGCATTCTCCAACCTTGTGTTTCTCATAAGACGTCAAATTCATCATCTCTATCGCTAATACCATTTTTTTAGCATTAGAATTCGTCCCAAGTCTCAATGTACAGCGTGATTGGCGGAAGCTCTTCATAACCCCAAATTAGATTTATTTAATACTAAAATAAAGAATTATGAGTCCATAACGGCTTCCTCTTCACTTTGTCCTGCTCTGCCGTCTCGTTCTGAATTATTCCATCACATTAAGTAGACATTGCTCCTGTTCCAGACATTCTTTCTGTCGTATTATTGCCGGAAGGTTCTAGAAATGTCTTCCGGCTGCTTCTGGACTTCCGATTTCCGACTTCTGGAACACCGATTTAATACAAGGTACCTACTGTACCTACTGTACATTGTAGTTAGTACCTAGTAGCTGATGATGGGTTTTCTTATTAGAGCCTTTTATCAATTTTTTTCATTAATTTATTAGTTTTATTAAACGTTTTAGTGATTTTTATTAAAAACACTCCTTTGATTTTTTTTTTTTTTTTCCCAAATTGTAGAATGTTTCCTGTGTTTCAGAACATTGCTTTGTGTTTCATCACACGTGTAAAAGTGATTTTAATGCAAATGTATTCAAGTTTACTACCGAAAGTAATGGAAAGTAAAAGGAATAATTCTTTTTTTTAATATCAAAGCCGCAATTTCCCCAAGATATTGCTGTTATTTGATCATAAGGCCTCGGAATAAAACACACGTGTCCTTTTGTAGTTCCTCTTTTATGAAACCTCCACAAGCTTCTGCTCTTCGTGCTACAGAGATTTTCACTTTATAATCCTGGGAAAATAAAATCAGCCATGCAAATCAACACTAAGCCAAGGTAATGATGGAAGATTCGTATTTTACCGTTGGGTTGTGTGGTTTTGGTTTTATTTGAAGAGTTTATATAGAAAGTTTTGAAAGTCAAAGTTTGATAATGATTTCCAAATGACGGCAAATTCACTGGAAATGGTATTTTTGTGTAACGTGTGGTTTAAATTGGTGTGAAAATAAACTATTGATTTCTCCTAATCCACCTGTCCTGGTTTGGTCCTCATAAAGGAGAGTTTTATTTCGAAAGGGAAAAAAATGGAGCTAATCGCTATTTAGGCTTTTCAAGGCAATGCTAGCGCAGGGGACGCGGGAAGGCTCTTAATAATGAACACTAATGAGTGCACTAGGGCTCTTTCCGTCCCTTTCCCTGTAATGAAAGCCGTCAAAAAGACGTGTAGGTCACTTGAAAGACATGAACCCTTGAAGTCCATCCAGCAGTTTAATGGATCCACAAACGGAAGAGGCCACGGGGGTCCGGCCTGAACAAACGACTTACTCTGGGGAAAATATCAAACATGTCGATCGAAATAAGATTGTACTGTAACTTTTATTTTTTGCGGCTCGATTGACGTACCACATTTTTCAGATTTAAGTCCTGGTTTTGCAATCGGCCCCCTAGTGGCCATATTGACAAACATTTGTCTCTTTGTCTTCTTTCTGGCAGTGGTGTAAATTACTTGAGTAAATGGACTTTATTACTTGAGTATTTTTGACTGCTTTGTACTTGGCTGTTTTTTGTGGTATCAAAAATATATGCAACTTTTACTCTCTACTTGACTACATATTTGATTGAGTATCTGTGCTCTTTATTCTACTACATTTTAGTGGGCACTTATCGTTACGCGTTACATCGTGATTGTGCACAACACAACTCAGCTTTTTTTCGCCATCTGCAGGATGATGAAGGTATTGGATGCTATTTATGAGCTAAATCACATGAACACGAGTCAGCGGTTGCACTTTTTGCACATTTGCGTTTGACTGAGACTGACTTTTTGTCCTCCTTTATCTATTTTGTTCTACCATTTTGAAGTATTAAGGTGTTCAATTTAATTTCTATATTAGGATATAAAACGTCTTAAAGAGTTTCTTGTTTTCACATTTTTTGGCGTTTTTTGAGTCTAAATTTAGTACGTATGTAAAAAGTTCTTTTAAAATTGGATACGTTACGACTTTTACTCAAGTCGTCTTGGATTTGGTGACTTGTTACTTGTAATGGAGTAATATTTACACTAAGGTATATCTACCTGTACTCAAGTATGGTTTTCAGGTGTTCTTTACGCCTCTGGATTCTGGATTATAAAACACAACATAATTTCATACTAATATACAATTTCATACACAACATACAAACACTAATTCCGCTAATTGCCACACATTTGGATCATCAGAATCAATATCGTTTATTCTGAGCGTTTTCTAGGATTTTAAGTGTTGTTTTAAGTGCAGAGTTTCTTCACTCGTGTCACTGCCATGTTTGTACTAAAACGTCTTACTCGTGATTATGTTTGCGGAGCTAAATCGCACCCGGCAACAAAAAATGCTCCATCACCGCCGCCGCGAGACGCCTGACAAATTGGGCGATTTCTTGCTGGGTTTATCGTCACTTTTCTTTTCTTTTTCCTACATGGCACAAATACCATTTCCAGATAAGAATGGGCAAATAAATCACATTGATGATTCAAGTTCCCATGTTTATTGTAAAGCGTTTCTGTGAGCATTTCATTTGATTTATATGGCGCTTTCCCATCAGCGTGACATCCTCAAACACCTGCTGGTTTATTGTTTGAAAGCCTCGCCCAAACTTGAGAAGATGAATGTTAAAAGCAAGTCTTCTGCAGACTGGCGGTAGGAAGTCACTGTATTATTCATCATCTGCTTTGCTCCTTGTTGGTTTTGAGGTGCAGATGCAGACGTCATCTAAGTGTCTGTTTGCACATTCCCGGCATTTGAACTTGTGACCCACGAATCACGTGTTGTAGCTTTGCCTATTATGCAAATACGGATTATTATTTTAAGATTAAGAGCTGGTGAGAAGCTTCTCGCTAAGATCTTTCAACTCTTCAGTAGAGCCGAGAGATCACAATGGTCTGGAGTCTCTGATGTCATGAAAGCCTGTCAGAGATGCATCAGCTCATCTGAACTTGGCAATACGTCTCTTCTGATTCCCATTCTCCATTTTATCACAATTGAGAGTTTTTATGAAGAGTTGCATATTTTTTTTTTCTTTGCTTTGCCTTCATGATATTAGTTGGAATTGCTGTTAAGATGGAAATGTAATATTGATGGATTGAGTACGAGCCTGTCTTCTGTCTTTTCATTTGTCATTGTTTCGTTGTGTGCTTTATTTATTGATGTTTGTATATTTTCATAGCCGTGTGAGCTGGAATTTATTCATCCAGGCATTTTCACAGCCAATTTTCTGTTTCTGGGTCACGGGGAGCTTGAGCTTATTCCGGCTACTCTGGCTCTGAAGGCGGAGCCTTAGGGTCGGGATTAGTGGCTGACCAATCACAGACCCGGACACACACATTCACACTCATGCCCACTGCTTTTTCTTCGGATGTCAAATGCAATATTATTGCAGAATTTTGACAAATCTCCCTACTGATGAATTTCTATTATTTCTATTTTTATTTTCTTTCTTATTACCTGTTTTCTATTAAGTTTCAATTATTATTGTTGTTGTTGTTATTATTATCATCATCATCATTATTACAATAAAGCTGAAAGGTTCCAGTATATTACGAGCCATTGGTAATCAGCAATGGTTGGAAAAACCTTTTGTGTTTGGTGATTGTGCCTGAAAATCCGAATGCGACTGTCATGCGATATAAATTAATATATTCTCCTTTCATTAAGATTATTCTCCCTCAGCTTGCCTCAGAATCTCTTAAGATTATTAGTCTGTGATTGATTCCTCAGCCTGGTGTTTTCAGGCACATTCTTAATAACCAACTGTTGATTATTTTAGCTTTTTTAAAACCAGTGCAGATTTTGAAACCAGTTTTTCTTCAGCGTTTTGTGTCCTGAGAAGGTAAATGATGACGAAATCCGAAAATGAAAAAGTAAAACGCTCCAATCCAATTCTAAACAAGCCGGAGGTGATTTTAGGAGAGAACTAATCCCTCCATCTTTAAGAAGCAGCATTCCGTGATCATAAATCTCACTCTCCGCTTCAGAAGTTGTTACCCTGGACAGAAGTACGCAGCCTCGTCCAGACAAACTGAGGCGGCAGATTTACGCTCTTGCCCAATTTAACACTCCACCGCCATCCATTTCCCGCACAGAACGAGATGGCACAGTTAAGGAAGGCCACTCTTTCCCCCATGTTCCTCCCGGCAGGCTGGATCAGCTCATCTACTGGTATAATGGCCAACACCCATTGAGCTGTGCGCGTCGTAAAGGCAATTCAATATAGATGGAAATGAGATTAGAAGCTGTTATTAGATCGCACTTGCCCGGATCGGCTGAGGCAGCGGCCGCCATTACTATCCAACGCCGTTCTGCGAGGAGCTGGTGGAACGGTTTTGTGTTTCTGACGTAGACGTAGTCAGTTGTTTTAAGATGTAGTTTGGAAGTATCTGCATGTAGTTTGGCATTTAGTGCAATGGCGGGTTTTGTCGTTTGGAGCGTGGATTGTTTTTACATATGTTGCTGTCGTCAAGGTCAGTGTAGATTGTCATTTCAGATATATGCAGGATGATGGCGGTAAATCTAAATACGTTTGGTTTATGACCTCAGTGATGTGTGGTGAAGAATAACACGCTAGATGCAGTATTATGTGTGTGTTTCTACTGAGAGACGTACAACAACCGTAATTACGAGAATATAAGTTTTTTCCCAATTTAGAAGCTCGAAAATTTGAGCGGCGCAAATTTTTCTATATTTCAAGTCTGGAGCGATCACAAATAAATACGTCTGCTTTGTTTGTCATTGGCTGAATAACTGAAATAAAGAAACCTTATCCACAACATGACACTTAGCAGTGGCTTATTAACACTGGAAGAAATTAAATTAAATACAACAACACAAGTTACTCTGTTATTGTATTTCAAAACTCTCTGGACAATTTGAAAACCGGAATACGCCCATATATGGACATGGCCAGTGGAATCATAGCACCCCCTACTGAAGACATACTCTTTTACATATAGAACAATACTTTAATGTATTTTTTTTAATAAATAAAATAATAAATTAGAAGGGGGTGCTTATATTCACGTAAATACGGCGATTCACTTCTCTTTAAAAAGCTTTTCAAAGTTTGTCTCAAAGCAGCTGTAGGAAACAAACGAACAAGGAATACAATTTAACAATTTTTAAAGATTCTGAAGCAGTTAACAAAATTGTTAACAAATTGTTAAATACAATCTATTCTAAATGAGATATACTAAGAAAGCATTTTTTTTTTTTTTTTTAATTCTTGAAGCTAATGCTAAGGACTTTTGTAGTGTAATTTCTTGGTTGTAAAGTATTTTTTGTGAAGTGTTTTTTATTATTATTTTTGTTGAACTTTTTTGCAAGACAACATACAGACATAACAAAAAATGAACAAACAAACATACCCTTCACTGTATAGTAAATAAAACAAAATACAGCTTCAATGCAAATAATGTGTGTGGGTAGCGTCAATGTCGTTGGTAATTTCAGGCGTCCAGAACATCGAAAAAAGGTTTCCATATGGAGTCAAACTTGGTAACACCCAGAGGTGATGTACCAGATCCTTTCCAAATGAAGAGTGGACATGATTGAAGATAGCCAATCCGAAAACAGAGGTCTCAATTTGCTTTTCCATGAGAGGAGGAGAATCCTTTTTGTCATTATCATTCCCAGTTTAACTGCCGGCCATATCACTGGGCTGAGCGAGTCCAAAGCCACTGACCATCTGAAAATTGCAATCATGGGGTCCGGGTGCAAATCACAGTTGTACACTTTGCCAAAGAACTTAAATAATTCCTGCCAGAACTTCTGAGCGTGCGAACATAACCGTGAAGTGTATTTTCTAATTTGAATTATAATACCTTATACACTCGTGTTCGCATTAAAGTATACACACTATTCTAGAAATGTTTAAATAATTAAATGCTAGCGTGTGAAAAATTTCAAGTGTGTCCGGAAATGTCCTAATCAGACTCTAGGTTCAGCTATTTTGAAGACAACCTTTGAATTTATGTAAAGTTTAGTTTTTTCTTTAAACTACTATTTAACTATTTAACCCTAAATTGTTAACAGCAATTAGCAAATTGTTAACAGAATCTGAAGCAGATTCCTCTAGTGCTTTTATATTATGGAGTCGTTAAGTTCAAACTTATTTAAAACAGTGCGATTTAGATGTCTCCAAGTTGAGGTGTATTTACACTTCCTCTTAAATACGTATATGGTTGAAGTGATGTTTTTTTTTTTTAACAATCGAGTGTGAATTTGCACTGAGCAGTGACCAAACAACAATCTGACCGTAGCTAGGAAAACTCAGACACTTAAAGAATTGCACTTGGACTTAGACGCACATATTTACACACACTGCATAAATGTGTGTGCGTAAACCAGGTTTTTATTTTCGATTTGCCGTGCAGTGGCATCTGCGTTAATATGATGTGATCTTGAGTTTATCCTTGCAGATTGATGCCAAACACCTGGGTCTTCCTATGGGCATGATGCCAGATCTCACACATCAACCCTCAGAAGACGCTCCATCACCTCCATAAGTGGCACCCGAACGAGACCCCGAGTGCAGAAATTCTGTTTATGAGCTCTGCTATTAAAATCCTGTCAGGGTTTGCTCAATGTGTTTTGGCGGATGGCGTTTTTCCACACATCTATTATGTTTTCCCCTATAATCCCATCACACCCTCGGCTGAATGTTTCCTCATATTTTGCCCGTTCTTTGCCAGTGTCGTCATATTCGTTGGTTTTTCAAGCGAGAACAAGCGTGAGACGGTGAGACTGAGTCCTGGAGTGATGAATAATGGATGCACTCTAACCTTCCTGGTGTTGTCATGCTGGTGCTATTCAGACATCAATACGCGTTTTGTCGTAGTTGTTAAACGCCGCGTCTCGCACGATTTATGCACACTGCTCTTGTACATGTGTAGTTTTTATCGTCAAGGACACGTTTTGTAAGCGTGAACTGAAAATTGACTCGCTTTCATGACCAGCTTAATGCGACATCCTAATGCTAACTGTGCTAAATGCTAAACGAAGGAAAGTCTAGCATAGTTTATTGTAAAGTATGAAGATCGCCTGTTAATTTATTAAATTAAGTAATAACAACCTATTCTTAATGTGATATACTAAGAACGCATGGGATTGTTTTTTTTCTATTCTTGAAGCTAATGCTAAATACCTCTTAGTTTTTTTTGTGGTGTAATTTCTATGTTGTAAAGTAGTTGCAATTGCAACTAGTTTTTTTTTTTGTTTTGTTTGAATTTTAAATCTATAGACACTTGTTTTAATGTTTTTAATTAAAACAAGTGTTTTTAATGACTATTACTATTATAATTTAATTACTATTTTTAATGAGGTGTGCTAGAAATGTTTTATTAATTAAGTGCTAGCATGTGAAATGTGTTCAGAAATGTCCGAATCAGACTCTAGGCTCAGCTATTTTGAAGACAACATTTGAATTTATGTAAAGTTGTTTTTTTTTTTAAACTACTTTTTAAGCATGTTGAAGAATTAACCCTAAATTTGTCAACCGATTCTTTCACTCCATTATTGAACAAACAGAGGTTTTGATATTTGAGTGGATTGAACAAGCACTGGCATGAGGGAAAAGATCAGAAGGCGTTTTAGTGAAGACCTTGTTTCTTATCTTCGCCCCAGCACTTTCCAGCAGCGATGGGTTCCATTAGCTAAACAATAACGAAGCCGTGAGATCATAGAGGCTTCGGCCTTCTCCCGACCATCTTTTCTTCTGACGCTCTTTTGCTTGAACTCCCCGTGCGTCCATTCAGCCCTCCAAAAGTATTGCGAACTTGGGATGGAATCATGTGACGAGCTTTAAAGCATTAAGTCGCTGGACCGGCTCAGGACTGTGACTGCTGATTTGCATTCAGAAGGCATTAGCCATGAAAAATCCCAAGGATTCATGAAATTTCAAAGCAAACCATTAAATCAAGGGACATATAAAAAAAACCGACAACAGCAACTGTTTTTGTGAAAACAGTGTAAAAATACATAACAAAAATAGGCGAACTACCGCAAAACTGAACAAAAGTAGTATTTACAAGTGTTACATAAAAAGCAATGAAAATGCAGTGTAATTTACAGTAGTATGTTTAATGAGTATACATGTACAAGTGTGAACATTCTTATTTTAACAGTAAAATACTGTAAAGTCGTAACCGAAACAAACTAGACAGTAAATTACAATTACAGTGTAAAACTGACACTGACAAACAATGTAAACGTCAAACTGATCCGGAGAAGCAGTGGAATTTACAAGTAAAAACCGTAAATATAAAAACAGTACTTTTCCTTCACAAAACATATCAAATTAAATTTTGTAAAATGACAACGTAACACTACTGGAACCACGAGTTACTGTAAAACTAGTGGAATTAAAAACTGGCAAAGAGTGTTACTTTGTCCATCTATTTTGATTTTTGAACACTTTGCATTTCGGGTCCACAGGGAACTGGAGCCAATCCCAGCACCTCTGTGTCTGAAGACGGGATTTAAAGATGGCCAACCACAAAGCCACCGTGCCACCATGTTTTACTATTTTAATTCTCCTCAAAACTGTGCGAAGCTGTATAAACTCCCTAGAAGATCTGACACGTACTCAGACGTTGATTTAAACATGATTTAAACTCTGAAAACTGACCCTCGCTCTGAAATCATCCATCTGGCCACACACAAAGCCTCACATTCTCCGACCTCATCAACTTTTTATTAAATTCTTATGCCAATCAGGTTTTGTGAAACCTGTTAAAACAATATTGCGTCTACACGAGTGATGAAAGTCGATGAAAATCTCTCTCAAATGGTCCAAAAAAACAAGTAACTCCTATTGATTTCTACACAAAACGGTGCAGAACCTACAAGACATAAGTTCTCCATGGAAAAACAAGCTTTGTGTTTCTGTTTGGCCAGTCAGTCTTGTGATTGATTATTGTTTGGGCTTTAGCCAAGGAAAAGCGCCATTTTCTAGCCCTGATGGCTCTTTAATGATGAATGTTGTTTCAAAAGGTCGGAATGCATGCAGTGCTGCAATCTTCACTTCTTCCAGCTCAATTATAGCTTCATTTTAAGGAAACAACTTTTCAAAAAAAAAACATCCGAAATAAATCGTGTCCGCCGACTTGTGCAGACTGCAACAAGACACCATACGTGAGATCCAGATCGAAATGCTTTTAAACAGTAAAGGTGACAGTAGGGATTTAATTCAGGCGGGAAGGTTTTTTTTATCTGGCAGCCCAAAAAAGGCGGATTTTACAGGTCGAGCCAATCATCACAATGGGAATGTGTTGATATTTCTCTGTGGAACGCTGAGATATCGAGCACTAATAGGCCACGACTTCTGGCCGACGCCTTTCCGCAGCTGGAGAGAGAAAGTTGCTCGAGCTCCAGACACATGGAAAACTGTGACAAACAGGAAAAAAACTCATTTGTTTTACACCCAAGAATTCAAATTGTGTCATTGTACTGGAATAACAATGCAATCTTAACTGAATGATAAAATGATGATAACTTGCAAGTATTCATTTAGCAGACACATACACGCAATCTATTAATTCATCCATTTATCTGTTACAGACTTCGAAAAATGATATTAGAAAACATAAACAATCAGCCTAATTCTCTTCATATGCGCATGTTAATTGTAGAACAATTGCGCTTTTTTCTAATTAAGTGACCAACTTGACAAACTCACATTTATTTTAAAATTTTAAAAAAGAATCGAAATGGTCAACATTGTTAGAATTTAGTTTTTCCCATTGTTTCACATTCATTTCAGTCTTAAAATGTTATTATCCACTGCTCCTTTGAATACAAGATCAAAACTAATGTTAAACTTTTAAGCAGAACAAAATGGTTTAACAGCTTTTTTAGACGTCTAAGATTTGTATATATGTATATTGTGTATGAGTGGATGGATGATAGATAGATGGATGGATGGATGGATAGATAGATAATGTGTAAGATAAATAGATAGATAGATAGATAGATAGATAGATAGATAGATAGATAGATAGATGGATGGATGGATGGATGGATGGATGGATGGATGGATGGATGGATGGATGGATGGATGGATGGATGGATGGATAGATAGATAGTAGAATGATGGATGGATGGATGGATAGATAGATAGATTTAGACTTAGATTGACTAAAGTATCTTAACCCATCTAAATATCCAATACTGTTCTAAAGTCTAAATTATAGATGATAATAATACTAATAATAACATCAACTAAAACGATGAATCTAAGTGTCTGTGAGCAATAGATATTCCAGTTTCCAGTAAAGGTTGCAATACTTCCACGCCGCTCTGAGCTTTGACAGATGAACAACTGCTTCTGTTGTCACCAAAATTGGATGCAAAGATACACGAGCAACAGCAACAACTGCTGTCAACTTGGATGACAGACTGGGACACCCAGAACCTCAGATGTTGTTATTTTCCTCCACGGAGTTCATCATTCAAACAACTGCTCCAAAATTAAGCCATTCTCTAGTCACGGCATCTAAACCCAAAAGAAAATGTGCTGGAAAGGCAATAACGCGGCAATATTTGCATCCCACCATCATAAAAACACGCCGCCACCCATTACGTCCCTTCTGCGTGTTACTGACGACGCAAACTGATCCTGAATCAGCCCATATGGAGAAACTTCTGCTCCATGTGTTGAGTGGGACGGTGGTCCACGTAAACACGCCTCCCACAGCCACCTGCTGGTTGGCTGCTCATAATGCAGGCCTCATGAATAATTCATGTCCATCTGGAGACAAGTCACTAGTACAACAAAACAGCAAAAACATGTAAACTGATACTGTACACTGCCACTCGTAATTAAAAAGATAAAACCAGAACAACGATCTCGTGATTTAGGGCCTGAAAATCCTTGGCAGACTCATTGTGTTCTTCCAAAACAGTTGCAAAGTAACTTATGGTTCCAGCAGTGTTACAGTCACTCGGACAATACAACAGTTTAAAGTTACAAACAAATATAGGACTAAAGTTTTACAGTCACATTGCATTTTTTTTTCCAAGAACGTAAAAAAAAAAACGTGTTATATGTTGAAAGATTCTTTTTTACATTTCAAAATCTTGAAATCAAAGCTTTGCTGTATCAATGAAATACTTGTACAACACACAATTGAAAGGCTATTGAATTAATAAGAAATTGTTTAAAATGAAACAATAATCAGAAAGTGTCTAAAATGATTTAATCCAGCCCACACAAATGTACTAAAGCTTCTACCACTTTATCAGTGTCAGCCTGTCTTGCCCTTTTAGACTAGTTAGTGGAATTTCCAACACCTGTCAGCCAACCTGTTTATGTGTTCCATTTCATATTTGACATAGGTGTTAAGTAATTGAGTACACTTTACAATTTTTTGTAAATTGTGTAAATATACAATTTGTATACATATATGTATAATACAATTGATTATAAAAGAAAGTACGACGAGCACAAAAAGAAACTGAAAAATGTAGAAATTTTAGAAACTTAAATTTCTAGACATTGAAACACTGAGCATAGTATTAGTTCTTGTACTTTATTGATTGCGTGAATTTATTGGGACTGTGTGAATTTTAAAAGTTGCTTATATTTTTGATAGTCATTACAAGTACAAAGTGTCCAAAAACACTAATAAGTAAATTTAGAAAACGTGCAATAATTCCTAAAGAGTACTCAAGTACTTACCACCTCTGATATTTAAGCCCTGTTTTGTGATCTTTTTGTCAATGGTTGCTTTAGTACTACCTCCTTTTTTTCTTCAATTATCTTGCTTCCCTTTTTTGGACTTTGTATTTGCCTATTTGGAACAAGTTTTACTCTTGAATTTGTGAACTATCAGCCTCAAAGAATTTTTTTTTTCTATTGTTGGAATTTTCAGGCTGTTTATGCTATGTTCCGAGTTTGGAAATCTCTCCTGCTCTCAGGTCACCAACCCATTTAACCCCTTCACCCGAAGTCCAGAGGTTAAGCTGTGCTCAGCAAACCTGGCAGTCCCAGTTTGAGCCAAAATATTTAAAGCCACTAGCTAGCAACTATCACTAAGTACCAGGATAGTTGCAAAATGCATTCAACGACATTTATATTGAGCGTTTTATCGCTTTAGGTGCTGTTTTATACAGAATTAGATAGGAATGGTAAGGAAGGTAAAAAACAAGCACTTTCACTTTTGCACCACAGTTCTCAGTGTCACTTCAAAATTTTGGAGATCACTAATCCTGATTCCGTCACGTGGTTTCCTGTACACGTTTACTGGATTAGGCACAATGTGCAATCTCTCATAAAAGGAGGGGGAAATATCTTAAATAAGTTCAACTTATTTTTGTCTTCTATGTTTTCTGGCCGATGGCTGTATATGAAAGTAAGACAAACGCATCCAGATGTTGACTACAGCAACATCTGTACTGGGAGGAATCAGGGTTCACCTTGGGATCATCGCACTCGTCTGGTTTTTCTGCCGCTTTTTCACTATATGGAGGAATTTCTGGCAAGACAAGACAGAAATCGAATCTTGCTGCTCAGTAAATTAAAGGTATGTCAGGAATTGCGACTGGACCGAGGAACCAGGCTGGGAAATCCATAGTTCTCTGCGTGTGCACACGAGGGCTGTCTGTTTAACATATTCATTTACTGAAATCCTCTTAGAGATTCTGAATGATGATTTTAAACCAATTATACACACACACACACAGAGACACACATTATTGAAGATAATAAAATAGCATTTCCCTTTTATTTGTACATAATTGAGAGAAATAAATGTACACACTTTAAACACTCAAATCTCATCTTATTTGCATATTTGCAGTTATTATGCAAATCAGCTGACATTTAAGCAATTAATGTACGAAAAAAACGTTTGTTCATACTGCCAAATAACCTCGAAACCAATTGTCACACAGTATTTAATGTTTATTGCTTGTTTTCCAACTTTTTGGGGGCAATTATAAACTCGATGCCTTTGTGGTGCAATAGAACGAAAACAATGTTTACCTGGAGTCTGTGCTAAATTATGAGTTGTTTTGTGCTACTGTTGTTATTAGAGATAATCCCCCCAAGACAAACTCTGCTCCCCTCGCACTATATCTGGCAAAAGCAGACATACTGAACAGATAGTTCCTCGTCTAATGAAGACTAGAGAGAAAACAGACACCTTCCCAGTCCAGATGGGAGTCCAACCTCATTCTCATCAAGACAATCATTCAGCTGCTAGTTACACACTAAAGTCTCTCTTAAACAGTCTGATTATGTCACCCAGATGCTGTGTGTGTGTGTGTGTGTGTGTGTGTGTGTGTGTGTGTGTGTGTGTGTGTGTGTGTGTGTGTGTTCGTGCGTGCGTGCGTGTCTGTCTGCCAGAACAATCATTCATTTTTCATTTGTTAAAAAAATCACATTTTTTTATTTAAAAAAAAAAACAATCTACATAACATATTATACATCCATCCATCCATCCATCAATGATTTATTACTCTGTCCGAACATTTAACCATGTCTCTAAATTCATCCGTATATCTGTATTTATAATCATTCATTCATCCCTCCATCTAATTCAATGTCTCCCTGTTAATTTAAACTTCAAGTCAACTATCAAGTCATCTTCATTCATGCTTTCATCTCACCATACAACTATCTATCCATCTATCTATCTATCTATCTATCTAACCACCCATCCATCCATCCATCCATCTATTCATCTATCTAACTGTCCATCCCTCCCTCTCTCTCTCTCTCTCTCTCTCTCTATCCTTCTATACATTCATTTATCCAGCCATCTATCTTTCCATCGATCTTCAAATCCATTTGTCTATCTTTCTCTTTATCTAAATATCCATCCATCCATTCATTCATCAATCCACTCCAACACTGTTTGTAGAACACATAAACCGTGGTAACTGCATTTGTGATTTTCATGTTTGCCCTGAAAAAGAAACAGTGTTATTGCAATCTAACAACTGCAACCATTAGATTCAGAGCAGAAATGTCACTGCTAATGCTCCAGATGGATAAAACATAAAGCGAATGTAAGTGTTTTTATAAAGTAATATCCCACCATGGTGCCAAAGTGTGTATTCAATCGTTTCTTGATATTCAGCTGCTATATGGATGACACCCTGTGGCTTACATTAGAAAAATGTCACATAATATCAATTTCTTTACTGTAAAGTGTTTTTTCTTAAAGCTATTAGTATGACACACACACACGCGTTTATAAAATTATAAAATATTCCCTTTCCACACACCCTTTAATCTTAACAAAAACACAGTTATAACCTTTGCCTTAAAATTACATCTTGACCCTAAAAAAGATCTTCAAAAGTTAGAAAAAAGACCCCATATGTAAATAACGGGGCCCCACTTTGTGCTAAAATCTCATTCTGGGCCCAGGAAAGCACACACACACACACACACACACACACACACACACACACACACACTTACACTGTGGCTTAGCGCATCTTTTTTTCCCTTATACAACTGCCATAAGAATAACTTAAACTAGTCCCCATAAACCAGATTTACGGGGACCAATCATTTCTGTTATTATACAGTTTTGAAAAAAAATATGGAACTTTTAACTTTAGTTTTGGTATTTAAAAAAACAAATATATTTATATTTAATTCTTTTTTTAAAGTCTGGAGATTTAAAAAAATAATACAATTTAAATCTGGTTAAATACACTTGATATTCCACAACTTTACAAGGACATACACAATCACATCAATGTCTATTGCAACTTAAAATAGCAATCCAAAGTTTTTTTTTTATATATATAAATAATTTATACAATTATAAATAAAAAAAACATAAAAAGTTATTGTTTTCTAGTGAAAAACACAATGAAAAAAGTTCCTCGACTAAAAGATCTGTGTAAGACTCAGCCTCCAGCTATTTTCACTTCTTCTGACACCCATATGGCCACAGTTATGCATGTTCTTTTCTTAGACAGAAGTCTTCCCAGAGTTTTGAGATGAATACTAATGTAAGGATCTTGGTTTTTACAAGGCGTGCTGTTGAACTTTACGTTACTGGTCCGAAATACCTCAGTGTTTTGTTTTACTGTTTAAGTGGTGTTCTCTTTGCTTATAACACAAAGTGGATTTTAGTGCTTCTGGGACTGAACTCAACCACTATACCTTTGTTGTTTTTGGAGGATAAAACCTCTGAACCCTATTTCAAAAAAAGGCCAGAGAGTAAATGAAGACCAAATAAGAGTATTTATAAAAGTCCTCATAAGACTTTTAAGGTTGCTGTTAACAATAAATCACTGAGGATACGCTGACCTCTGGATTTGACCTCTTCTGACATTTTAAAACTCTTTGGAAAGTTTCTCGGTTTTATTTATTTATATATGTTGTTTGTTGTTTGCCAGCTCGTGCCATTCATAATATATTCTACAATAGAGGATGAGTAAAACTGAGTAAAAAAGAGAACACGAACTTCTCCTGATGGCAATAAATAAACATGGCATTTAAAGGTCTTCCATACCATCTAAATCATCCTTTGGTTTGAGAAAAATATGGAGCAATATTTGCACATGGAGCTTTCACTCACAGTTTAGACTAGAAGAATTGGTCCATGCACTGTGTAAAACAGTTGGAAGGAAATTGCTGAAAAGAATCTGTGTTGTAGGGAAATGAATCCAATTTCAACGGAAAAAAAACAAGAAAGAAGACCGTTCTTTCACAAAAATGTCTTCTTTTTTTTTCTCCCAAATTACCAAACAAACTTAAACAAGAGTCAAACTCATACAGATACAATGGAAAAAAAGAAAATTTATATTTATTTGAAAAATTGTAGTCATTTTATGAATCAATATACAAGTCTTTACAAATGTAAAAAAAAAAAAAAAAAAACGTAAATTACTGTAAATTAAATTGAATTAAATGAAAAGAACACTGACTAGGCAGGATAGCTAGAATTTAGCTTTAGCTGATCACAAACGAATGGAAATTTTTAGTGACAATCAGACAAAAAACTAAAAAGGTTTAAAAAATATCTGTGAATGAGAAAGAGAGACGTAAAGTGAGTGTGATTGTCAATGTGGCCACTAGGGGCGACTTAACCAGCAACAAGGACAGTAATAAGTTAAAAAAAAAAAAGGGAAGAGCTAGATGTTCTTCACACACAGCAAGCACAGTTTTTAAAAAAATTAATATTAATACAAATTTTTTTTTTTTAAGTACGATCATGAGTCGGTTTATTATTGTGTATTTCCTTTTGGGATTACTGTGTACATTTGTCATTTGTGGGACAAAAATAGTTTACATATTCTAATCTAATTAGATTAATGACAGGTTAAATGCAAAAAATACAGTATTTTTCACATTTCTATTTACTGCAGTAAAGTAGTTTCCATTCATTTATTCGTCAATTTTATGAACTCACTCCAAAAATCAATTTCTAGGTCATTAGAAGCTGTGCGACTCATTAACTCACGTCATTTCTCAGAGGTCAATTGTAAAGCAGTGGTTGGAGATTATTTAAAAATAGAATATATTGTAAAATAGAATGAGTGTCGTAAATGCCAAGCCAAACACTTCTGGTTCGCTCTCAAGCTCATTTTCTTCATGCTTCGTATGATTTGTACATGCATTGTGGTGCATTCCATGACACACCACATAAATCCCAAGCAAAGCAATTCACATGCTGAGAGCCCACAGGTAGAACATGAATATTTCATGAAATCAGGACTTGATTAAGTACAGGCCACACTTTGGCTGCTCCAGGAACCGTTCCTCACAGGCTGGAGAAGAATCTCTCCACAGGCATTAGTCAAAACACCAAAGGCAAGATGTGAAGCTGACCTTCATCACTGGGCTCCTTCCATGGCCTGCCGTTCATAAACGCACTTACTGTAATTATGACAAAGTTTGGATCCACCCCCTATTGTCTTTGTGAAGTACAGAACATACATTATTCAGAATAACGAGCAGTCGTGATCGTGAAATATAAAGAGGAAAATACATCAGTGACGGTAAAAACATTCAGATCTTGCTGATTCCAATTATTTTGTATAAACTGTTACTGCAGCTTGTTGATGAGAAATTGCAATTTATGTAAAATGTATGCCAAATTTATAATTATATTGTTTAACGGATGTTCAAACTTGATACTTTTTAGTTCTGTCACTAGATGACATGAAGAAACTCCATGATGCTCCAGTGTTCTTTACCTTGCTATATCTTTTTTTCCCTCATCCTGTCTTCATGTGAAATCATACATTTTCCTTTGAAAGTACGTTTTGTGATATTTCTATCAATTTTTTTTTATTTATGATTTATTTTGTGATACTCATATTTTATCAAACTGTTTTTTATATTCTAAGATCACTTTTTCTTTTAACAAGATGCTATTTTTTTTTTTATTACTTTCAGTGATTTGAAAATATTTACATTACATTTACATTTTTTAGGCCATTTGGAAAGCTCGTAAAATGTGAATTGTAAAAGAAATCAGTTTTTTACTCCCCAATACTAAACAAATACTATAAAACATGAGCTATAGACGTGAGCGTCGTCCCATCAAAAGGAAGTAGATTGCAAAATGTAGTCCATTTCAGATGTTACATAATTTATTAGATAAGAAAAAATGAAATCTGTAAAATAAATGAGCAAATTACCTACCATTGATTCCAGGAGCTTTTTGTTTCAAATCGAGTGGCTTCGCAAAGACACCTGACAGAAGCTAGTTGATAAATGTGCGTTTTTTACATCCACAACACGATCCCATCTTTTAAAAATCCCATCCATTCCAATTTTAATCCAACGCTTCCTTTCGAAATCACATTAGCGGAGTAAAATGGCCTTTGTGTGCAGACTCAACTGGATAAAACCATATTACAGTATAAAATGAAAACAGCACAAGTAGTTTGGAAGAGAATCACTGGAGGCTGAGTTACCCAACGCATAAATCTGATTGGACGATCTACAGGTAAATGTGATTGAATTTTATTGTTACGTGAGAGGAAATCCAATGACCAGACTAATTACTCTGTTGGACTTGTGACGCATTCTGCATTGCTGAGATCCAAGAAGTACCCAAGAAAAATACACAACTCTGCAAAGTCATGGAGGAGCAGATGAGCAGAACTTTTCCTTCGCTTCTTTGGTCTCTTTCGTTCCCTTTCATCATGTTTTGTCAAGCTGTGCTGCCCACCCAGGTCTCTCCCACCACTGTGTTGACAGATGAAGAAATTGGCTCCCAGCGTCCTCAGAAGAAGATCCAGGTCAATTACCCGTGTTGGATTTTGCTGCATGAAGACGTGAATGTAAAATGAAGATTTTTTTTTGTCAGCAGTTATCAAGTTGATAGCGGTTTTAGTATTAGTGATTAACGGTATGAAAGGGACAGTTTTTGTTTACTGTATTGCTTGTCATCAAAACACCTAACGTAACTGGATGAAGCAATTTATGAAGATGTGATGTTGAATTGAAAATTGAAATTATAATTTAAAGGAAAATATAAATTAACTAAAAATGAAATGACGTTGAAAATAAAATTAAATGAAACAAACACTACACATCCCACAATGCACTGCTCTAGTTGTCTTACCTTGTTGCTAATACAATTGTATTACAGTTTGTAACATTTACCTACAAACCATGTTTTATTTGTTATTATCGTGGTGTTTTGCAGCATGTTCATTCTAACTTGTATAACACACCATAATAATTGTCTGTTTTTATTCATATTTATGTTCATATACATATTGAAAGTTCCATTACAAGTTACCAATTCCAAGAAGACTTGAGAAAAAGTCATAAAGTATCCCATTTTAAACGAAGGAAACATTTTTAAAATATTTCTTTTATTTATAATAAATGATTTCAAAGTGTTTTAAGTGGTAAGTGTTTATTTAAATGTAGTGGAGTAAAGAGTACAGATACTCAATCACAAATGCAAAAAATGGAGTAAGAGTTTCTTCTGTTTTTTATACTCAGTACAAGTACAAAGTTGCCAAAATACTTAACTAAAGTAACATGGTCCATTTACTCAAGTACACCACTGGATTGACACCCCTGATTTAAATGTTATGAAGTTATTAATGAGTAATGATTCTGTGTTAATGCACTTTTCCACCAAGAATTTTCTTGTCCACTTAGGCAAATCCAAACGGCTTGTAAAGTGAAAGCCTCTTGTGAGCTAGTTTCTCTGGTGGTGTTAGAGAAGTGAGGCGTTTGGAAGGAGACGGATGGTTGAGAAGGATCAGAGTAAATCTCATCTATCTTTCCAGTCTGACCGGAGGAAAGGTCTCAGCAGTGAATCAGCAGGTCAACATCTCCATCATCTCCACTCATTCACGTCCACAAACGACAGAAATCTCCCACTCTTCCTGTCTTTCTCTGTCTACATCTCTCACCTTTTCTTCGCCTTAATTTTTCTTTTGCTGTCTGCTTTTTTCTCAGTCTCTGTCTTTCTTTCTCTTTTTTTTCTGTCTGCTCTATCTATCGATCTATCTACCTACCTACCTACCTACCTACCTACCTATCTATCTATATATCTATCTGTCTACCTGCCTGTTTATCTCTCTTTCTCTGCCTTCTTTTTTTTGTTTTGTCTCTTTATCTCTTTTTTCTTTCGTTCATACTTTATTTTAGCTCTCTGTCTCTCTCTCTCTATGTCTTTCTCAATATTTTCTGTCTTGCTCTCTTTTTCTCTCTATCTTTCTTCGTCGGCCTCTCTGCTTCTCCTTTTTTGCCTCACTCTCTACGTACATATCTTTCTTTATTTGTCTTCTTTTTCTTTTCCACACACTTTATTTCTATTATTCTCCACCCCACTCTTTCTTTCTTATTTTCTCTATAGGTATCTGTCTTTCCTCTACATCTCTGTCAGTATTGTTTTCTCTTTTTCTACCTCTATCTTTCTATGTCTTCTCTTTTTCTGTCTGCCTTCAATTTCTCTTTTCTCACACTTTTTTCTCTGGCTCTCTATCAACTTCTCTCTCATTGTCTATTCTCTCTCTCTCTCTCTCTCTCTCTCTCTCTCTCTCTCTCTCTCTCTCTCTCTCTCTCTCTCTCTCTCTCTCTGGTTCTTTCTGTCATGCTTTCTTTCTATCACTATGTCTCTCTGTCTTTTGACTTTGTCTGTCTTGCTCTCTCTTTCCCTGTCTCTCTATCTCCTCCCTCTCCTACTTCTCTCTTTGTTTTGTTTTGGTTCTCCACAGGGTCAGCTTTATTGAACACATCATTTTACTTTGACATAAATTCACAGACCACCACAAGACAAGCCGTATGATGGATGAAGTACAGGCCGGATCATGTTTGAGTAAGGACGACCCACCGTAAGAGACACATGTAAGGTGATTTAAAACAGCGCTGTTGACATATGACAAGTGTGACATGCTATCGCTTTCCAAAAGTCCTTTCAGGCTTTGAAGAGGTAAACCTGAGTGTAAGAACATCAATACAACAAGACAAACAGAGACTGTGTAAAGAATTCTCCAGAGTCTGATGTGTTGGTGGTGAGGTGACTTCACACAAGGGCTCGGAGAACCCAGCTGGGTTTTATAGCTGTGTCTGAAGATCCTCTGTCTTTTATCTGACTGCAGTCTGTATTTACTGTATTCCCTCGGTTGAGGTCAATGTGTCCTTCCTCTGGAGAATTAAAGATTCGACTTGTTCTTTTCCAACCATTTAAAACTGAAATAAAGCCTTATGCCATCCTGTGTTGTGCTTTAGTTATGCCACTTTTAAATGAACAGATGAACTCATTAAGGAACAAAAATATGTGTTTGTAAAACGTTTTTTATGTTTGGACTTACAACAATGTAACATTGAGTTTTAACTAAAGTGTCCAAGCATGTTATCAATTTGTTTAAGTTTAATCTATTAATTAATATATGCTTATAGTCTCTAATACATCATAACGGTAGTTTAAAAATAATTAAAAACATTAATTTTATGTTTTTTATTAATTTTAGATATTTTTATTTCTATTTTTTAGTATTTGTACTAAAATTCATTGTTATACATCGTATATTATATTATTTTCAATGCTTTAAACCTGGAAAAAAACATATAAACCCCGAGTCCGGTGTCACATTCGGGTAGCAGGGAGAGTGCGCACTAGATAGTGTACACACTTTTGCCCCGCCCCTAACAAATCTGAGCGCCGCTGTAGCTAATGAGTTTGGCACGAGAAGTTTAGTTGGTTGGAACTTGTAATCTAAGAACGGACGAGAGGAGAGAACATATGGCTCCGGTGAGGTAAAACTTTTTAAAACCTGTACAAACACGCGAGTTTTGTTAAGTCATTCAAACAACCGCGTTCACGTGTTTAGAGAAAAGTCCAAGTTCTGATTTAACTGATTTAACATACGTTAATGGAATTTATGAGGCATTTATTATTACGGGATACGTAATAACATACGTAACAGATACGTAACGGTTTGCTATCAGAACATAAGAATATCGTTGTTTTGAGTGTTTTTAACCTGCTCGTGCTGCTGTTGCTGCTGTTGTTGCTTGACGGCGTTTTGATGCGATGTGATCTCGTCATTATATTTACGATATATACGGCCAGAGCGAATTTATTACTCACTTTGCTTCAAACCACGTAAAAACAGTAAATACTCTTTGAATCGTCTCTCTCTCTCTCTCTCTCTCTCTCTCTCTCTCTCTCTCTCTCTCTCTCTCTCTCTCTCTCTCTCCCTCTCCCTGTCTCTTATTTTTCTGTTTTTCTCTCCCTCCCGGTCAACTACTCATTCTTTCTTCCTGTCATTCTGTGGCTGTTTATCTCTGTTTTACCCTATCTTGCTCTCTATCTCTCCCTCCCTGTCATTGATTCTTTCTGTTGCTTTCTTTCCATGTAATACTCACTCACTCCCTCTCTTTCCCTCCCTGTCATCCTTTTTTCCCCTCTCTGACACCCCCTTCCCTCCCAAAAAAAAACAATGTGTTTGCAGTGTGTGTTTTGTGTTTCGTCTTCGTCTTCTACAATGTGTTTTGACTTCTTAATGTTCATATGTTTTAGTAATTAGATAAATAATAAAAGTTTTGATTAATCATTGTTTTTTTTTTATATTTTTTGGGGGGTGAGAAACTGAAACTCTGTTAGGCCCCTAAGGTTTACAAATCATCACATTTGACGAATAATTCTAGAAAATTGCAGTCATACTTATGAATCGCTCGAGATCGAATATATTACGCCAGGTTTTGTTCTCTGTGATCTTCCTTTTTAATATTCATCATGTTTTACCAGCCGCTTCATTTGTTATTCATCTAATTCCATATTCTGCACATTTCAAGTTGGCAGAGTCAAATGTTTTCCAGTCTTTAAGAAGTTAACGATAATTGTGCATTTTTTTTTTTTTTTGTGAAAACAATTAAAGCACTTCCTTTCATCTACCATCTAAATATTCCGGGGCTCTTGACTCCAAAGGTTTCCAAGGCAAACATGACGCGACTCTCAGATGCTGAAGGCAATTCAATACAAATGGCTCACAGCATTTAAAACAAAGTGCAGCGGCGGAATCTCTGCAGTCTGCTGCAGTCATCACTGCGAAAAATACAGCCTTGCTGAATTATTTCAAATCGCTCCTTATGTCAAATCCTCAAAAACACGTCATCCACTACAGAAATGTCTTTGTGTCTTCGCTGAATGACTCCTTTCCAGTCCGTTAGCATGCAGTCTGACTTCTCATTAAAAACCTGTTTGACTGTAAAAGCAAAGAACGTTTTTTTCCATGAACGTCAACAATCAAACTTTGGACGTCATGGAAACGGCATTTTTTCTTTTGCTCAATTGCAATCAGGGCGACTTTGGCCTAAAATCAAAATATCGATTAATTGAACATTTTAACAATGATTAAGATGAATGCACTATTGTTTCATTTATTAATTAAAAAAGTTTTTTTGCCCTCTGTTGTTCTTTAAAAAAAAATTAAAAATAAATAACTTGCACATTTGAATGAATGAATGAGACTTTATTCAATCCACTAGGGGAAGCCAAGGTGTCCAAACAACAAACCGCATTGTTATTTTGCATAAGCTGCTCAGTGTCTAAGCCGTCCGTACTCCATGACAACAGAATAAAACAACATGACAGCGTGGGGTAACAAGGGAAAGTAAAAAAAGTGTGATTGATTATAAGTTCTGAATGTAGATTTATGATATTATTTGCCCAGCCCTGAGCAGGAGTATATTAATGAATTGCTTTTGAGAGCGCACCCAGACGACCAAGTGATTTCAGAATGTGGGATGGTCCTGGGAGGTTACGCTAAACTGTGAAGCCAGATGTTGGCTTTTACATGGAGACGTCGAGCTCGCTGCACAGGAAATTTCTCTATAACGTGCCTCCCTTTTTTCTTTGTCCAAGGCTTCACTGACGGCGTGCGGTTCGTAAGAAGAGACGCTGCTTTTGGGACCTGCAAACGTTGGACTGGAAACTCTAATTGGCTGCATTGGAACTCAAAATAGCGCAATAAATGGCCAGTGACCTCTTGATCCTGGTGCTCATCTGGAGTGTGAGCGTCTGTCTTTGTCAGAGAGATTGCTCTGGCGTGAAATGCCCGGAGTTGAGCAACTGCATGGACGAAGTTCTGGATCCCGGTGCCTGTTGTGCAAAGTGTGTCCAAACCGGCTGCATGTGTGAGGGCTACCAGTATTACGACTGCCTCAGTGCCGGCTTCAGAAATGGAAAAGTCCCAGAAGGTGAGTCTTACTTTGTGGATTTCGGAAGTACCGAGTGCTCCTGTCCGCAGGGAGGCGGAAGGATTAGCTGCCACTTCATTCCGTGTCCCGAGATTCCGGCCAACTGCATAGAAATGTCCGAGCCGGCAGACGGTTGCATTCAGTGTGGACGTGTTGGATGTGTCCACGAGGAGCAGAAGTACGATGCCGGCCACTCGTTCCAAATCGACCCCTGCCAAGTCTGCCACTGTCCCAACGATGGAGGCAGCCTCATGTGCTATCCCATTCCAGACTGCGATCCAAGCCAGGTTCCCAAAACCATGCTGATGACTCCAGGGTCAACAGAGGACAACCAAGCAGCGAGACACAGAGACCCAAGGCAGCACGTTCTCCACGGTCAGATTCCTAGGATTCCCTTTACCAAACACCTTCCTGATCTCCACCGCGATAGTGATCGCTCTTTTAAGCCGCATCAAAGCCACAGTGTTGGGGACGAGGAGAACGATGAAGATTATGATTATCCACCTACCGACTCTCCTGCCGAGTCATCCATCATCCCTCTATCTGATTCAGATAATTTTTCTCCATGGCAGGCCGTGCACAAACCAGCCAAGCAGGAGCTTAGAGAGAGGTTTGCTATTCATAGATCCACAACAGACAGGCCTCGATTGCCATTTCATAAGGATGCGGTGGAACGAATGAGCGTCGACGTTCATAGAGACAAAGCAAGAAACGAGAAGTTTGGTGCTTTGAAGTTCAAAACTAACAGCGAACCGTTCGTTTATCCAGTGGAGGCGACGAACCGAGTGGGATTCTCTGCTCGCCAAGACGAGGTCCAGAGCTTTAGTCTTTATAAGGAAAACTCCGAACAAGATGACAACGAACAGCTTGAACTTTCTGAGGAAACTGCTGACGGTGTGCTTGATGTCTCACAGGAAGACACCACATACAGTGAAGCAGCTACAGATTCTCCCATGAGCGCAGAGATAACGACAAGTCCTTTCTGGAAAACCACATCTTCATGGCAGGCCAGATGGGACCAGGAAACACAGAGTCATATTCAGTCACATCTCCCCAATACTTTAGAAACAGACACCTCCAAAGAAGACGCGGAAGACAAAGTTGATGAA
This sequence comes from Paedocypris micromegethes, assembly GCA_028031935.1. Taxonomy (NCBI): domain Eukaryota; kingdom Metazoa; phylum Chordata; class Actinopteri; order Cypriniformes; genus Paedocypris; species Paedocypris micromegethes. The sequence goes on along the minus strand of CM051496.1, from coordinate 1,401,711 downwards.
GGAGAACCGGATGCTGCTCCAAAAGACCCAATTGATGCAGCTCAACCTATTACTGAAGAACAAGAGAATGTTCTGATCAATTCTGGTCTTTCCGTTTCACACACTAATGAAACTTCATCGGAACATAAAGCATCACAATCGTTCGAGGAGCCAGAAATGGTCTCTGTGGACCGCAGAGAATCTGTGACGCTCCTTGATCTGCCGTTTGGATCTGAAAGTTGGCAACACCACGCCAGCACTGAGAAGAATTATGATTGGCAGTTCTTCACCAGTCCGGCTCCAATTATTCCCTCACACAGTCTCATAAACATGAGAGAGGAACCTGAGAAGAACAGCAGCCATACACTTAATGTTGGATCAGAAGAGGGTAAGTTAAGAATGTTGGTCATTATTAGTAAATATGTCTCTTATCAAGGAAGTAACACGTAGCACAGTTCTTCTTCGTTAGCTTCACTCTGTCTTCTCTCGCTGACCTTGCTGCTGCTGTGAGATTTTTGAGACATGTTTTCCATTTGTCTACAAGGAGCACAAATCTTATTCTGTATTATTCTAATTTTATTATATTTTTATTATTGTAAAATCTTAAATCTTTGATTAATTTAATTTATGGTATCACCAATCGGAGGCTGTAACAATTTTGTTATACCATGTATAATTTCAAATAAAGAATTCTGATTCTGATTCTATAAAACATATATTCTTTTATCACATATAAGGCACAGCTTACTTTTCGGATTATAAGGCGCAGTCAATTTTCAATTATATATATTTAAATATGTATTTATGTGTATCAAATATTTATTCATATATATCACATATACATTTCTATCTATCTATCTATCTATCTATCTATCTATCTATCTATCTATCTATCTATCTATCTATCTATCTAGAGAGTAATATATATTTAGAGTTGTATATATTTATATTATATTTATATCTTTTTTTTTAATTTATTATTATATATTTGTATAAATGTATTTTATTGGAATTCAAATTGAAAATTGAAAAAGCATTTAATTGTCCCACAACGGGGACATTTCATAATTATATTTTAAATATGTAAATATACTGTATATATACAGTAAAACATTTTTCTTAAAAGAGCACCTTATTTTCTGAAAATTGTGAATCCCCTACTGCAGTTTTGTCTTAACCCCCTGTTGTTAATAATGTGAATTAATGCTGCGTCTGTAGTTGACGTTCACTTGTGAGCCTGCAATCTCCACTCTGAATACCTGGCAACGTGCCGCAGACAGTCACAGCTGTGTAAAGACCCCGGTAATATGTAGTGAAGGAACACATTAGGCCTCGCACCCCGCCGGACGCGAGACCAAACAACCCGGCCTCTTGTGATGTCTGCTTTCGCTTGTTTATAGAGCTCACATGGCAGGCTACCAATTAAAGTATTTCGGCTATCACACCGAGCTTAGCCAAAACTGTTTGCTGTCATGTTTGATTTCAGCATGTAAATGGTTCAGGACTCTCTCTAGTTTCAGGATTTGTGAGCTGAAGCATAAATATTCAACTCGGGGGGCCGTCTGGATGGCAAAGGCAAACATTGCCCCTGCTGGGCACATCCTTCTTGTTCTGTCGTCATATTCACTCACACACAGCCTCACACTTTTATGTCGGTTAGCACGCTCAAAGCATCAATTAGTGGAAAGCAATGCAAGCTATAAACACCGCTGACTGGAAAATGGCTTGTGACTTTGAACCAAAAAGTGTTAATAGCTTTGTCTGCATAATTCATTTTGACTTCCACTGGAACTGGATTTTTTTGGGGATCTTTGCGTGAGGCACCAAAGTTATTTGATATGTTCCTAGTCCCTTCTGAAGGACCAGGAGAAATCCTCGGCTAGTGCTCAATGCCATTTAAGCTAGGCTAGCCTGTATAAAGTTTTTTTTTTTGCTTTTGTTATTCACAGTGGTGTAAAGTACTTGAGTAAATGGTCCTTAGTACTTTACGTAAGTATTTTTTGCTACTTGTACGAAGTATCAAAACTATGAGCAACTTTTACTCTTAACTACATTTGTGAATGAATATCTGTTTTTTGCTCCACTCCATTTGAATGGACACTTATCATTAATCATTACTTTGTGACTGTGAGCCATAAGTCGGCATCTTTTTGTACTGTGATTAATTTCTTGCTCATACGAGGTGATATCGCCATCTGCAGGATGCTGGATGGTATTGACGAGCTAAACCACATAAATGTGAATTAGCGGTTGCACTTTTTTGCACTTGAATTTCACTGAGACTGACATTTTTTTTTTTTATCTGTTTTGTTTAACATTGAGGTTTTGAATTTAATTTCCTCATTAGAAAATAAAACCGAGTATAAATAGTTTTTTTTTCTCAAATTTTCTGGAGTTTTTTTTGCCTTATTTCATTAAAAATACAAAGTATTTATAATATTATAGTTAAAATACTTCGATAAAAAAAATTCGATACTTTACGTCTTTTACTAAAAGGATCAGTGACTTGTAATGGAGTATTTCGTAATCGTAAAGTATTCATACTTTTACTCGAGTAGGTTTTAAAAGATACTCTTTACACCTCTGGTCTACTAAATTATGGTCTAGTTTCAGTATATCACAAAGTTCGTTTTTCGCTAATTCACTTCAGGCTTTGAGATGAAGCTACCAATAAACAAGGATCTCTTTCCCCTAACAGCTCAACTTCATGTGATATTAATGCTCACAGTGAGATTCTAACAGACATCTTTAAAGTAGTACAACATCTGGCCACTGCGAAGATCTTGTTGGAAAATGTCCTGGATTGTCATGAAAAATGTATTCGGAATTGGAACGCAACCTAAAAATTAGGCTTCTCTGATTTCTCATGAAGTTTATCTTCATAGAAATGTCACTTTTTACCAGATGATTAACTAACCGAGGGATTATTCTACTGCCAAATGATTTGTCCAAGGACTAAATTCTCCATTGATGAGTTGCTCGAATGCAGCCAAGTTGGACGTTTTTTCGGTGTTGTGCGACTTTTGTGAAGCCTCTCTCAGTATATGTCTCCATCAGATGGAGGAAATCTATTTTTGCTGAGCGTGAAACACAAGCCGCTCTTGTCTTGATACAATGCTGGTAATAACGCTTGGCCTCTCGGTTACTTAAGTATGTTTTACTGATAACACTAAGAGTTCAATCAGAGGCTGGAAAGTTCAGCCCAGATCTCAGTGACAAGGCTACTTAAACTAAAAGGCAACATTGCACAATTAGCTAGATAAGGAAAGGATTTAGTTATCTCACAGGATGCCAGTTAGATCTCAAAAAACCTTTCCGCAGTTTAAAACACTCGGAGCTTTCAACAAGTTTTTTTTTGCATTGGCTTGATAGTATTGAAAAGTCGATTCTGCACTGATCTTTTAGACAGGAAGTGTTATTCTTGTTCTGGGCATAGAAACACGATGCGGTGCAACCCTTGATTGTTTGGTCTTGATTCATCACACAATGCTAATTATTTCGTTGTCTTCTATAGAGCGATGCGTATCGCTCCATGTGAACTTGACTCTGAAACCGAGACATGGTGTTGTTTTTAGCACAATTATCGATCTTGCAATTGTCTCTTTTTCTTCTGTCTTTCAGATGGACAGAATTCTGAATGGGTCAATAAATTCCCTTATTTTGCGTCAAGTAGCTATTATGGTCCATTTGTAGGGAATTTGACTTGTTTTCAAGAGGTTACAGGTTAAAATCTGTCTCTGATTGGTTGCAGAGCTGAGGAATCTAGAGGATTTCGACCTCGGACGTTTTGCTCCCAAACTTTGGAACAATTTACCCTTCTACATCAGAGCATCCGCATCTCTAGATGTTTTTAAATCTAATTTAAAACCTTTTTTTTTACTCTTTGGCTTTTAATTAACGCTGTGTATGTGTATATCTAATTGGTATTGCATTTTTTTAACTGTTCTTATTTGTTCCCTTGTTTTAGGAGTTTTATTACTCATATGTATTCTTTTATGGTTTGTTGTTTTACCATTGTACAGCACTTTGGATCAACTAAGGTTGTGTAAAATCTGTGCTTTATGAATAAATGTGACTTTGACTTTTGACTTTGACCCGGACGATTCATCCATCAGATGTTTCAAACCGCGGATAGCCCCCGGTTTTTTCGAAATTTGAATAGTCGTCAGGTCCAATCGTCAAAACGTCCTGGATTGAAAAGTGAGTGTCCGTGGGAAAGACACTGACCCCTACATAGCTGAAGGCTGCCCACTACTCCGGGTTTGTGTGTGTTCACGTCACGGTGTGTGTATCTTCACTGGAGGAGTTAAATGCGGAGCACAGTTTCAAAACTGTTCCTAGAGGCCACATTGTCCCTTCACTTTGCCTTAAAACAATACAACATATTTTAGTCGTGTTACAATTCAATTCATGGACTTTTATCTAGTGTGATTTCCCTGCTGTGGGACTGAAAAAGTATTTTCTATTCTAATCTTATTCTATTTCCATACACTAGCAGTGTGGACCAATCTGATAAACACATACAGACACAAAACTGTATAAATAGCTTCAGACCTTACAATGCATGACCGCATTGATTGTGCTTGAGTTCCTTCACTATGGAGAACGAGAGCAATTTGTTTCTCTCCTGCTCTTTGTTTACTGGCACCGCACTACAGGCGTATGTGATTCCGTCTTCTCTTTCAAGTGCATCATGTCAGCTTTTACATTAAAGGCTTAAAGGGAGACAGAGCCATACCGAGATAATGAAAGGACCGGCCTGTGCAGATTTATTTTCTCCGTAGGGTGACACTTACTGCAGGAAGGAAACTCAACTAGAGTTAAGATCCTACTCCACTTGTTTATTTCTCGAGCCGTTGACGGTGTTCTTTGTTTTTTTTT
>CM051496.1:1290228-1396829 GCA_028031935.1 Paedocypris micromegethes | reverse complement strand
TTTTTTTTTGGTAGAAAAAGAGTGGTGTTTTTATCCTAATGTCGTTGCCGCAAATCAAATTTTACCCCTGAGACGAACACTCATGTGTTTTAATGACATAATGTTTATTGGATTAATCAAGGCACAACCCATGTTAAAGGTCACAGTTAATACCTATGTGAAAGTGAAACTGTTTGTCAAACCAGATCAAAATTGTGCTCTGCTTTTAACTGTTTAGTGTAGTTACATACACACAAACCCGGAGCAGTGGGCAGTATCACATGACTGGAGAGGACACTCACTTGTACCTCACTTGTACACTCAAACCTGTGTGGCTGTTCCTACTCCCTTCTGCTGGACCACAATTGCTACAGTTAATAACTTTTCAATGCATTTTCTTTACCTATAATGTTGGCTTAAAGCTTAGCTGTTGCTCCATGAGTAGAGCTGGTGTTAACCCAAAAGTTGTGGGATTGATTCCTACTTTAGGATGATTTTTAATTGCACGACATGTATTGGAATGTAATTTCTGATCGTCCAGCATGGTGGAGTGGTGGGGGGTTGAGAAAGAGGATAAATAAGTAAGCAAAGAAATATAGTAAAAATTTAAATATATATTTAAATGTAAATATATTTTTATCTATAAAAGATAAAAATGTGAGTAAAAATACAAAAAAATAACATGAAGATGAATATATAAAAAATAAAATGAAAATACATACATATATATATATATATCAATTTTTTTTTTAAAGAAATTATGCAGAAAATACAAAAAAGTGACTCAACTGATCCAGGAAAAGTGTTGTTCGACTGCAAAGCAATGAAAGGCCTCTAAAACGTCTGATAAATGCGTCAATGATGTTTAAAAGAATGATTCCTGCTTGACCTTGAAGGACGGTTTGTTCTTTTTTTTTTTTTTTTTTAAGGTTTTAATGCCCTATGCTAACTGAATCTAGTATTATTTCACTCCCGTGGAGTCTAGATTTTGCTGATTTTTGAAAGGTGACCTTGTTTTATTGAGTTGAAAACGTGGATTTGAACAGTCTAACATTGGGAGGTTGTAATCCGCAAGAATGAATCATTCAGCGATGTTAAATTAATAGATGTTATCCTAGATAAAAATTGCAAGCTGCAGTTCCGGAGCACATTTTTGGGATTTTATTTCAGAACATGACACAATAAAAAGTGAGTGTTCAGAGCTTTAGGATTTTAACTATCTTATTAAAGCTTGTAATTTTGAAGGGGCAGATAAAATACTTCATTTCACAAAATGGTTGTTAAGGACTAGTTCTTAGTGCAATTATTAAAAACAGTCCTTCACAACCTGTTCCTTTGAATTATTCTGTCGTGAACGTTTTACGATCACAAGACCGTTCTGAAGATGTCTCCTTCCTCTTAGTTTTGTTAAAGGACTGTCAGTTTGGCTTTTGAAGCTAAACTATCCCAATTTAATTTAATAGCAAGTTTCCTTTTTGTTTTTGGTCTAAAAGCCACAATTGCACCAAACCAGCGAAACAAAACCAGCTGAAGAGTTTTCATAACAGTTTTAAAGGAACTCTGGTGTGATTCTGTTTAAGTGTTAAGGGTTCAAGAGATGTTTAAGTAGATTAGTGTGAATTAATCCAACCTTAATCTGACCCACTGCTGTAACCATTGCGTGTTTGGAGGCTTACTCCAAGTAAAGTTGGAGAAAGTATTGCGTTCTCTAATTTAGTTTGCCAATATGAGTCATGGTGTTTTTTTTTTTTATTAACGTTTCTGATTTAATTATGTTAGTATTTTCTTTAAAATGCACCCCCTCATGTTTTTGAGTGTCAAAAATGCGGAAAAAGGGTTGTTTATATTCGCGTAAATACGGTGTTAGCAAATACGATGTTTGCATTTGATTTTGGAAAAAGCTTTCTCCGATATTATTAATGTATGAGTTGCATTAATGGGTTTATCCATGTAGCGCTTATTTTACAATAACAAACCTTTCAAATTCCGGTAATTTTTTTTCTCCCAAACAAAAAATTTCCATATTAAAAAAAAAAAAATAAAATCAGGCATCTTGTTTTACCTAAACCCATTGAGGTACAGTGAAGTGTTATTATACTATTACACTTGTAGGATAAAGACAAATACAATGTTATTTTTAAAGTAGGTTTGTGCTATTTTCTACAACTTGTTTTATCAAAGTCTGTCACTTGTGTTAGGGTTAAAAATATATTTACTCAAAAACTTTAACTTGGGGGGAGGGGTCACCGGGTGCTGGTGCCAATCACAGCATCTCTGGGCCCACCCTCAATTGGTGACCAACCAATCACAGAGCAGCAGTCTTAAAAGCATATGTACTGTTTATAAGGACAGAAGAGAGGAAAATGTGCTATGCAATTTTTTTTATCTACACAATTATTCACTTTTATACATTGGATAAATTATTTATTTTTGGTCAATCCAGACTTTCAGAGCCAACTTTTCTTATTTGCAAGTTGTATAAAGGGCATGTTGCGGTTAGAAAATATTTCAAGTTTGTTGCTGGTAAGTCTTCACCAGAACACTTTCAAAGTGCTGGAAAATCATTTAATGAATCCCCCGGGTGTTGAAACACTGTTGACTATATTTGGTTAAGCAATTAAAAGTTAAGATTGCAATCTTTTGAAACAATTCAGAACAATGACACACTCTTATCGAAGATTTATCTACTGCCATCAAAAACTAACAAAGAGTTTATTGGATTATCAAATACAGAGGGTGAGATTATAACCATGGAACATTAGCATGCTAATTTATAGAGGTCTTCACAAATGCTTCAGCATACAGTATATTTAGGAAAGAGTATTTGATGTATTTATGAATTATATTCTAATTTCTTTGGCGAATATAAGCAGCCCCCTGAAAATGTTTTTTTTTTTTTTTTTTTTACATTTTTTCATTTCTGACTAAATACGTTAATTTTCTCTTTTAAAACTCAATTGTTTTCTTTATTTAACCAAACACTAACTTCGGATTTGTATCACTTGTCAATGTCGTTTTTTAAACTTAAAAATGATTTAAAAAAAAAACAAATCTATTCAAGCGATTGCAAATTACATCTCCCATAATCCTTCGCTGCTCACTTTCTGCTCAAGGCACGCCAGGCCAAGGCTGACTGAGCTTGGTTTTTGTTAGACGTAAATATCAGAACAGTATTGTTCTGCTGTGTAGCAGACAGAGTCATTTGAGTTTGACTTTTTGTCTAGAACTGTTTTCTTTTTTCTCCAAAGTTTTTCTTACGGAATCTTTAGTAAATACAGTATACAGTAGAAGTATTATTTTGCATGGGTCGCTACTTTGAAACTACAAATTTTTGCCTCAAATTAGAAACCACAAATGGTGTAGAAACCATCAGCTAAACAAACAAGCTAAACCATTTCAAAGAAAGTTGTTGATGACACACAGATCTTAGAACGTTTTTATTCATCATAATAAACTAGAAAGCAATTGTGGCTTCTTTTCAGAAGACATCAGTAGATCTCCAAGGTGAGGTGTTCTTCACATCTGAAGGTCCATAGGCCACAATATAGAGACTTGACGGGGCTGGATGAACCAAACCCAGATGAATGGTAGATAGTGGTGAAATTGACAAATGTCTTGGTCTATTTTACCAGAAAAAATAGAAGCTAAAAAAATGTTACATTTTAATCCGTTTTAGTTTGGAGAACTTAAAATATTAAATGTGCTACTGGGAAGTGTAAAAATGGTTCTTGGCCCGTCAGAAATGCAGAGTAGCGTTTACTTGTTCAAAAAACAACTCAGGAGATTGATTTTTTTTTTCTCTTCTCCGCTTCATATGAACCGTAATGTAAAACCATGACACTTTCCGGCTGTGCCTTCGATTCTTTTCTGGATGCTTTTCTGTACACAATGGCTTGTTGACGTGTTCCTGAGAGTGATGGATTACTGGATGCAAACACGTTGATGGAGTGCAGAAAGCCGGATAGGGATGCAGGTCACTGCGAGTGATTAGACCTTAAACAAAGAGACTTTATGTTGGGTTGAAACAGCAAAGCTCTGGAGTTCATTGTCTCGGGACATGCATTATGCATGTGGATCATTTTCGTACGATATTAAAAGGGCATCTTGCGTGTTGTGCGATATGTGGTGTAACACAGAAGGAGGAGATGGAGAATAAAATAAGAGTCCAGAAGAAGCAGAACATGGTGTGTGGATTAGATATTTGGCCTGAATTGCTTCGGGAGGAATAACTTATGGGGGTGGGTTAAATTAGCAAACTTTAATTATCCGCCATTTTTTTGTCAAAGAAAAATCGAATGTGTTTTTTTTATGTTCTATTGTAACAGGAACTTGAAAACCGTTGCCTGAGAGGTAGAATTGTAAAGGATGAAGCGTCACTCACCAGCGCAATTACTGTAATGATGGGGACGAAATGAATATCCCATGGTTTTGGTATCAAGTCGGTTCTAATTTCCATTGAAAGCTATTTCTAGTCCAAAAAAACGAGGAACAACATTTGCCAAGCACTTTTCCCGTTTAATTTTGCCCTCAAAAACAGACAACTGAGACCACTAAAAAAGGGGTAATGTGAGAATAAGACCACTAATTTGTGCGAAATCAATTTTCATTCATAAGCGCAGGGAAGCTCCGTTAGCTCGCCTGAAATTGAAACGCTTCAGGCGGTGAGTTCACTGCACACAGTTCTTGGAAAACACAGACGGCTTTTTGAAATACGTGGACGTTGAGAAATACGTCATAAGATGTTTGTTTGGAGGCTTTCCAGATACAGTCAGAAACAAAACGTTTGACATGTTTTTGTGTCGTGCTCTTTAATTTACCGTCTCTGCTGTTTTCTGTCACTGGTAAAATTGCAATGGTTGAGGATTTTTTTACTTTTTTGTCGTCTTGGGAAACGACAAGCACCTAGTCTACGGGAGCCACGTGACGTAGTTCATATTGTAGAAGCTGTGTAGAAGGAGTCCCAGGGTGAAAATTTAATCCACGCAATCCTTTGTGCTGGGACGACCTACTGATGGAAGTTTCTGGAGATTTGAAAAAATGCAGAGGAGATATTTTGTGCAGATGCACAAGTTCAAAATTATTCATGTTCTAGACAAATTTTGAAGTTGTTGGGAAGAAATAAATGTGAACTTTTATTTTGAGCCGAAAGCGACGCAGACGGCAAAACAATTGTAAGATTTGTGAATTGAAAAACCTTTGATTCAAGTCTCGTAATAAACTCATTCTTTTCAAATAAAGTCTAGTCTCTTGAAGTTTGTTAAAGCTGTAGCCAATTGGTGTGTTGGTAGGTAAATGCGTCATGTGATTGGTCGTTGAAGACATTCAGGTTGATGTGATAGGTGGATGTGCTGCAGAGATTTATGGGAAACGAAGTCCTCTTGTCTCGGATCTCAGCTTCCTTGTTTGACATTAAAGGTCATGATTATTTTGGATAAAAAAGCACTTTTTGTTCAAATGCAGCTTAAAACTTTCAATTTTTGTTTCCATGGTAATGCCATAATTTTTGTGGTGCCTTTATATTTAGGGTTTAAATTGTCTTATCGCCAGTCCAAACAAAACTTGCTCGTTGAATAACTATTATGTTAAGTCCTATTCTGCAAGTGGTGGGAATATTTTCAGGTGTTCTGGTCGTATTTTACTCTGGTTATTTAAATCAAAGGCCAAAAAAAATCTTCAGTCTGTCTAAAACTAGTAGAGCTGTTAATGGCCGTCCTGTCGGCTTTGGGAACAGAACTTACGGTAATAAACCCTAACTGGTTTTGCTCAAAAGTGCCATCAGTTGTCACTTGGGGGTCGAAATGTCAATCTACGACTAGCTAAAGGGTGGGATGGCTGACCGTTCGTCAACCCGTGACCTTAAATTCATCATAGCAGATATGTCACTGCTCTCCAGTGGGCCATGAATGCTTTTGAGAAGATTAAAACCCAAATCATTAGGGTCATTGAATTTGTGGCCGATTACGTTTTTTGACCCACAAGAGCTGCTCAGTCCATTTGGGGACCATCATTGAAGAATAATTCCATTTGGGCTCTCAGAAGAACTTATTAAAAGTAGTGTAGCTTTAGTTTTATGAGATTTGCTTTAAAATATGGCCTGTGGTCAGAATCAGTTGATTTAAGTCTTAAGCTGCGGGATTTTAATAGGGCTGATGTCAGTAAAACATGCAATATATCTTTTTTACCATTAAAAAAAACAGAAATGCTGTTTTATTCTTGACTGGGCAGCATGGTGGCGCTGTGGATACTGTTCAGACCCAATTTGGGCATTTTTGTGTGGTTTGCATGTTCTCCTTGTCCTTATGGGTTTCTTCCGGGTCTCCCAATGTCCAGAAATGTGTGTTCAAGGGAATTGGAAATATTTTCCCATTGACAAAACACTGAGTGAGAGTGTGAATGTGTGTGCCCTGCTCTGTGATTGGTTGGCCAGCAATCCAGTGAGTAGATCCCGCCTTCACGTCCAGAGTTGCTAGGATTGGCTCCAGCTCAACCAGAAATGGAAAAGTCAATCATATAAAGGATGGATGGATTATTGATTAGTGTTCATTTCTGAGTGACTTCTGATTGGCTAGAAACATCGTTTCTATGAATTGCATTTCAAATTATTGCACGTTCACAAGTTGATATTAATTCAACCTACATTTCTGACGCCCAAGTGCTTCAGAAGTGTTTTGAAGCTGAACTGGGTTTCATATTTAAACATGGATAAAAGGTTCTGACGCAACATATGTTTTGTCAAATAAGAAAGCGATTTCTGCCAAACTCAAAGAGAAGCTGTTTTGAAGAGCTCTTTGTTTGGGAACCATCTGCTTTGCAGATGACCTCATGATGATCTAAGAAAGTTCTCACTCGCGTCCCTCCCGTCTACTTGAACATGTATTCCCATATGTTTACCACGATGCTTTTGCAGATCAAGCCTAAAAAACGAACCGTGCTAATGATAAAAAGCTTCCAAAACGCAAGCTTTTATCTGTTCGACCTTTGAGTCACGTTTTCAGTGTCATAAAGCTGAACGTCGGAGCTTAACCTCCTGCAAACACGTCTGCCCTCCAACAAATAAACAAACTCCAAATTTAAACCCCAGAAAGAGGGCCATGTTCTGCTTTTTACAGCAGTGAAAGTTAAACAGGAAAGCAGCGAGGCTGATTGCTGAGAGAGCGACTTTGTCTCGAATCGGGCTTTTGTTTTCTTAAATGCTGCGCGGGGTTATTTGGGCCGTATCTCCAGAGATGCTTGGCTAATGACCGCTTCCTCTAATGCATTACAGAATATTAAGTGAGTTGAAATCTAAAGAATTGTGGGCTGGTTCCAAACACTGACATGATATTAAAATAAAATATTTTTGGAGATGATATTCACGTTACTTATTCTTTGCTTTTTATCATTTTTATCATTTTATCATTTCACTATTGTGAAAATTATGAGAATGTGTAATGTGAGAATAATTCAAATTGGGATATAGCCACAGTATAACGTTTTTTAATATTTATTATTGAACTATTAACAAAACGTATGAAAAAATTAAATCATTTTGTGGAACTGTGAAAAACAGCAACACTTTTTTTTTTTCTTTTATTGCCTCTGAGTGACCGGTGTGAAGCATTTCAGGAATTCTCCCACAGACTCTGTCTCAGGGACGTTACTGCTCAAGTGTTTTTACAGTCAGTAAATACACATGTTTGGCTTGTAGTTTCTGTTGTTCAAGATGGTTTTATGTTTGAGTTGTGGCCTTGACTAAGAAAAGAAACCAACTAAATAAAGTCTAGGAAAAGATTTACTTCTTGGAAGTTGATGGATGGACTGACAGACAGGATAGAGAAAGGGAATAAGAGAATATGTAAAGTAGATAGATAGATAGACAGACAGACAGACAGACAGACAGACAGACAGACAGACAGTCAAAGCTAGAGCAAGAATGAATGGATGGACATACAGACAGGCAGACGGACGGACATTATAAAGAGAGAGAGGGGGCAAGAGAGAGAGAGAGAGAGAGAGAGAGAGAGAGAGAGAGAGAGAGAGAGAGACAGATTCTATAGATAGACAGACAGTCAGACACTATAGTTCAAGGGATAGACATGGCAGAAAAAACAGATTGACAGATGCAATAGAGAGAGAGAGCAAGACAAAAAAATAAAATAGTAGTAATAATAGTAATACATTTTCTTTTCGGCAAGTCAGTCAGATGTAAGAGTTCAGACAGAAAGACAGACGGCCAATTGCGAGAAAAAGACATAGACGGACACTGAGGTAAGACAGACAGACAAATATATACTGTAGATGGATGGATAGGTGGACAATAAACGGATGAGTAATAGATGTAACTACAAAATATGTTGTAATAGAGAGACAGACAGTCTATTATCTAGTTGTCTATTTAATAATGACAGACAGACAGATCTTTTAGACAGACAGAGCAGACATGAATAAGTAATGGAGAGTGATAGACAGATCTTGTAGACAGACAGAACTTATGGTTAGAATGATAGATGGACTAGACATGATGTAGTAATAGAGAGTGATAGACAAATCTTGTAGAGAGACAGACAGGCAGAAGGAAAAAAATCCAGTTGAACTGTGTTGAAATGAGTTTAGCAAGTTCACAGCTTGTCTGGCCTGGAAAGACGCTTTTTTTTTGGACGCATTTACCTTGCTCTAGTTTATCAAGAAGGTTTGAAAAGCATGATTAAATGCTGTCATTCACTGGTGATGATGGATGAATTATTCATAGTGGGAGTTTAAAATGAGTCATTGCGAAATTCTCTTGACTCCACACCTTGCTAGAAAGACCAGACGGAAATCACTCAATCCTCACATCCACTTGAAAAAACTGGCTCCCCAAAATCTGTCTCAGTGTATTTATGGATGAACTGACAGATAGATAAGTAGTTAGATAAGTAGACAGGAAGACAAATAAATAGACAGACAGACAAACAGTAGATGAATGAATAAATAGTCAGACCAACTGGCAGACAGACAGTTGTGAAAGAGAAAGTGATAGATGGACAGACAATAAATGGATGAAAAGACTGATAGGCACAGGTGAGAAAGACAGGCAGATATATTAGCTAGATATGTTCTGTAGATATAAAGACAAATATTATATTTGCGTGATTAAGTACCCCATTTTTTTCTCAATTTTAGACTTTCTGATACTTGTTGGGTGCTTTCTTTAAAATAAAAATATGCGTCAATTTTTCTATATTTCATGTAAAGAGCAATCCTTCCAACAATCCTTTCCACCAAATAAATGGAAATATGTCTATTAGCCTCTAGTGTCCTTTTTAATGGTTCCGGAGGCAGACATGCATATCTGCTTTTATAGGCTAGCCGTGCTGCGACACTTGGCGGTGGCTAAGAAAGTTTTAGAAATTAAAAATAAATTAAAAACAACTATTAATATTGGAACGGACAGAGACAGCAAACCAAATCTCAAGAGTAGGCTAACAGCTAAAAACAAAGTCCATAAGTAGGAAAAAGCGTCGGGGCAGAAAGAGAACAGTAAAAACACAGGCAAGGAGTCAAAACCAGGGAGCAAACACAGTCAAAACGCTCGGTCTTAGAAGTATTTAATCTCTGTTTTTTTGGGGAAAAAAAATGTTGTCCCTGAAAAATGAGGAGGGGTATATTTGCATAAATACAGTAAATAAATTTAAAAAGACACATACAATAGCTGAATGGACAGACAGACTGTCCAAACAGAGAAACAGAGAAACACAGATAGACAGATACAGAGCTAGATTTACAGACAGACAGACACGATTAGGAGTCACTGACTGATAGACAGGATCAGACAGGAAGTAAAATATGTCTTTCTATTTAGTATTTGGCTGCTTAGACAGACGCAATATAAAATGACATGCAGACAGACATGCAGATACGTAGCTAGATATGTAGATAAAAAGACAAGACGAACAGAAGAAATAGATAAATGGAGGGATTGACAGACAGACATGCGCAGTGGAGACAGACAGTCATACTGGATGGGTGGATGGATGGATGTAGATGGTGGTGATGATCTCATGACTTTAGAGGCAGGAGATTATGACTTGCTGGTTTGTGTGAGAATCTGAGTTGGGTTTTCTCTCTGAAATCCTGTCTTCCTCCTTAAAGCACTAATCTTCTTCATCTGTGTGCTTTCAAGAACAACCAATAAATGGCCTCCGAAAGCTCACTAGTTTTTCTCTGCAGGTTTAATGGAGAACTGTTGCATGGCTGGGCAGAAATGGGCCGAGGAGAACCAGCACTGTGACCAGATGCCCGGACAAACAGAAGATCTCAACTCCGTGTGTCTGTAAGTTGGATGATCGTTGTTCTCCTCCCTGTCCATGTTGTAAACTTGTCTTTGTTTTCTGTGTTTGTTGGTATAGTGTTGTCCAACAGCAGTGTTGTTCAGGAGCTCTGAGAGAAAACAAGTGCCAAGCTGGAATTAATATGGCAAAATCTGGGCATGAGTGTGAGGAGACGAGTCCAAACTGTGGAGAAGATTCGCGGAAGGTGAGAAGATCTAAGATTTACTAGACCGTTTTAGTTGAACAGGTCTTCTAACCAGTCATCATTGGTTAAAAGTATTAAAAGTATTAAGAAAAGTAACATAGTTGTATTGATTGAGTTCTGTGTTCTTCGCTCATATGCTTGAATAAATTGTGGTGATTATAGTTATGATTATAATAAATATAACTCCCGCCACATTTGTTAAAATATTTTAATATAATTGTATGTTTTTTATGTTTGTGAATAATTATATAATTTTGTATTTTCCATTTACGTATGTTTAAAAAGTGATGTGACATTTAATTGTACCAATTTATACTTTCTTGACTGGGATTTTTTTTCCCCACACTTTACTGCATGAAATGATATATAATTTATAATATAATATAATTTAATAATATTATGTATGCTAATTATTATATAATGTTTTATTTATATTTGGTAGGGATGTGACATTTCCTTCACATTGGTACAATTTTATGCTTTCTTGACGGGAATTTGTTTTCCACACTTCCCTGCATAGAATTATATATGTTAATATAACGTAATATTGTTATGTATATGAATTATTCTATAATTTTATATTGATATTTGTTAGTGATGTGACATTTCCTTCACTATTGTACAATCATACTTTCCTGACATGGATCCCCCCCCCCCCATGATTTACTGGAATCATTCAAAATTACAGCAAAATTGAAAACAAAAAAACACTTTTTTCAATACGTCCTGATTTGCAGTGATTGTAGCGTTTTAGCTAATCGTAAATTAGTACACAGTTTCATAAAATCCAGCATCAATCATGACAAATGAACCAACGTGATGTGTGACTGCGCAGGACTGCTGCAGCTGCTGCGCGCTGGGTTTGCGTCTGCAAAGAGAAGGCGAGGGATGCCACTTGCATCAGCACCTGAGTTACCCGTGTGGGCACGTCTTCCTCATCTGCTGTGAAGAGGGCGAGGAAGAACTGGCCCCGCCCAAACTCCAGAAGAAACCCAGACCTGCGCCGACTCTGCTTCCGAAGAGAGGCGAGTACCTCCGTACACACAAGCCAACACAACACGACTCTTTCCTCTGCTGTGTGGTGTGTAAGCTGTATTTAATGGCCGATTACTTCTGGCGGACGTTTGGGGTGAGTGAAACTGTGTTATTTTGACTAGCCCATCTAGCAGTCGTTCCCAGAAAGAGAGATGGAGACTCACCAGGAGATCTGGAGCTCGACTCGGACCTGGACGGTCTCGGTTTTGAGGCGAATGCATCCACACGACGTCCCAGAAGTTTCCTCACTCTTGGCACTTTTGAGTTTGTCTTGTATCAGAGCCACACTGCTGTTAAATAATTCTTGTACAGTACTCATAATGAGCAATAATGTTCATGAAAATGACTTTGATTTTTAGATTGATTGACAGACAGACTGAGTACAATGGATAGATAACTTTAAATTGGCCAGACTGACAGACAAATGGATTGACAGACCGATTATTTTTGACCGATGGATATTTGACCAATGAATATTGACAGCCAAAAACTTAGTTAGACATACTAATAAATATATACTATAGATGGACAGAAACAGAAAGAGGAAATACACAGAATGACAGAAACTGATGTATATATACTGTAGATGGAGAAACAGGCAGACTGAAAGATAGACAGGCAGGTTTACGAAAAGACAGACAGTCCGACAGACATAGATTAATAGATACTGTGGGTGGACAAACAACCACTTAGGTAGATATACATATTGACAGACAAGCTGATGGATGCATATTGTGGATTGATAGACAGACAGACACAAAAACATAGTTAGAGAGACAGACAGATACTGTACTAATGGATAAACTGTTGGTGGACAGAGAGACAGACACTCAAAATACACAATAAGAGAGACGGGCAGAGACTGATGAATAATTTAGATGGACAGACAGACAGACAGACAGACAGAGACCAATGAATACATACTGTGGGTGGACAGACAGAGAGCCAGACATACATATTGACAGACAGACTGAGGCTGATAGATGCATATTGTGGATGGACAGACAGACACACAGACAGAGATTAATGCATAAACTGTTGGTGAACAGGAAGAGATAGACAAAATACTGTAAGAGAGACGGACAGAGACCTATGAATATATAATGTAGACGGAGAGACAGACAGACAGACAGATAGACAGATAGAGTAGATAAATACAGGCAGGTAGATGGACAGACAGACTAATAAGTACATGGTAAAATGGATAAAATGGAACAGACCATTTTCACCATATTCAATGAAATAATTTAGTTGAGGCCTTTGCTCTGGTTGGCAAATGAGTATTTGATTGACATTTTGTTAATCTGGGAGAACAGGCCGAGTATATTTTCTGATTACGTAACCATAATTAGTGCATCAGGTGCAAAACAATCAAAACAACTGAGAAGAAAAATGAAAATGCTGAAGAAATGAAGGATGAATTGCAAACATAATCCCATAATCTAAAAGAAAAATAATTATGATCTTTGAAATAATTAAAAAATAGTTGGAGAGAACTAAAGCATACTTCCAATGAAGAAATCTCTATTTTATTAACTGGAAAAGTTTTAGTAGTTTGTATTGGCTTTCCTTAATAGAATTCCACAGACTATCATCTAATTTGTGTCTTAATCCCTGGTATTTTTTTAATCCCCGGTCTCTCCCGTTTGTCACCCGGCCGGCGAGAGGATGACATTGATGGATCAGAGGAAAGAAAGATGCCCAGAGCTGATTGGTCAGGTGTCATGTTACAGTTCAGAGTAATGTGCCGCGATGCTGATGCTGGCACGTCGTGCTGAATCAGAAGCAGATGGCAAAGCAGCCTGTTCCCGCGCTACCCGTGCCAGCAAACTTTCCTTCTGTCTGCAGTGTTTCAGCCTACTAATTCCACTCGTTTTGGCAGGGCTCGCACGGAAACAATTTTCCCTATTTGGCTTGATGTTGAACCTGTGAATTGTGCTATATGTTTACACTGGGAAATGACCCGGATTTAGCTGTTAAAACACACCGTGGGCATCCTGGAGACTAGCGGTGGTCTGAAATAAATTAATTGGAAGGTAAAAAGTGAATAGGGCAAGTGAGTAGGTCTTGGAATTGGACTTGGAGGGTACTTGAGCAGTGGTGTGTAGTACTTGAGTAAATGGACTTTGTTACTTTAGTGTTTTGGTTACTTTGTACGTGTACTGAGAAACAGGATCAGCAAGAGACTTAAGCAACTTTTACTCTCTACTTGACTACATTTGTGGTGTATCTGTACTCTTTACTCCACTACATTGGTATGGTTTACCGTTACTCTTTACATTGTGATGGTGAGTGACAAGTCGGCATCTTTTTCTACCGCGGTTAATTTCTTAGGCAGATGAGGTGATTTCGCCACCTGCAGGATGCTGAAGGTATTCAATGATATTCATGAGATAAACGTTTTAAGTTTATTAATCACTTTTTTAATTTATTTTGTTCTTTCATTTTCAAACATTGTGTGGTTACATTTATTTCTATATTAGGAATTTTTACCTCATAAATAAAGAGTTTCTTGCTTTTCACATTTCTTGGAGCAAGACACTGACCCCACATTGACCCCTGGGCACCACCTGTTCGGATGGGTCAAATGCAGAGACAAAATTCCCTACTAAAATTTAAATTATTATTATTTATGACTGTGACCAGCTATTTGTAAATTGAGTTGACTTTTTCTATTGGTGTACGACTTGAGAAGAATTTAGTACTCCACAGAAACATATTTAGAGAATTCCAGTGGTGCATGCTGCTGTTTATCACGCGTCTAAAAGATATGTTGCTCAGATTTGTTCAAAAGCTTTTAAAAATAGTGGACAATATGGTTGGGAGGCCTGGTCAGTAATCCCATATTTATCAGCAAAGCTCGAGTCAATAGCGCCGTGTCATGATTTCTTTCAGTGAGACGCAAAACCCAGATTAACTCTTCTTATACGTCTCAAATGGCACAAATCTTTAGCTCAGGCCGCGCTTCAGCTGAAAAGTCAAACCGATATCCTGAGCCAAGGCAAAAAAAAACAGCCTTGATATTCTATCCTGGTTTGTTTAAATCTAGTAAGGACGTCAAAACCAGTCCAATTAAATAGCAATTAAGCTGCTTTTAATTTGTTTGAGACGAGCTTTTTATAGTTTGAGTCCGAGTCCTCTTCGTCCCATCAAGGGTTAATGGATACCAGCACCGTCGAGAGGCAATTATTTCCACAAGGGATGCTCTCTCCGGCCCCCTGCCATCTCAAGCCCCCTAACGTGATTAATTATAGTGGAAATGTTTAATCTCCTCCTCTCTCCATTGCATTTAAATGCGCTAATGACTATGAGAAATATTTACTTCACACCCGTGCGCTCTGCTAGGTGAAGCCGCGGCGGTTTGTGTCTAGCCGGGCGCTAATTGCCAAGTCAGTTGGACGCTTTGCCCAAATGGTGGCTGATGTTGGAAAGCCTTACGTGAGCTGGATGGTTTGTCGGTTCTGATGAAGGGCGGTGGGCTTGAAGTGTGATTGACAGGTAAAGCTGGTTAAGCTGGCTGACTGCCAGATTGCTGTCTACATCTGGAGTGTTGTAATCGGTACTTAACTCAATTTGACAATAAAGTGATGCAGCAAAAATGTATCACAAAAATGTCAATGTCAACAAAATCAATTTATTTATTCAAATTTAAATGTATCCCTCTCGTCGCATAAATAAACCTCTGTTACATTATATATTGTATATATACATTACACGTTTACGTTTTGTGCGTACATCTATGTACGGTGTGTTTAAATTTACCTTAGTGGTGTTGCACAATTGTGCAATTCCAAAGATTATCTTATCTAATATATCTCATATAGTCATATATATATATATATATATATATATATATATATATATATATATATATATACACATACACACAATATATACCGTGTGTGTATATATGCTGTATATTTATATTCAAATATGTATATAAGTATATATTTATTAAAAAATGTATATTCTGTATATCAATGTATACAGTATATACATTTTGACTATATATATGTGTGTGTGTGTTGTGTGTGTGTGTGTGTGTGTGTGTGTGTGTGTGTGTGTGTGTGTGTGTGTGTGTGTGTGTGTGTGTGTGAATATAAATATATATATGTGAATATAAATATGTATTTGAAAATAAATATATTTAAATAAATTATAAATTGTTTTATGTTTCTTTAGATAGAGCTATATGGTATATTTTATGTATAATATATTTTATATAAATGAAAAAAATTACATATTGATTTTTTCAGCAATTTGGCTGGAGTGCCCCCCCCTTATATTTTTAAAAACAAATAAAAAACAATAAAGAAAGTGTTTGACTGTCAACCCCTTCCAGATGGCGTGAATGTGCCTAATCAGCGCGTGCAAAAATAAAGACATCTGTTGTGTATAGCGCCACGTTTTGTTTAAGAAGTCGCGTTTAAAGTCTTGCTGAAACGTCCCGTCTCCGCTCTGTCTCAGATTCACATTAAATCTTAATCTTCCTCTGTCTTCAGAGTCAGACAGGCAGCTCCTCAAGCAGGCGCTGTCGGTCGGGGACGTGGATCCAGCAGCCAATTCTCTGGAGGATTTGGAGTCTGTTGACAGGTGCCAGAGGTTTGCAGCGCTCTGCCATCACACCTGCATCAACACTCCCGACTCCTACCGCTGCTCCTGCCACCCGGGATTCAAGCTTCTGCAGGATGCCCGCACATGTGTGCCCGGTAAGAGCCACTACATAGATATGTAAATGAATTATACAAAGCGCATGCCGCATTTACGCAAATATAAGCAAAAAATATATACTATTATACCTGACCCTCCGTCTGTTCCAATAATAATTGTTTTTTGTTCTAACACGTTATTTAGCTCCTGCTAAGTGTCGCTGCGTGACTAATGTTTTTTTTTTAATTTCTGTTATTGAGCTAATAGAAACAGAAACAAAAGTATTTCCATATATTGGTGATTGCTTCTCACTTGAAATGTGGAAAAATTAGCGCTTCTATTTACGTCCATATTTGAAATCGGCGATTACAAGTTTTTGACCCGCTGAAATTGGGGGAACAAACAGGAGCTTATATTTGCATAAATACAGTATTTACATGGGTCCCATTGTTGACTTTCATACAAAGCAATGTTCCCCTTCCCCACCTCCTTTATTCTGACCTTAACCAAAACTCTGCTTTAAAATGCCATTTTGACCCACAAACAGGCCTTCAAAGTTGTGGACCGAACCAAAGGGGCCCAACTTTAGTATAAAACTCTAACATTCAGGGCCACACTCCTGGCCACCCTCCATAACATTGACTTTGTCTATAACATTCACCATTTCCCTCGTTCACATAAACGTCACATAAACAAAACTTCAGAAAATGGCACAGTAACTTAATCAGAGTTGAAGTTCATAACTCCATTATCGTTTTCTACTTCCTGCTTTATAACGTTCCATTCCAGTATATGGTCGTGAAATTCTACAGACAACATTATTAATATAAGTTGCCGGCTTTGTTGAAAAAGAGTTGTTAAATGAAATTAATTAATATTGAAATCTATGAAAAATTTGTCTTGGCTCAAAAACGCATAATGCATCACAATTTTAAAATACAGTTGTTTCTTTTTATGGGGAAAAATAAAAATAAAAAATATATAGATTTATTTATATAAACTAATAATAATAATGATAATAATAGATATTATTGTTACTAAAGAAAGAATGATATGTTCTTAATAATAAAAATACAGTTCAAATGTATTTGTAGTTTATTAAAAAATGTATACATTGAATTGAATTGAAAAATCCTTTATTAGTCCCACAGCGGGGAAATTTCACGTCACAACAGCAACAACAAATCCAAATCAATAAACAAACATCACCATAACGCACTGCACACATCATAATGAACCAACAAACACAGACCATAATGAACAAGTAGCGCTGCCCGTCTTGTATTAATATACTACAAAATATTTAAAATTAATAACCACTACATCTAGTATCCCACTGTATAAGAAGCAAACCTGCTGACAAATATTTGTGGGCAAATGTTCAGATTTAGACATATGTTTTATTCTTTTTTCATTTTGTATTGATCAAAGGATGGGACGCTTTTAATCGCTGTTCTTTGTTTACTGCTGTTTTCCATGATAACAGATGCTGAAGAATCAGAGTTTTTTTTTCCTTTCTTGCAGAGAACCAAGAGGAAGATAATCGTGTTGGTGAAGAAGACGGGCTGATCACAGAAGACCCCACAAACCAAGAATCCCCCACGGAAGCCCCGGTCCGGCATTATCCATGCGCAGGTTTGAGACCCTGCTGATGCTTTTTAATGTATAATACATTTAGAAAATATATGTGTATAGTTGTGGTGGGGGATGTTGGTGAAAATGATTATCATGATATTTTCCTTAATGGCGATATTAAATTGCGGTATTATGATAATATTATAATGACTTTGCTGTTCACTATGCTACTGCCAAATGAGGTGGTTCAAGCTCATATTAAAAATCTAATTAAAAATTAAAATGTAATTTAAATGTGATTAAAGTCGAAATAAATTATTGAAAACACATTTAAAATGTTTTGATATATCGTTATCAAAAAATTGTGATGTTTATAAACAAGCTTCAGCTTGATGGTTTATCAGGTTTATTGTGTAACATGTAACACACGGTCGATCCGAATTAAAATAGAAATACAGTGTTTAGGCAAAAGCAAACGGAGAAAATAAGTAATAATTCTAATAATTTTGAATCTTTCAGGGGTCGCCACAGCACAGCTATTCATCCCTTTCCACCTCATTCTATCCTGAGTATCTTCCAGCCTGACACGAGCCAACCTCATGTACTCTGTAATAATATTGAATAATGATAATAATAAAAGCTATTTAACATTTTATTTACTATAAATAAAAGTATATTATATAATATTATATATATATAAATTATTGTTCATTTTTTAAATCAGTGCAATGTTGTTAGTCAAACAGGTTTATGAACTTAGTCTAACTGTGAATGAATGGGTGGATGGGTGGATGGATGAATGGATGGATGGATGAATTGGGACAACCATGGCTCCAATTCTGTTAAACACACCCCTCCCCTCAATCATACCAGACAATTTTTAATCTTTAATAAACTGTCTATCGAGTTCTTAGCCGCCCCACTCGTGTTATCTTAATTGAAGAAAGCCAGAGAGACCGAAAGCATCAAGAATGACTGATTTTACAGTTTACCTGAATTCCTGGAGCTTTAATGTACTGTACGGTCTGGTGTGGCCCAGGAAATGGTTAAAGACTTTAGCGTTTATGGGACGCTCTGTGTTTCTGCTCTCTCAATCATAATGGGAAAGTTCTGGATGTTTCTGGGCGACTCATTAGTCACAAGGACTTTTAAATGTCAGATGAATCCGGTAAGACGACTCCAGCGCAAAGAGTCTTTGAAATCAATGTAGTCTAGACCAGCAGCGTGTTTAGTACGTATTTCCTTTTTATCTGTTTGTTTGACGTCATGTCTTAAACAGCAGCACAAATTATTCTTAATACTGAGCATCGCTTAATATGAATCATCAGCGTTTTTATACGTGATTAAAATATGAAAAGGCATCATTTAAGAGAGATATGTCTGTATCACATTTTAACAAATACGTTACAAGATTTTGAATCTAGTATACAGTATTTTAATATTTGTAAACATGCCATAATGGAAATTTAAATACCGTAGTACGAAGTAGAGAGTTTATATTAATATTGTATAATTATAAACACACACAAAAATGTATAAACACAAAAAGAACATTTTCATATTTATAAAAACTATATGAAAGTACCAGAATATAAAATGAAATATAAATATATCATTCTATAAATAATGAGCGAAAGCCAAAAAAAAAATACTGTATATTCATATATTATAAATACAGTAGAATATTTATTATTATATTATAATATATATTATTTACAGTAGAGAATTTATTATATATACTGTATTTATAATTTTTATGAACAAACATGAATTGAAGGAGAAATGTTTGTATAATTAGCACATATAAATTCGTTCAACACGCCATGTTATTTAATTTTATTTATTAGCATTTTATTTTTCTATTCACTTATTCAATTTTATTTTTATGTATATAAAAATGCGTATCTCTTTGGTCTGCAGGTAACGGGCCATGCTCGCATCACTGTTCTGAGGTCAGAGGTCAGGCGCAGTGTTCCTGTTTCCCAGGATTCTCTCTGGCGGCTGACAAGCACACGTGTGAAGGTACGATACCGTAAAACATGTAGAAGTTGTTCCGCAAGTTCTTGTCAGTTACAATTAATCACGTATCGTCAAGGCCATCGTTTAGAGTTTTGCTTGAAGGTGCGGAACCAGATTTACTCCGACCTTTAAGTCTCAGTGATCCGTGACCAATCACTCTTCTTGAGCTCTGACTACATTTCATAACACGGCAACTTCTCAGCCCTGACACCTCCTCTGTCTCACAATACATCTTCCTGTCAGACATGACACTTTTACCGAGTGTTTATTTACTGTACTGATAGAGTTGCAGTTGGTCTTCGTGTCACAAGACAAACCTCTCGTGCAAGTCTGTTTCAACCAACTCTCTGCCTGATCTGTTACTTCAAAGTCCTAAGCTTTCACTTCAAGAGACTTCCAATGAATAAAATATATACGTCTATAAATGTGTAAAATGATCAGCGTTAATCTATCCTCAAAGTCGGGTTGGGAGCTTGTCTATATCACGCACTATATGTATGATTTTCATGTTGATATTTCAGCGAATGCACACGATACGTTTTCATACTTGTCACATACGCCATTTTTAATAAATAGAGGAGAAAGACACATTTGCAAGATGTTGAAGAAAATGGTTTCTAAACCTTTTATAGCCGTTTATATGCCTAAACTGCTGTACTTTTTAGTAATAAATCACACAACACAATGGTGGAAGTTAATTTCAAAATCACAGAGGAGTGAGCACAGACTGCTCCTCAGTTATAAACTTTATTCGTAGAGGAAAGATAGGGTGACTGTAGACATAACATGCTGTTACGCCCAAGGCAGGAAATAAAGAGGAATCAAATCAGCCAGTTGTAGTTGAGAATAACATCACCGTATTGTGAGAGAGTAAAGATGAATCTTAGAATGCCGTATGGACATGGCATGGGAGCAAAGAGACAGTTATGGGAAGTTTTCGAGGCGTTGGCTTACATCAAAGTTTTAGTTCTGGGAAAATCTGGATGAGCAACACATACACACACACACTTAGAAAATGTCAACTTAACCTATTATTTGACTAATTTATTTGACTTTTGCGAATTGTAAAATAAAGCTGGATGAGCGAAGTTATTCAATATTATTATTATATTAAAGGAAAAAATATCTTGTATTAGTCGTTCACTCCAGGTTTTGTTTATGGTAAAGTACAATGTTTTTTAGGATGCTTCGCTGATCACGTGACTCATATCGCAGATCAGAACGATCATAACTTTACCCGGGTTCAGTCGCGCACTACGCTGATGAAAACTAGAATAACAATTATAACTATAAAACCATAATTGAAGTATTATGCTGGTAACAACCCACGGCTATTGAAATCCTGAACTTGGTTCATTGCGCAGAAAAAAACTAACTGAATCAAAAACGACTCAATCAAAAATGTATATTTAATCGGGACGACCGTAATAAAAAGTATATTCATATTTATGACTTTAGAAAACCCCAGACATGTTGAGTTTGTTAGTCGTTTTCAACAAAACTTTAACGTCTGTATTTATTTATCACATCTTGAGTTTGACCTGTCTGTCTGTCTGTCTGTCTGTTAAACCGCTTCCACATGCGGAACACGGGTGAGCAGAGATCTTTGGTTAACTTTGGCGGTAACCATATCTATTTAGCACGACTAGCCAAAATCCCAAGTCGCACACTGTATGGATTTTTCTAATTTAAATGTTTAGATTTTGCCTTTCATTTACGTTCCCAAAGACGCTAGAGAAACGTATAACTCATTGTCCGTTCCTCCTTTCTCTGCGAGCCACAAGCATCTGTTTCTCTTCACATGTCATATTCACATGGTGAACATTAAGTGCTACAGATTTATAAAGCCAGACATGTGCACGCAATTCCACCACAAAGAAAACCCTCTTTCGAAAAAGCAATAAAACGCCTGATTAATTGAGCACAAACCTCGCTATTAAAACAAAGCTTCATCTGATCTCACACCCCATAAACGTCGAGTACTTGTGATTGTGGTGTGTGTGTGTGTGTCGCCACAACCTTCTGATGGAAGCGAGCATCGGCTGGACGAGGTCCGTGTGAAGCGGAATGGTTTCCAAGCGCTGAGGGATTGATTCACAAGCGCAGTGGAGGTTGTGTGGGTACGAGGCTTCAACTGGCATCGTGGGACCAGTTCAGCTCATTGCGCACTGTGTTTTCTGCTCTGTCGCGTGCCCAGATAAACAGACTAACACACCCGCAGGAAATGCATTGCAAATCTCACTGACACGCTCTCGTAACTAGCTCGCAGCCATGTGGCTTCATTACGGGGATCAGGTTCTTTCTCGAGGAGTGTGGCCGGACTGAAGTTGTTAAAATCCAAAATGAAGGGAAACAGAGCAGGCTTGGTTTGCTTATACAAACATCTCCATTTCCCACAAAGCACTTAGACTCTTGACGGAGCTCAGGCGAATGAGACCAGTTCATAAACCCGAGTAGAAATGCCATCGATAGAGCCAGAGTTGCTGAGATTAGATGACGTGAACTGGAGATTGTAAAGTCGCCAATAGGTGTGTATGTTTGTGTGTACTGCTCTGTGATTGGTTGGCCACCAAGGTATGACCCGCCTTTAGGCCCAGAGTTGCTGAGATTGGCTGACATGAATTGGAGACTGTAAAGTTATATTTCAGTGCATTTGTGAGGTGCTTTTAACAGTTACAACTGTCTCAAAGCGCATAAGTTGCCCATAGGAGTGTTTGTGTCCTTCTCTGTTGTTGGTTGGCCACCAAAGTGTGCCCCGCCTTCAGGCCAAGAGTGGCTGAGATTGGCTGACGTGAATTGAAGTTTGGAAATTTGCCCCTAGGTGTGTCTGTGTCCTTCTCTGTGATTGGTTGGCCACCAAGGTGTGCCCCGCCTTCAGGCCCAGAGTGGCTGGGATTGGCTATCGTGACTCAATAATGAAAAAGCAGTTCTGAAAATGGATAGCTGGCTAGTCTGTTTATACAATCACGCATTCACACACTACATTAGGGTTTGTTTTTTTTATTTATAGACGTAGTGGTCCAATCCGAACGCATCACTTTATAAAAGCAGAGTTTGAGCGTCTGCCGACAAACCGTTAAGCCGATGTTTGCAGGCATCTCAGACAATCATCGCCCTCTCATCTCAGCCCTGTGGATCACAAGCAAATCAACGATGTCGAAATAATATTGATGGACCATAATCCCAGACACATGCACTGCAGTCACGTCACTCTGCAAAGACTCGAACAATCTCCTGCTTAACAGAAATGCATTATTCATCCCTCGGCATCTCCTCTAATGCATTTCAGAGCACCGCATTCTGAAAGCAATTCACCATATTGTTATGATAAAGCACAATTTTTGAATAAGTGCCTCTGCTCGTGTATGTTGATGAGCCAGCTTGTTGACACTTCCTTGTTGGATCCGTGACGGTGTTGGAAAGGCCGGCGAATCTGCTATCTCTGTGTTTTTGTGGGCCAACTGATCTGTGGTTTCTAACGACAGTGACTTGAAGTTTGATTTTTCGGTTTCATTTTGTTTAATTTTGGGCGGCACGGTGGCATAGTGAACCCGTCTTGGTCTCAAGTTCCAGTCTGGAAAATTGACTAGGTGTGAATGAGAGTGTGTGTCCTGTTCTGTGATTGGTAGAGCACCAATCCAGGCTGTATGCCCCGCCTTCATGCCCATAGTTGCTGGGATTAGCTCCACCTCCTCGTGACCCAGAAATAAAGAAGCGGTTTGGAAAATTATAGCATGAATGATTGTTTAATTTAGCCATTACATCAGCACACAGTCTGCTTTCTATTGTAGCTATGTCTGCATCAAACATTAAACGATTAAAAAACATGTAAATGCAGTTTTACGTCCAGTTGATTTATTTCAAATTGCTTCATTAAATCATGACGCGTCATATAATGATTTGTGAACGCTTCATACTTAATCACGCCGCTGCCATCGTGTCCTGCCAAGAACAGTCTGAAGAGATTAGTCGCACATGATGCTGTTGTTACCCGACATAAGAGTCGGGAGTAAAAATGAAATATTTCTGTTTCAGACAGACACACAGCAGGAAATAATGCAATCTATAATATAACTTTTATAATAGTATGTATAGTATGCTCTTTATGTACCAGTGGTATGCACTAAATTTAAAGTTACACTAAAATTTAAAGAGGTTCCACAATTCTTTTTGGAAGCGAAGGTCCAGAAGTGTATATATGTATATGATTAGTCTTTCGCCCCTCTACCCATGTCAGGCGACTGATTTATAATTTTATAAACTTATAAAACAAGCCTGCTTGTTCAATACTTGACTGTAAAATGAAATTAATTCAGTACAAATCAGGAACCTATTGACAAGTTTATTGTTTTGTAACATCGAACGGAGGGACAAAAACAGTGCTATTTTTAAAAATAAGAGATTATGAAAATGTTCAAATGAAGTGCTGAAAAGATAAAGGAAGACAATGCATTAAAACAACTTTACTTCCTTTTACATCTAGACTCAAATGTTTTAACGTCCCGGGTTTTAAACGGATCAAAAAAAAAATCTAAACATATCCCAACAATCTAATTTTCGTATTCTTTAAAAGTTTCCAAAAATATCAAACATACTGGTTTAGTCTCCAAGTGCTTAATATGCATGATTTTACTTCTGGAAATGCAGGTGTTGTTATTTAAAACCACATTTTTCAAATTGCGCAGAAGAGCAAGCACAAATACAAAGACAAAACCATTTTTTCAGTGATGTGACATGCTGTTGTGCAAGAAGAATCTTCCCGCTTCCTTCTCTCCTGTAACCACCAGATAAAGTGCAGAACCTTCTGCCCAGATGCCTGAACTTTGGCAGTGGCATGGCAGACTGAGAACTTTTCTTGGCTCCGAAAGCGCCATTGTTTGGGGTTTTCAGTAATTATTTTTTCCCCTCGTCTCCGGGCCACACTCACTTTCCAGCTGCTCTCTGGCCTTTTCTCCAGTGTTGTCCACAGTGTCGAGTCAGTGGTCTCCATAAATCAGCCCGGGTGAAGATCTGCTCTGCTGCGGCTGGTCACAAGCTACGTGATGCTCTCAGACAGTAGAAAACTGAATAGAATTTGCGTTCAGATTCACGACTCACGGCCCCTCATCTGCTGATGTGTCTCGTGATGTCATAGTTTAAGCGCAGGAATCATGTGGCACTGTGACTCTTTCTTTGCAGATGTGAACGAGTGTGTGACGGACGCTCAGCCCTGCCAGGCAAACCAACGCTGCGTGAACACAATGGGAGCTTTCGTGTGCGAGAGACAGGCCTCGTGTCAGAGCGGGTACCAGCGGAGGAACGGCGCCTGTGAAGGTGAGGCCCAGCAGATGGAATTGATGGTTTTATGCTTTTGATTTGGTCAAATTCGACATCTGACATGGAGACGTCCGACATAGTGATGCGCATCTCCGCGGTGAGTCGCGTCCGGCGGCGGTCCGTCTCGAGGCACTGCGAGCATCCTCTGCCGAGATACGGTCGGGAAAAAATGAATCCACGAATATATGTAATAAAGAAAAAAAATCCGCGAAACAGTGAATCCGCGATAGTCGAACCGCGAAGTAGCGAGGGATTACTGTATAATATTCAGTTGAGGACTGTTGGAGATATTCTCGTTTCACCTATTTCACTAATTCGCTGTATGATGGATCTTGCCGTCCCGAAACGTATTCTAGAAATAAAAGACTTCAACACAGGGTTTGTGAAATCAGATGAGTCTGGGAAGTGACCAAATCTTTCCATCATTATTTTGCCTTCAGTCGCTCTTCGTTCCGTCTACGGTGACCGTCTACTCCCAGACCCCAGTTTATTCAAACTATAAAGCATAGCACAGCGCGTCACGTCAGAGTGCTAGGGATAAAATTGTTTCACTTCTTAATCGTCAAGGTTTTCTCACATTCGAACAATGGTCACACACACACATTTCACAGAAACTGAAAGTTAGGAAACAATCTAGAGGAGTTAACGGTTCAAACTCAGATAATGAGTTAAGCAGAGAGGCCTTTGTTCGCGCTTCTTCACACAGGCCCTGTGATTCTTCTAAGGCTTCACACACACATAGACATGCATATACATACAGAAAATATAGAGATAGAAAATGATAATAATTAATTAATTAAATCATTATAAATGCATTTAAAGCTTAATAAACTCAACAAGGAAAAAATGATTAGCCCCTAGAGCAAAACAACAAAAAAATGTACATAGTTACCTAGTGTTACGATCCTGCTCCTTGGCTGTTTGTTATCCTCAGCAACACCTGAAGCTGACAGGACTAGATAAAATTTCGGCTCTTTCTCTGCAGCTGCTATGCCTTGCTTCAAATGTAAATGTGGTCATTACTTGTCTTTATCTGGGTCTTGTAAAATACAGGAAATGCAAAGTGCAGTGACCAGAATCTAATCTGTCTTTTTAGACTTCTACTTTCAAGTAAATAGTAAGTAGTCAATAACATCTCTAGAAGGACATTTTCTGTCTAAGTTGCGTCTTCTATTTAGAATATATTTTGTTTTATTTTACCTTTATTATAAAGAAGTTGCTGGAACTAATGGGTCGCCGGTCAAACTTGTTCTTGTGTGTGATGAGCCATGTCTCAGATGTTTTATGTTTCCTGCCTGGTGTTTTGGAGTTGCCACACTCCGTTTCTGTTACCTTCTGCTATTGTTTGAGAA
The DNA here is from genome assembly GCA_028031935.1 of Paedocypris micromegethes. Taxonomy (NCBI): domain Eukaryota; kingdom Metazoa; phylum Chordata; class Actinopteri; order Cypriniformes; genus Paedocypris; species Paedocypris micromegethes. Next base: position 1,370,409 of record CM051496.1, on the reverse strand, counting down.
TAAAAGTCTGAAGTCACCTCACCTGAGCATCGGCGGTCCCAGCCCCGCCTCGTCCGAGTAATGATGGTCCCAGCCCACCTCGTTTGAGCAGTGGTGGTCCCAGCCCACCTTATCCAAACATCGGTGGTCCCAGCCCACCTCACCTGTGTAGTGGTGGTCACAGCACCATCATCCCATCTCTTGGAATCGAACCCACGACCTTGTGAACTTACTACGAATTGTGTCGGTTCGTGAATGGACATCCAGATTGTTTTGGTGGACCAATTACACATGGTTGTGTGTGTTAGGAAAGTCAGATTTAAATCCTCCTGCTGTTCAAAAGACGAGCTAAATTTTGCACATTGATCTGGGGGAAAGGAAATATTATCTGTTTATGGGCCTTGAAAGAATATGAATGGGCCACAGCTGATGCCGCGGGCTTTGTAACATCTAAAGGATCCAGCGGTTTTTACACAAAGCAGATGCTGCCGCCGCGTTTTTAACCACAGCGTTTGAACGCCAAAACTGCGAGAGTCTGGGATTCCTGTCAGGACTTGGTCTTGCACAAGTTCATAAGAGCAGAGGGGTAATTATGATAATATGTAACGGAATAGGAATGGTGGATTTTAACTAATTACAACCTTTGGGAAGGTGAAAATTCCTGCTGCGTGGTTGCAACACAGCTACAGGACTTTGAAAAAGAACTCAAGCCTGAAATTAAAAGGCTCACCCAAATCCATAAGGGGGCTTAATGTTCCGTGGGTGAGAGTTTTTATTAAGTTTGGGCTACACCCAGTTTTGCTATATGTAAAATATGAAATCTATTTTCCCGTCATTGCGAGCTAGCGTGAATGACACGTTTTCGCGCGGCCTTGATTCCCTCGAGATCACCTGTTCCCAGCCTGAGGTTGAGCCACAGTGCCACCTAGTGTATGATTACAACTTGTAATTGAGTTTTGTCATCTCTGTCCAATCCCATCAGCATTTTTAAGCAAGTTTAAAGCTCTTTTTTACAATGATTGTTTGGTAGAGGGGCTAATAAATTTGTCATCAACAGTACAATATATAGTGTACAATTATATATATCTCAAATATAAACAGATGTATTATGTATCAACTATTATATCAAAATGTCCACTTCACTCGCCTTTCACCTAAAAGTTCAAATAAAAGTTGCAAAATAAGCCTACACTTCTGTTAAGATTTTGAAGAAAATGTAAGTAGTAAACTTACAAACGTAATTTGGTTCAACTCCAATATTTATTTCCAGCTAATTGTCCGTAGTGCCATCTAGTGTATGAATAAAACTTGTAATTGGGGTTTGCCAACTCTGTCCAAAGTTTCCAAACCCATCAAAACACATCTCTGATGAGCCACTCTACTCACCATGGATTTTCCAGAAGATTCTAAGGAGGGATCCATCCAAGAGCATCCATCTGAAGAGATAAACAAATCTGGGTGTCGTCCAGCTGTCCAGTTTTGACATCTGGTGGTTCAAAGTTCAAGTTCGAAAGCTTTTAGAACCTGTGCTAATTGTCTTAGAACCTGTGCCAACTGTGAAATTCTTATATTGCTCCACAACGAATGCCATAAAAGAAAAAAGCACGGAATGTAGAAAAACACACAATACACATTTTGGCTATGTACAGAATCGACAGTATGCATAAAAATATACTATACAGTAAAATATGCAATATATAAGGTATGAATGTATAGTGGTCTCTATCCTTTTAGACATCGATGAGTGTCTCATCCACACGCACACCTGTAAGATGGGCTTCCAGTGCCAGAATACTGACGGATCCTTCATGTGTAAGCCGAAGCAGCAGTGTCTCGCGGGCTTCTCGAAAGATCTACACGGAAACTGCATTGGTGAGAGATCGCTTTAGGGTCGTCTACTGCCCCCTGGTGGATGGTTGCGTAGATCGACTTTATTTCTAAATCCGAGTAATCGGAACATCTTTAATTTAAAGGTTTGCTTCCCTTTAATGCCTCCACTCACTTATTATAGACGTGGATGAATGCGACAGCCTGAGCGAGCCATGTACGACGGGATTTAACTGCATAAACACGGTGGGATCTTACACCTGTCAGCGGAAGATTATCATGTGTGGGCGTGGCTATCATTCCAGTCCTGACGGAGCACGTTGCATTGGTGAGAACGCCAGCCACACTATGCTTCTATATTTAAATAGATTTTATGTTATATGTTACGAGTATTTTTCATAGTGAAAGGTGTAGCTAAAGAAATAAATATATTAAAATATAAATAAATTAACTAAACACGTTTCAGAGGAACGAACTGAATTTGTAGCATGGTGTTACACATATAACTAAATCATCATATTTATTTATATGACAATTACACATAAGTCTTTTTTAAAAACGTATAATACTTTTATGTATAATTTAAATATTGGTAGCATGGTGTTACAACAATGTGAACCGAATCGTTATATATTTTTTTTAATATGATGATTACATCAAATAAGCCAAGTAGAAGTTTCTAAGTGAACAATATATTTTTAAGTATTATAAAATATTTTTTATGTATTTTTCAACTTTGAACACGGTTCAATTTGACCCAAACACAATAGAAGGGTGGCAACAAATCTGGTGCCTTTAATGTACGGAGAGAAAAAAAAACGGAAATGGGTGTTTATTAATGCACCTTATAGTCCGAAAATTACAGTTGCCTTCTGGTATCTGATCTGAAGCATTTAGTCACCTTCTGTTAAAACACTATTGCGCAGTCACGTTTTGCTGTACAATTGTTTGTGCCTAGTGTTAAATTTGCATAATTGTTTTTTTGCATGGCTGAATGCCAAGTGTTTTTCACCGAACATGGTGCGAGCAGCCTGAGCGTGTGTGATTATTGTGACTGCAGATGAGGATGAGTGTCAGACGGGCAGCCACCGATGCGGAGAAGGCCAAATATGCCACAACCTGCCCGGCAGCCATCGCTGTGACTGTCATACCGGCTACCAGTATGATGCCATCCGCAAGCTCTGTGTGGGTGCGTGTAAACACCTGCATTGATCCGCAACCCAATGGTGGTAACACTTACTTTAAGAATTAAACAAATTAAGAAAATAAATAACCCTCTGATGCAATGACAATAAAGGCATTATATATACGCGTGTATATATATATATATATCAAGTTTATTTATGCAGCGCTTTTTTCAGTCCAAGACCAACTCAAAGCCGCTATGTGAAATTAGGAAGAAACAAAGTCAGTTACAAATTTGCATATATTCAATATACGTGTATTCTGTAAACATACTAATCCTATCTATACAGTATGCGAACACACACACACGCACTCACTCATAGTTTTTGTGCAGTATTTAAGCTATTTTTACATAGTATTCTCTTATCTTCTGTTATTCCTTTATCTTTTTTCAATATTTTATATTCATCTTAATTAAAATATTTAGACCTATTTTCTTTTATTTAAAATGGCAATACATATAAAAATGTATTTATGCACACGCATTTATGTCTATATACGTATATATACACTGTATATGTAAATATATATGGTGTATGGTACATGTGTGTATTTACAGTGTATATATATATATATATATACACACACATACAGTATATATTTGTTATATATACACACATGCATATATACACACATATAATATACATTTATACACACATACATACATATCTATACACAGATGAATATGATATATTTTTATATCATACGTAATTATGAATTATATAAATATGTATGTTTGGTTGGAAAACAGACAAATCAGACATTAAACAACTTGCTTATAATAAATGTTGCATCCAGAATGTAAAGCGTATTTTCTGCTCACAGATGTTAACGAGTGTTGGCGATACCCGGGTCGACTCTGTGCCCAGACCTGTGAGAACACGCCTGGTTCCTACGAGTGCTCCTGTACCACCGGCTTCTCGCTGACCTTTGATGGCAAGAACTGTGAAGGTACGTTTGATTTGCACTTATTGAGCCCGAATCAGTCGCTGCGAGGGACACTTTACAGTCATGGTACACATTCTCTCTCTTCAACTGGGAAAATAAGCGTGAAAGAGACATACTGTATCACAGAAAATAGAGCCAGTGAGTGAGAGTGTCAGCCAAAGTGTTTTCTAGGGGATTGAGTCGTGCTTCTGTGACTAGTCCCATCATCTGAATCATTCATTTATTCAGAATTTATTTCAAGGACTTGGGCGAGACGGCCTGCGAAATTATTCATGCCGTGACTTTTAGTCAGGTTTCCGAGGGACAACAATTAAAATCACATCATTTGACGGATGAAATTATTCAGTGTTTGCACACAAGTTCTGTAAGATTGTGGCGTCTGACATAAACATTTGGTTTGCGGTTTACACATGTGTACAGAGATATGGAGTGATATTAGTGCCAAAAATATCAAACGTAAATTTCAAAGAAACGAACGAAAATGCTTCACATTTACGTTTCTTTTTCTATTTTTTTGTTTGAATTAGTTTTTTCATTTCAGATTTTTTGTTGTTTTGTTTTGTTTTTTTTTTTCATTTGGATTTCTGACCCAAATTTGACGGGGTGGCAAAATAGAAAAACAAACGTTAATGTGAAGCAATTTTGTTCGTATCATTGAAATTTATGTTTGATATTTTTGGCACTAATCTGATTCCACACAGAGAGGGATCGGTGGATACACACACACACAAACACACACACACACACACACACACCGATGACACCTACGTCCTTAATCTCTCACAGACCTGAATGAATGCGAAGGCAATCCTTGCAGTCAGGAGTGTGCAAACATCTACGGCTCTTACCAGTGTTACTGCCGAGTGGGATTCTTCCTGAAGGAGGACGGACACACGTGTGAAGGTCAGCAGCCCCTCTACACGTTTTCCTAATCAAGTCAAGTGTTTTGGATAAAATCTTTTGACAAGTGTTTAAATATTTAACTTTCCGTGAAATGTGACACGTTAGAACACAGTCATTTTGTCCCTAATAACTGTTTTTCCCTATTAAGTGAGCAAGCATTGTGTTAGCCAAAATATGATGAGACTACACGCATCATTAAAATGTCATGATGATTCTTTGAAAAACATAAACACTTCTAGAATTGTGGGTATGTGTGGTTATATATAAAGAACATTACACAGAGTTGAACGCTACGCGCAGAAGAACACTACACAGAGCTGAAGACTACACACAGAGTTGAACAATACAAGCAGAGTTGTAGACTACTGTACACACCGAGTTAAAGACTACACCGAGTTGAAGACTACACCAAATTGAAGACTACTGTACACACAGAAGAACACTACACAGAGTTGAAGACTACACAGAGAAAAACACTACAAACAAAAGAACACTACACAGAGTTGAAGACAACAGAGAGAAAAACACTACAAACAAAAGAACACTACACAGAGTTGAAGACTACACAGAGGAAAAACACTACACACAAAAGAACACTACACAGAGTTGAAGACTACATAGAGAAAAACACTACAAACAAAAGAACACTACACAGAGTTGAATGCTATACACAGAAGAACACTACACATGGACTCAAACACTACACAGAGTTAAACACTACACACAAAATAACACTACACAGAGTTGAAGACTACATAGAGAAAAACACTACACACAAAAGAACACTACACAGAGTTGAAGACTACATAGAGAAAAACACTACACACAAAAGAACACTACACAGAGTTGAACGCTATACACAGAAGAACACTACACATGGACTCGAACACTACACAGAGTTGTTTTGTGACTTGAGATGTTGGGCCAATTAAGCAACTCTCCTGATTGATCCAGCTTCCCAATTAATCAGAATTGAGAGTTTTCTGTGCTGTATTATGATGAGATAATTTTCTCTGAGTCGTTGCTCTTATCTTCTCTAGATATTGACGAGTGTTCTCAGAGCATCGGAAACCTCTGTGCCTTCCAATGTGTGAACATCCTGGGCAGCTACAAATGCGCCTGTCCTCCCACTGGATATTCAATGTCGCCAAACGGACGCACATGCCAAGGTAGACGTTAAATGTATTTATATAAATCAAAATTGTTGTTAGAAAGAAATATGTTGCTTTATTTCTTAAAATTTGACAACACTACGCTTTGAGGCATTTCCTTAAGGTACAGTCGACTCGCAGTTATTGAGGAGGTTTCTTTCGCAGTTTTCTCATTGAAAACGACTGTCTACTCTATAAATGTCCATCTAAACCATAAAACATCGTCACGCTTTATACCTATAGCACAAGTAAGGTTGGGGTAACCTGGCTGCTGCTGAAAACCGCCTAGAAAGAAGACAGAGTGAAACTGACGGAGAATAAATGAGGCGAAAATGTTCTGTATTTTCACTTGACACGGGCAAATATATATAGAGAAATACATTTGTCATACTCAGTCTGGGCTCAATAATTCACAATTGACTTTCTACTGTATAGTACAAAATGAGGACGGCAACTAAAAACACGATAAGCCCAATTGCAACTGTAAATAAATAAGTAACCATTTAACCAGGTCGATGGAAGTAAAAAAATAGAGCTGTATATTTATTTATTTACCACCATAAGAGTTCAAACTCATTCGCCAGTCTTTGTAGCGCAGGCAAATGCATGAGGGTGAATGAATGATGCACGACGATTGAATGATGCACTGTGTCCAGATTTCTCCATAAACGTCTTGAAATGCTACCCACTTTATTCCAAGCTTTCATTTCACTAATTGGCACATTTAGCTGCGCGGCGCTAACTTCCAGTTCTTCACAGTCCTGCCCGTGTCTTGCGAGGCTTTCTGAGAGACCACGAAATTGACAAACCTCCCTCGGGTTTCGGAGATGGGAAAGTCGATGAGAGGTGAGGAAGAGTCTCGGAGGTCAGCGCCAGCCTGCAACCAAACGAATTAGTCGGCGTATTGGAGCTGGCGAGCTGTAACAAGGACTTTGCTTTTGTAAAATGAGATGCATAATTAATTTCTTCTGAAATGGACTTCTAATAGAATGGAGTCTGTCAGGTTGTCACTACAGACATCGGCCGCCTCTGACAAGCTCAACAATCATTTACCCAGACTGGTCACATTTGCCAATCACTGTTTATTAAAACGGTGTTTAGTGTGTGTGTGTGTGTGTAGTCTTCAGCTCACAGTTTAACCGTTCTGTCATATCCACCTCCTCAGATATTGACGAATGCTCCACTGGAACTCATAATTGCTCTGGGTCCGAGACCTGTTTCAACATCCAGGGCGGCTTCCGATGTCTGTCGTTCACATGCCCCGAGAATTACAGAAGAGTGTCGGACACGTAAGTGTTGCCCACTGGTCATCTTCACAACCAAATGCATCATGGGAAGCACAAACAGTGCTCTAACAATGAACCTACCATTGTGTCCAGTTCTACTGATGGTATCACACTTCTGTCAAGCTTGTACTGGATTTAAAATTATGCAGATTTTCACCTGTCTAGGACTTCAGGACTTTCACTTTTTGAAATGTGTGCGCAAATGCAAAGTGTCTTACAAATCAAATGTATTATTATTAGTAGTATTATTATTATTATTGTTTTTGTTATTATTATTATTAGTAGTAGTAGTAGTATTATTATCATTATTGTTGTTATTATTATTATTGATTATCTTATTATTATTAATATTATTATTATTATTATCATTATATATTATTTTTGTCACGTTTTTGGCATTTCCACGAAAGGAAAGTACAGAGTGACATGCTATTCCACGATGTGCCAGAAGGGGGCTATGAGAAACATGCAAATTCACTACCTGCCAATCTTCTTCATAACAGCTTCATTTTAGCATAAATTTGAATCACTGACCTCACTGTACACGTAAAAAGACTGTTCATCTTGTTCATCCAGATTTTAATTGCTTCCTCTTCAGGTTTCATATGAAACTGTTTTGAGCCTGAGCACTTGCAATTTGTAATATGTGCTTCGTTTCTTCACCTTTTTGATTTAATCACTATTGAGTTTTGTCATGAAAAAATTGGGCATAGCCTAATAAAAATGGATGGAGTTTCTAAATGGTAAAATTGTTGAGCGTAGTGCCATTAGAAAGATAACATCTAGTTTAAAAAAAAAAAATCAAGATATACGGTAGTCTGTTTATATCTTACTGAATGAAATTTTTGAATACAGTATATGGAAAGAAAATGAAAAACATTTTCCATATCATTTTCCTATAAAAATGAAAAGGAAAATTCATATTATTATTATTATTATTATGTCTTTTTTTTTTTGTTTGTTTTTTTGCTGAATACAAACAAATTTGATTTTATTGGACGTTTTTTGTATGGTCCTAAAAACTAAGCAACCAAAACTTTGAGATAGCCAATGGTATCTATGCTAGTGCTTAGACTTTAACAGGTTAACCCAACAGAGCAAAAGCACTGATCTCACTGGTCAAGTTGCTTTTCTCTTCAGGATATTATTTTTTTTATCTGCTCTTGCAAATAGTATGTGCTTTACTTTTTTTTCCCCTTCTCACCAGGAGACACAGTGTGGTTGCAAAATGATGGTGTTGGTAGAAGGAACCACCCTATAAGCTCTTGTAAAAATCTGTGGGCTTTATAGCAGCCTAGTGCCATTAGTATCGACAGCGACTTCTAACCGATCATGATTTCTGCAAAGCAAAGGCAATGCCGCACGATTGTCTTGATCAGGCAGTAGTGGGAACACACACGTCTGGCCGGGGTCGGCGTAGATTCTGATTGGACGGAACCCCCACTGCTCGCCATCAGGCCTCCTGAGACTCGCCGCTTTATCAGAGATTCAGCAGCACAGACTAGTCAGCAGGAGCAGAGGACGATGGGTGGTTACTGGGAGATAGTGGGACTGTAGGATCAAGCCCGACGGCGGGTTTTGCTCATGTCTGCCACAGAAATCCCGTTTCTTTGGACTAACGCGGCTAAATGTTTGCATTAATCATCACACTGTCAAGGTTGAGTTACTACTTCCCGGTGCTGATTTGCACAACAGTGAATTACAGTAGTGATGCACACTGGCGTGTTATGTTCATTGGGGTATATTGTGGTGTTTTTGGGGTTAAATTCAATTGCACACTCAGGCAAATTAAGATGTGATATAAAAGTATATTTTTCATATTATTTTAATCATTACAGTAACATTATTATTTTATTTATAGAATATGTTTGTTTGTATTTTGCACACACACACACAAATTTATATATATATATATATATACATTTATGTTTATGTATTTATACAATTAAATACATAAAACATATACAGAATTTTATATATATAACCATGCAAAAAATTCCACTTTATTTTTTTTTAAAAGCCCTTGTAGAAAAAGGTGCTTTTAAAAATATGTATACTAAATTCAAACATGCATTTGAAATGACTTTATACTATATAAGAAATGTTTATTTTATTCAAGGTTTTTTCATTCTGACACTCCTCACAATGTTCCAAGCTGTTAGCGTAGTTCTTTTATTTGTGATTTATTTGTGATTTCTCCAAACTTTAAATGTGGATAAATGGGTGCCTATTTTTACGTGCATGTGCATGTTTTTGAGATTTTAAAACTGAGATTATAGGGTGCTTATATTAGCGTAAATACAGTATTTTTTTGGCGAGCGATTCTTAAGTTCAACCTGTTCAGGGACGCTAGTCTTTAACGGTCACATGACCCTGCACAGAAAGTAATCGACTTTTTGTTATATATTATTCAAATGATAATCAAAATGATACGAGTCCCAAGTTAGATTTGTTAAATAAAAAATTGTAATTTTAAGAGAATAGTATCATTATTGAACCAGAAATGTAAAAAACTAAAAAATTTTTGGTTGGAATTTTAATTTTTGTGTCTGAAAAATCATGTGGGTGTTTATATTCTTGGGGCGCTTATATTCTCGAAAGTACGGTAATAAAATGAAACAATGTGTTTCAGCTAATGTAGTTATTTTACAATATAACCCTAGTACATTATAAGTAACCGATATTAAATCACCTAAAGATGAACAGTAATCCGTTGCACTACATTTTCAGTGGAAAAGCATTTTAATTAACACAATCTCGACACGTTTCTCTCATCTTGACACAGACGCTGTGAGAGAACCAGTTGCCCAAACTTCCAGCAATGTCAGACGATGCCTCTCCGAATCACGTACTACCAGCTCAGCTTCCAGACCAACATCGTCATCCCCGCGCAGATCTTCCGTATCGGCCCCTCGCCAGCCTACGCGGGCGACAACATCATCATCAGCATCCCCAGAGGAAATGAAGAGGCTTTCTTCAGCACCAGGAAGCTCAACAGCTTCACCGGAGCCGTGTACCTGCACCGACAGGTGGGGGAACCGCGAGACTTCCTCATCGATGTGGAAATGAAGCTTCTACGTCAAGGAACCTTCACCACGTTCCTGGCCCGGATCTACGTCTTCATCACCGCGGACTCCATGTGAGATGTGCTCTTTTGCTTCGCTATGGTGCTAAACTCTTCAAGCTTCTGTCTTGAAGCTGCTAGTCATGGCCTTAGGATTCTGTTTGCGTGACTGATTTCGCTCAGACTTCTGAGAGGATTCTCCCCGTTGGGAGGAGAGTGAGAACAAACGGGATGGAGAAGAGAAGCTGACAGGAACATTTGGCTTGTAGACGTCCTCGTTTTTCCTTTTTCAAGTATCAGACGTACAGTACAGCCGACGCTATTTATACCGTAACCGTTTCTCTCGATTGTCCGAATCTGCTTTTCAAAGCTCTTCGTAACTTCTCAAGCAGCACGATGTTCTCCAGGAGTTGGGCCTTCACAGGTAATCGCTCTCTGGATTCTTTTTATGGCTTTCAAGCGCCAGAAAAAAAAGTAATGCGTAATTTTAATAGCAATAACTGAATTTTAAAGAGAACCGACGTTTAACTCGTGGCTTTCATAAAGACATGTAATCGTGATTTTTGCGTGTTCGCTTTGATCTCTCAAAGTGTATTTGGTGCAAATGTGCTACAGAAACATGAGCACTGAGTGTTCTGCTTCATACTGACTGTATTTACTGTTCTTATGCAAAGTATTACTGTCTTCAATCCTTCTCAGGGTCACAAGCGCAGTCATCTCGATTTTCTCCCACTTAATGCCGTTGTTTCACGTATCAGTGGAACATAAAACCAGTAAAGTGTTAATGCCGCGCGTGTTATCAGCCAATATTACATCACATCGCTCCGGCCTAATAAAGTAAAACCAACGGGACTATTAAGCGATTGCTCTGGCTGGTTTTCCCAGTCTTTTCATTAGGAGGCAAACTCCGCCCCCTAGTGGTATAAGGACGTTTATCGGTTTCTGACACGCCGGAAATTTCTTTGTGATGTCAAAGTGAAATACCTGTTACTGTATTGTACTGTATAATGCATGTCGCCGGGTGTATTTTTTTGTTTTTGTTTTATAATAAATGACTAACTTTAAACACATTTAAAGGTACATCTAGTTTTTTTTGACTGTAGTAGTTATTTATCTAAACGTTTTTGAATTATTATTATTTGAATTATTTATTATTAATTTTAAATAGAATACCGTGTGTCCGCATTTTTTTGTTTTACTTTTTCAACATTAGGTGTCACTAAATTAATCTACAAAGCATACTTTTAGGATTATGAACTATTTACAAACAATTTTAAAATGATATTAAAAAATACATTTTTATTTATTTATTTATTTTTGCAGCTCAGTCACAATATTTCACATTTACGGAAACCAACCCCAAAAATAACTGTGTAAACTCGTTCACCGTGTTTTGGTTAGCATTAGCTAGTAGCGCCAAAACGATTAGCTTTTTTTCTCTTCGTAGTTTTCCCTTGGCTATCACTTTGTGTCGCACCCTGCGGGCCGAACAACCCTGCCTTTCATTGTGTGCGTATCGGAACAGGACGTGCTCTGTTCAGAGTCGAGAGCTTGTCGTACATCCCTGCGATAGCCTCTGAACGCTATCCGCCACGTGGGATGATTCGCTTAAGCAACACTTGCTCAGTATGAGCGTCAATATCATCCAGGAAGCATCTAGAATAATTACAGCTTGACCTCTAATCGAAGGGTTTTTTTTTTGTCGGTCTCTGTCTCGCCTTTTTTTAGAATACTAATATTAAATACTAAAAATATTCCGGCAATCAGAGATGGTTGGTGTCACTGGGCCTTGGTTTTCCTCCTGATGACCGAGGTTGAAGCCCTTCCGCCCATTGAGCAGCGTCCTACACACTTGTAGGAGTGTGCTCGTGTTTAAAGTTTATCGTCTTCCTTCTGTGTGCTTATCAATGCAACTAAATATAGATCAGTGTGTGTGTGTGTGTGTGTGTCTGTGTCTGTGTCCAGCCCAAGAGAGGAAGACGCCGCGAGAAGCGCTGCCTATTTCGATGATAAAGATACTCACAAGTCTTGAGTTTTTCAGTCACACCCCGATTTGCTCAATCATAAAAGTTTTTTCTTACACTATCATGCGCACACACACACAATCACATGGATGTGTGCCTTTCTTGAAATTATATACAGCACTGTATATATATATTCATGAAAAGTACATATATTTTTACACATATATACACACACATTTATATACATGCATACACACCGGTATATTTATATAAGTACATTCTATGTGTATAAATATGTATATACTGTATATATTTTCATATATAGATATACAGTATATGAATAACACACACATGTGACCGTGTATATACTGTATATGTAAACACATACATGCAAACACAGATTTATTTATAAGAATAAAAGCTATTTAAGTAAATACTGTGAGTATAAATATGTATATAATCTGTGTATATTTTAATTGTATAAATGTAACTGTATTGTATATGTTTTTATTTATGTTATGTTGAGTATATTTTTGTCATGAAATGAACACACACAATATTTCTATAAATGTACTTTTGGATTATTATACTATTATTATACTAATAACTAATAATAATGTACACTGTGTGTGTGTGTGTGTGTGTGTGTGTGTGTGTGTGTGTGTACTTTATTACGTACAGTATTGTGTGAGTATATAATTATATATATAAGTATATATATTTTTTTACATTCTATTTCTATAGAATGTTTCTATATAGACCTTTAACTGTAACTGCTACTCAAGAATCTTTCAACACTTATTTCTTGTAAATAACGGTAAATAACCTGCTATGAATTTGTTTTTTGTTCTCGATCCGTCTGCTTTCATCTTCACAATTTTGTTCCTGGCACTGATATTATTTCTGTTTTTCGCCCTTTCATGGAATCAATCCATCAGGAGGGTTGAAAGACCTCGAGCTGGTCGTGGAGATTCCGGGTCCTTCCGTCCCAAAAGAGGCTCTTCATTATCTGTGCAAATCAAAGGGTTTCATCAGCGAGCGCTGGTTCCAATCAATAGCCTGGTACTTCAAACAAGTTCTGCCCTTACGTTCTCCTCAGGTCCACGCTAAACACGGTTCTTTATTGCACTGACACTGACGGTCTGTCTGCCCCTCAGAACAATGACGTCTCAGTTACAGCTCAGATCAATCAGGAGAGAGAGAGAGGAGAGAGAGAGAGAGAGAGAGAGAGAGAGAGAGAGAGCGACGGTGAGGAGATAGGAGAGAAACAGAGAGGAGATAGGAGGAGGTAAGAGAGAGAGTGAGCGAGAGAGAGAGTGAGGAGATGGAAAAAGAGAGAAAGAGAAATAAAGAGAGAGTCAGTGAGGAAATAGAAAGAGAGAGAGAGAGAGAGAGAGAGAGAGAGAGAGACAGTGAAGAGATAGGAGCGAGAGAGAGACTAAATTTATTCCGCATAAAATAAATGTCAGTGTTTCAGTAAGTTCTCCAAATAAATAAAATAATGAAATCTAAAATAAAATAAAATAAATAAAATAAATCTAACAGTAAAGCAATTCCCACACGTACACACATCTGACTCACACGCATTCTCCTGAAAATAAGGTTTTTGGATGGATGGACAGACAGACAGACAGGAGATATAAATATAGAGAGGGACAGAGAAATAGAGCTGGAGAGAAATAGAGAGACCGATAAAGAGAGAGATAAAGAGATAAGAAATAAAGAGAATGAGAGTAGAGAAAGAGAGTTAGGCAGAGAAAGAGACAAAGACTTAAAATATTATAACACCCCTACAAAAACAGATAAACTAAAATCTGACACAACGTAAAATGCAGTTTTATGAAATAATTGGGAATATATATATAGCCGCCTGCTTTTTTGAGAAACGTGAATTGCCCCGCCCTTCTTTCCACTTCTCTCACTTCTTCTGTGCATGACTCTTTCAGTAATCACAAACAGGGATGCCATTATAATGTATGATGCGTAAGAGAAAGTCGCTTTGCGGACACACAGATACAATCTTTTTTTTCGGCCCGTTCACCCACGGCACTGGATGGATGGATGGATGGATGCATGGATAAATAGATCGATAGACAGACAGACAAGAGATATAAAGACAAAGAAAAAATGCTGGAGGAAAAAAAGAAAAGAGATAGACAAATGAAGTGAGAGCTAAAAAACAGTAGAGAAAGAGATAGATAGACAGAAGAGACAGAGCAAGTATAATAGATGGATGGATAGATAGATGGATGGATGGATGGATGGATGGATGGATGGATGGATGGATGGATGGATAGATAGATAGATAGATAGATAGATAGATAGATAGATAGATAGATAGATAGATAGATAGATAGATAGATGGATATTTGGATAGATGGATAGATAGATGGATTGAGTGATTTATTTGTTGATTCACTTTTGGTGTGTGGATGGAAAGTGGAGACCCTGAGGAAACCCACGCAAGCACAGGTAGAACATTCATACAAACCTCCATAAAAACCTTTGCCGGGCCTGAAACTTTCATTCTAGTCCATTCTAGTTCTAGAAATCGACATCTAATTTACTTAAAAATGACTTTTACTTTCTAAAACTTCTAAGGAACATTTGACTGAATTTATTGCTACTTTTATCGAAGTGCATTGTCTTGTTCATACGGTGGAAAAATACCTCAAACGAGGCAACCGAATTGGAACGGCACGCGCGTCTTCAGAAAAGGCCGTATTTTGTGGATAATTGCTAACCTGCCACCGCCGGAGGAATGTTCACTTGCACAACGCGCTTGTGTAACCAGTTTTATTGTCAGGCCGTCTGAAACCACACACACACACACACAACCCTGAAGACGACAAGCCGTGTGCGTTTAGTGGAGTTAGCACAAATCGGAGCAAGCCTGTGTGTGTGAGGGCGTTTTTGTCTTAGCCTTTAGCTTGTAGCATTAGCATAGCACAAAAACAAGCATTTGAAGAAACGTGTTTTCTTTGTGATCGTGTTTTAAATTAAACGGATTTTTGGTTTTACTGTCGATTTAATCAGGTTCTGTTTCGTGAAACACACTTCCTGTGTATTGTTCTATTTCAGACGTGTTCGGGTCAGAGATGGCCGCTGTGGCAGATGCTAACGGAACAGATGATGCGCCTCTATTCAGTTCAGATATGTGAAATATTATTTCTGGAGAGAAAAAAAACCCTAAAATGAACAAACAACTAATCGAATTACACAAAACGCTTAAAAAGCAAAGTTTTAAAAACTCCTTGTCTTTCATTTTTTTACCTGGCCACTGTTGCATATGTGTTTGCTCACTGGTCTTTGTCTTTGTCTTGTCATAGTTTTTGTGATAATCACAGCCATTTACTTAAACACAAACAACCAGACGATCAAATGAATAAAAAGCAACAATCCTCTTACATATTCACACGTGCGCTTTGAGACTCTTTCAAATGCTTAGAACACCCTCTCTCTCTCTCTCTGTGTTCCCTATCTTTTCCCTCTTTCTTTGTCTTTCTACCTCTTTATTTTATTTTCTGCAGACAGGGAGAAAGACAGGTATGGCTGTATGAATAGATCAGGAGAGACTTTTGGTCTGTCTCTCTCTCTGATTCTCGTCCTCTGTTCCTCTCTCTCTCTTTCTTTGTAATTATCTTATCTTTCTTCCTTTCTTTCGTTCTTTGTCTTCGTTCTTGCTTTTTCTTTCTTTCTTTTCTTTTTATTTGTAATGATGGAGTTTGTGTGTTGATTTAGGAGGTCAGAGATTCACTGAAGTGTAGTTTAAATACAGTAATGAGTGTGGAGCACATGGAAAGTGTTATTACACCAGACAATGCAACTACTACTGGTTTAAAATCTGTATATTAATGATTATTTTTTGTTTATTTCTATGTTCTTAATGTGTTGTTTTTTTCCCAATTCAATTTATATGCGTGATCTTGTGAGACTCAAAAGTGCTTTAAATGTTTAATTTCAATGTATTATAAATAATCAGTGAAACGTTCTTAAAATAATATTTTTTAAATGTTATTTTACAGTATATTATCTTATTTAAATTCAAATTATTGAGCAATAAAAAAAAACATTACTTACCTAAGAGGGTTTAATACAAACATTTTCTGGTTTAAGCCTTTTTCTAACCTTAACACTTGAATTCAAAACGAATTGTTCCAGCTTTACAGAATGTAGTAAACAAGCAAAAAAATGCTATTCGTTTTAGACTTTTCCTTCCCTGAAATACTGTAATAAATTTACGCTCTTATCTTAGCAAAACACTGCTGAATTTTCCTGCGGAGCCGAGCTGCTCTGATGTTAGTGTTGGCTGAAGTTTTGGTGGAAATCCATCTGAATCGAAATCATTCCACTAAAGAATTTGAATTAATCCAATTACTTGCATCTGTGCTCCATGTGAACAAATCCTTCACATTCTCGGTGGTCCGGAGTCATCCCTAACCTGACCGAGGGGCTTCGCAGGTCAGTCCATCACTGACGCTAATGCTGCTTGACAATACACCAATGATTTGTCTCTGATTTACACCATTTTGTGATCTTTTGATGTACTTATCAATTTCTTTTCAATAATTTTGATATTCACATTTACTAATTTTCAATAAAATCCATATTTCCATTTTATTTTATGTATGAGTGGTGTCAGTATCTACAATAAAGAATAATACTGAACAATAATCTATAGAAATACAGAAGATTGATACAGTGTTTAAGCATGAAGTCACAAAATAGAATAGTGATAAATAATTAATAATACAATGTTATTCAGGAATATAATAGAATTGTTTTTTCGTGTTTGCGTGGGTTTCCTCAAGGTCTCCAGTTTTCTCCTACAGTCTAAAAACATGCGTCAGGTGAATTGGAGTGTGGAAAACAATCCACAGGTGTGTGAGACATGACTTTATGGCGGTACTTCAAATCTCCTGAAAAGTCTCATTATCTAAAACAACTCCATGCGTTATTTATGTGTTGTGTGTATGAATCTTAGACTTTATTATGACTAAAGTATTATGGAATGCAAACATTTTCTTTTTAGTAAATCATATGCGTTCTCCTTCATATCTGCTATTTTTCTACGCTCTGAGATTCCGTTGAGTAATGTTTGTCTCCTTCCATGTTTGACAGATATGTATTATTCCCGCATTCCATCCAACTTTTTTAGTGAACTAGAACAGTGTTCTTCTGCGTAATGCAGAACACCTCTCAAAATCATTTGATTGGAACAGTGACTCAAAAAGGACAATTATTCTGATCTCTACATGTAAATCTTTCAGTTTAGCTACAGTATATTACCCAAAATCAGCATATTGTATCAATACCATATTAAAAAAAAATTTAAACACTTAATAGTGTGTGTGTGTGTGTGTGATAACTATATAAACAGTATTTAGTTTCTGTGTGCGTGACAGACAGACAGACATACAGATGAAAGAGACAGACAGACAGAAAGGGGGAGAGGGGGGAACGATTGCTTGATTGTTTGTTTGATTGATTGATTGATTGACGAATACACAAATGGATGGATGGATGGATGGATGGATGGATGGATGGATGGATGGATGGATGGATGGATGGATGGATAGATAGATAGATAGATAGATAGATAGATAGATAGATAGATAGATAGATAGATAGATAGATAGATAGATAGATAGATAGACAGACAAATTCTGGTTGGGATGGATGGATGGACGAACAGGTAAGTAAATAGATGGATGAAAAAATAGATGCATAGATAGAGGTAGATGTGTAGATAGAGATATAGATAGACAGACAGACAGACAGACGGGAGAAAAGATGAAACGAATACTAAGACGTATTCTCTTAGATACTTAATCAAGAATAGTAAGAGTTTGGCAATGACATTTTGTGTCATGGCGTGAAATGTGGAAGTGTTTGATTGTCTTTGATTTTTCTTTGAGACACCATGATGCGCTGGAATGACTCTGTACTGTACTCGCAGCAGAGGAGGAGTGTTATCTGAGAAGTCCCACCAAAAAAAGCTTCCTTTGATCCCGCTTCAGTGAAATAATTGCAAGTATGAAGCATAAACAGTGCAGGTATGCTGGCCGCGCTCCAAGCTAAACTCATCCAGAGGCTTATTTGTGTCATCGCGGAACCTTCCGTTTAAATCTGTACCACAAATAATAAGTAAACAAGGTGTCCGCACGTTTTATGCTTCTCCGTCAGTTCGGGCCTAAACCTAAAGATCGAGCCTAGCAGGAAACCTCATGCAGAGAACACGGCGCTTATGTTGGATTTCTCCATTGAGCTGGGATGTTACATACCGTAATCTTTGTACTATAAGGCAAAAAATAATATAAGGCAAAAAATATAAAAATGTTTTAAAATAAAAGATAAAATACTAAAATAAAACCATACTTGAGTAAAAGTACTTTTTTGGTTTTATTACCAAATATTGAAATTAAATTTAACACCTCAGTGTTTCAAAATGGCAGAAGAAAATAGACACCAAAAGTATCTCAGTCAAACTCAAATGTGCAAATATTGCTAATTAAACACCTGTATACTTTTCAAGTGACTATTTCAGCTTAAGGTGATTTAGCTCATAACTAGCATGCAATATCGCCTAGTCGGCCAAGAAATTAACCGCAGTAGAAAAAGATGATTACTTGTGCATCATAATGTAACGAGTAACAGTAAGTGTCCATTCAAATAGTGGAGTAAAAAGTAGATACTCAAGCACTAGCAGTGTAAAAGTTGCTCATATTTTTGACTTCGTACAAGTACAAAGTTGCCAAAAATACAAAAGTAAAATAACAAAGTCTAATTACTTGAGTACACCACTGGTGTAAACTATGACGATTCTGTTTAATACACATTAAGATTCGCGTCCGATCGATTTATGGATGCGATGTCTGTTTATTTGTCCTCGTCACACAGTAATGAAGATGTTTTCGACTCTAGTTGTCAGTGTGATTAATTGATGGGTGTTTGTCTCTTCTCACGTGCGTTGTGGAGAGCTGATGGATCGAAACCGACGAGCCAGAGAACGAGTGGAATGCTGGGGCGATGACGTCACGCCGTCTGATACTCCTCTGAGTTATTGGCAGAAACTGCGGTAGGTTTGTGTAAGTGTTTGTAAACATCTCTTTCAGTCTCTCTTTTTTTTCCACATCTCTCTCTCTCTCTCTCTCTCTCTCTCTCTCTCTCTCTCTCTCTCTCTCTCTCTCTCTCTCTCTCTCTCCCACCTTCGCTCTTTCCTTTAAACCCATCTTTTTAATTTCTCTAATATTTTCTTTTATCTCTCTTTACTTCATCTCCCTCGCTACCTCTCTCTTTCACTGTTCTTTATTTTTCATCATAACTACCTCTATTTTCTCATTCTCTACGTCGTCTCCCTCCCTCAATCTTCTCTACTTTTTTATTCTCTCTTTACTGTGTTTATTATTAATATCATTATTAATAATTATATTAATATTAATAGTTTGTTATTAATATAATTATCTCGTATTGCACTTTCTCTCTTATATTGAGAATTATTTAAAAACCCCAGCCAATGCAACATACAAACTGAACGACCTTTCGCTCACAATTGCAGTTTTAAACAGCGACATACTTCCGATCAGCCACTAGAGGGCGCCCCACCAATGCTGCTGACAGCCAAACAAGAAGTGAAACTCTCTGTGTCTTCTTCACCTCGAAGATTCAGGGATTCCATTCCAGATCGTAGTTTCCATCTTAGTGACAGGTGAGCAGCTTGTTCCGCCGCTCACCATCAGCATTTTATCGATTTAATGCAGTTCAACAAGATGTTTGGTGGATGACACGTCGTCGCCCCCCCCCTCATCTAGTTCGTATAAGTACAGACTGTTCAAATGAGAGTTCGAACATCTTCATCCTATCGTGACATAAGTAAAACGTAACGCAAAATTTATGTTGAACGTAACCAAAAACGTTTTCTGCGCGCGCCATGAAATGGGCGGGAAAAAAAACCCTGAATAAATTGGTTAAGAGTTTAAGTCGTGTGATCAAATAATGCACATAAAATGCGTTTAGATGTGTAGTGATAGAGAATTAGTGTAATCTTGCAACAAAAATACTAATAAAATGGATATGTCCTACAAGAGTATACGGACATATTCGACCATTTCCTAGCAGCAAACGTTCCTCAGGATTCCCACAAGGAATCATTTAAAATGTCCCTGCGTTTAAACGTCTGAAGTTTAGGAAGTGCACTCCTCCGGTTTTGTGAGGGTTTGTCGGAGCACATCCCTTCATCTCTCTGTGGAAAAGGGTTGGAAACTGGAGGATGCCCCTTGGGAATAGTGATTTTGATATTTTCCGTGAAACCGGTCGTTCCCAGGAACTTCTCATGATGGTGTTCCAAAGCAGCAGATGGAACATTTGCCACCTATTAGGAGTGGTTCCGATGACAATGGACACGACAAAGTCCAGACTCTACCACAGGCTATTTTCGAATGTGAGGAAACAGAAGAGCCTTATATATACCTTCAGAAAGTCCAAAAACCACGTACTTCAGGATAATTTGCATATAGTGAGTGAGTGAATGTGTGTGTCCTCTGTGATTGGTAGACCAAAGGGTGTGTCCAGCCTTATAATTTAATATTTTCGTTTGGGAATAGACACGTTATTCGACATTCGCTGTTGTGTTTTGTAACGCTGTCTACCATACTTTTAACACTTTTAATAATAACTTATATTGTTATTGGTAGCTTGGATAGGCCCCAGTCATTACACACATCATCGCCTTCTACTGGATGTAACATAAAATACAATAAAGGTACATTTTGTTATTTTAGGATGCTAATTTCTACTTCTGTAGTTTAAGTGACTTAAAAGTAATACAGAAGTAACGTAACATATTACAATTCTGAGGCAGTAATATTGTGATGTAACTGATTACTTTTTACAAACAGAAATAAATAATGTATGACAATTTCGAAGTAACTTGCTCAACACTGGTCCCGCCTCAGGCCCAGAGCTGCTGTGATTGGCTCCAGCTCTCCGAGACCCGGAAATGGAGTAAGTGGTAGAATTGTGAAAAACTGTTATTATACCTAACTTGAGTTTAATAGCACTAAAAGTCCGCACCGCATAAACGTCTGGAGATGAGTAGTTCCAGTGGTGCAGCTGTCTCACCTCAGGAAACACAGGGAATGCGGTTACATGAGATTGCGTTTCTTGCATTTAGGCCTTGCAACCATATTCTGGCATTGTGGAGCGTTAACTTGGTGCACCCTGGATATCTGCACAATCTGTTCTGCTCTGATAAGGTGAAGGGTGAGCTTGTCTGATTCTCATCTCGCCCAGTCAATGGTCTACGCCGCCCGAGTACAAACACTTTCATTCATGCCGTCTTATCTGCACTTAAAAGCATGAGATGTTGTGAGACACGGGAGTGTGTGTGTGCGCGAGACGGTTCGGTTCTGCGTCTCTGAGATTCGTTGTTCTCATTTGCTGATGTCATTTGTACACGCAATATATTACGAGATATTTATATTTATACGAAATCTGCTTCGAATTGACCATGCACCCTTAAATCTATAAAAATGTGTGTTGTATATGTAAAAAAGATTAGTAAATGGGCTTTTATTTCCAGTGTGTCTCCACTGCACCGTATTGTTTGGAAACCAGAGGTGTACAGAGTAGCTGAAAACTATACTTTACATTACATTACATATACTTGAGTAAAAGTACTTAAGGTAAAAATTACTCTTACATATTACAAGTCACCAATTCCGAGAAGACTTGAGTAAAAGTCGTAAAGTATTCAATTTTAAAAGAACTTAAATATTTTACTTGTACTCGAACTCAAAAATCACCAAGAACCACCAAGGTTTGGTTTTGCGTCTTTGAGATTCGTTGTTCTCAGTTGCGGCGCACTGATGTCATTCGTCAACACGCAATATATTACGAGGAAAATGTCACTTCATAAACGGGGCAAGACCTGACTCGCTTCCTCGCAGACGTTTTCAGAAGAAGACGAAAAAAATCCCTGTTGTTGAATTGTATTGATTAGCGATGAGCTCTTGATTAACCTTTGTTGTCTTTGCCGTCTTTTGCAGCGCTGGGAGAGAAATGGCCTTCCATTGATGTCGTCTCAGCGTTTGGACGCAGATGAGAGCCGGCAGAACTCTGGCTTACGCTCTCTGTCAGCCGATGATCTCACTTATCCACCCTGGTTGTGCAAGATCCCATCACACCTTTGTCAGGTGAGCAATTTTCTGCAGACGTTTCTTGTGTGAGCGACGGCAAGGCTTCACACAGCCATTACAGTAGCGGGTTCATGTCGTGGCGTGCAAAAAAATCATTTGCCGACTGTACTGGGACGCGGCACGACGCTTTATTGACGGTAGAACGTTGGGGTCTTGTGTCTTGCTTCTGCTCAAGCGTGTAAAAATGCGCAAGATCAAATCTAGCTGTGTGTTTTGACATATAATGGCACTGGCATTCCGAATGTGCACAGCCGGATCCAAGCATCCTTTCTTTGGAGTTGGAGCTTTTATTTGTTTCTGTCCGTGTGTATAATTCATGTACGTGACAGGTTGGCCAACGGATCGGGATTCCCATCTCTGACACAAAACTTGGATCTGATAGTGTAAAGTGAGGGCTGCGTTTTCACACTCACACCGCTTCTTTAACGGATATTTGTTGACGTAGGAAGATTTAAAACCCTGCGTTGTGATTGGTTAAGTTGCTGTGGTGTTTTCCAATGCAGATAATAAGGTAATGAGATTTTGTTCGAAATTGCTGTGAATTTTTCTCAGAGATCTAGGAACTACTGTAGTTTGTCTGTCTGTCTGTCTGTCTGTCTGTCTGTCTAACTCTCATAAATCTATCTGTCTCTCTATAATACTATTCTATCTGTCTCTCTGCCTGTCCTGCCTTATCCATCCCAATTGTCTCGCTGTCTGTCTGTCCGTAATTCTCTCTGTAAATCTAAAATACTATCCTATCTGTCTCTCTGTCTGTCTGCCTGTCTATCCATATATTAATCTGTCTCTCTTTCTACATTTCCATCTCATTAGTGTTGATGTCTGTCTGCCTGTCTGTGTGTCTAACTGTCCGTACTTCTGTCTGTTTCTCTATATTACTATCCTGGCTGTCTGTCTGTCTATCCATATATCAGTCTGTCTTTCTTGCTATATTTCCAACTCATTGGTCTCAATGTCTGTCTGTCTAACTGTCTTTCTGTCTGTCTGTCTGTCTGCCTGCCTGTATGTCTGCCTGTCGGTCTGTTTCACATCTTTTTTTCTGTCTGTCTGTCAATCCGTCTTCCTGCACGCCTGGTATGCCACCATTGTACTTGTCTGTCTGGTTGTCTCTCTGTTTTTCTGTCCATGTCTGTTTTTTTCTGTCTATTTATCTATCTGTCTCTCTTTCCCTATATCTGTCCAATCTGTCTGTCTGTCCATATCTTTATCTGTCTCTCTTTCCATATTACTTTCCTATCTGTCTGTCTGGCAGTCCCTATATTTATGTATGTTTCTCATTTGTTTTTCGGTCTGTTTGTCTGTCCATCCATCCACCTGCACGCCATCTGTCTCTCTTTCCATATATCTATCCTGTCTGTCTCCATTTTCAATTTTTTTTAATACTGTCTATGTTTTAATATTTGTCTGTCTTTTTAAGTAGTTTTAATTTATTGTGAGAAATGTTAATTTAACAATATAAGATCCATAGAAAATTGCAAAATTGCCAGAGTTTGTTCAATGAAATTAAGTATGAAATCATAAAAAAATAATATGCAAACAACCCTAAACGATTATAGTAATAACGCAAAGTCAGAGTATCACGGTCCATTACACTTCTTACATAATCCCATGAAAGTTCTGCCTCCGTCTGCTCCTGCGAGCAAATAAACGCACTTTCCAGCAGGAAAATTGGGTTCGTTTCTCTGTCCTGACACACTTTTTGAGTGAAAGCTATCGGTTTTACTGACAGCGATCGTTTGCTGTGAGATTGTTAGCTAATTTGGTTTATCTGTCGTCACGCATGACTTCCTCGGGCCCGTGTCTGCTCAAGGGCGACGCAGTCGTTCAGTCAAACCCCTGCATGATTTTACTCAACGTCACTTTGAGTTACGTTTCACACTCCACACACTAACCATTCAAGTTCATTCAGCTTCTGTGAGCTCAAGTAACACAGACACTTGCAAGCAAATTGTTTAATGAAACCTTAAAGATGTGAATTGTACATTGTTACGTGCTCATTGTGCACAGATTGGAATGTTTTTTGAAAGGCTTTAACTCGGGCTAATGGTTCAGATTGAGTTTCTCTCTCGCTTTTGCTAATACAGGCCCGGTCCAAAAACCACTAATGGTTGCAGTTTAAACTCTAGACCGCTCAGTCGCTGCCCACTTCAAAATGACTAACTTGGCCGTAAGTGAAAGGCGTCATTGTGTATAAAGACTAGCACAATGACAGACAGCAGGACAAACGCAGTCCAACAACCAAGTCTGCTTCGAAATAATCCCTCAACATCTATGACCAGAAGTTGATAAGTCCAGTCAAATGTTATTTTTAAGACACATTGAAAATCAATAACAGACCAAAGGGCTGTATTAAAATAAAAGATACTTAAAACCTAAAATATATTATCCCAATAAAATTGTATTTTAAAATTGAATTAACTAAGATTGTTAAACAGAATTAAATAAATTGATTCTACTGTAAAATGCATGGCATTTTCCTTAATAGTAATCCAGCATTTCTGCATCTGCAAAAATTAGGTATATTTTTTTTAGACCTGTGCCTCTTCACAATCTTCGATAGAACCTAGTTTTTTGTATGTACAGAGCATCTGTATGCAACTGTAATTATTCAAGTTTTGTTAATTGTCAAAACATTTGTGTTAGAAAAATGTTTATATACGTAATAATGCTACTTTGTGAAATCATTGCATTGTATAGAATGCCTAATTTGCACCAGGTCAAGATTACAATGACTACTCGTTTTTTGAAATTTTGTATTTTTATGATACATTTTATTTTTTGCCTGGAAACAGCGAGATCCAGGCAAGTAGACCAGTATATATAATATTACTACCGTATGAGCAATAGGATTAGAACCTGATATTGACCAGTAAGTAATCCATTTGAACAGATTCAGAGAAAATGTTTTATTCATTTGTAGAATATTTTTTCTATATTACATTTTAACATGTTCTATAATATATTTTTTTCTCAATTACATCATTTATTATGTCTCAAGATATGCGTTTTGAAGCACTGCTAATTTATTTGTCTGTGTGTAAACAATCCTAAATATTCAAGTGATAATTTACTAATAATACAGTAATTCCATAAACAAGGTTAAAAAAAATACTTTATTTAAAATGTGACTTTTACTTTCTTTGGTTATAACAGTAAACTGAAGACAGTTGAGTTGACTCCACTTAAAATGAAGGTTAAGACTCCAAGTTTGGAAGCCAAAAATGTATGTAGCTTTGTAAAAAATGACTCCAAAAAAATCTTTCAGATGATCTGCTTGGTGTGAATGAAATAAACATTTAGCCTCAGTGCAGTCCTTCTGTGTGTAACACGACCAGATGAATAAGACTAGTGGTCCAAGTCTAAGTCAAGGTTATTGAGTTAGGGGTCATTGCAGAGTGGAATGAAGGGTGCCACCTGACCAGCCAACAAAGGCTGCCAACGCTTCCGTTCCATCAGATGTCTGTCGACACGGCACTAAGACACTCGCCCTCCGTCCCTTGTTAAGCTTGAGGATTTTTTTCCCCGACTTTAAACCTGAGTGGCAGGCATTTGCACGCTTCTGTTTACTAAATAAGCCGCAGAAGCTGGAGAATCCATTTCATGTAATAGTCATCATCACGTCAGGCGAAGATACTTTCTGTGTGATCTGAGGCGACTCCTATTTCACAAAGAGAAATGAAGAGCTAGTCAGAGCAGGTTTAATTGAGCAGCTTTGGATGTTGAAAGGAGTGTGCGCCGAGCTAATAAACCTTAAATGCGTAAAGGTTTTTATGTGTGTGACCTTTGATAATGAAAATAACGGTGCTACATCAAAACCTTCCATTGTATCTTCAAATTTATCTCCAATTACGTCTTCTCTGGAATTATCTGACGCTTTCTAGAATAGAAAGACAATTGAACAATTTTTTGACAATTTGACAAATTAGAGGAACGTTCCATTGGACTCCATATTCTTCAGTTATGATTTTCAGAACCATTTTTTCAACTCTTGTCGAATTTGTCTCGATTTATTGCGGTATCACGTTCTGAAGACAATAGCACTCTTAACCGTGGAGCAATATTCTGGACACATTTCATACGGATTTTAATTGAAAACTACCTTCGATGCCGCAGAAGTTCAAAAAATTCTGAAATTCAGAAATTTGAATTTGAAAATATATAAATATACAAAATTATAACATTTGAAAAAAGAAGTTCAAAATTCAAAATTTGAACACAAATTCAAATCCAGAGGTCACTTCAGGACAAATTCAGGACAAAAAAAGAATATTTTTTTAAAAAAAAAAAACTTGTCCGTTACTTGTTGCTTTCAAGTAACATCGCTACTCAACTAGTTCCAGGAAACTGTGTATTTGGCCACTGACACTGATTGGCAGGACCTGTGACCTCTTGACCTCTTGACTCGCGAATTGACCTCGCAAAACACTTTGCTAATAAAATTTTTGTTTCAGCAACACTTTTAACCCTTTAATGCAGGGTACCAGAAGGAAAGCTTAAAAAGTAGTTTTTTTTTTATTCTACATGATAGTTCTCTTAAAACTAAAAAAGCAAAATAAAAAAAAAATATATATATTTTAACATTAATTTAGACATAGCTTCAGAGATACAAAGTGCTTAAGAGGAAGGGGTTAAAATTTCAAACACAGAAATGTACCACGCCACAATCAAGAAACCCACCAGACAACCATTATTATAGAGATCTGAGTATACATTTTATTGTTCTACTCTAGACGCCCAGAACTAATTTTTTTTTTTAGAAAATTTGAAAAAAAAAAAAAAAACAATTCTTCCAAATTTGGAGCAGCTTCCCTAGTGGTAACTGCAAGGGAAACACCTTGTAGCGACTAATTGCTGCCACCTGGTGATCCAATTATATGTTACAAGCGTATACTTGTATTCATTTCATTTGTTGATTTTTTTTTATTCATGTTACGGTAAACTGATAAACAAACTGTATCACCGGTGATACAAAAAGTAATTAAGGGTTGGAAGTAATTCAACAAATTGTTCGAAATCTCCTCCTTACATGTCTCTCATTTGCTGGTTAGTTTCACTCTGTCTTCTTTCACCGACGTGGCATTGTCTTCTACTTTTTTCTCCATCCATCCTCTCGTCCCATGCATGTTTGAAGAGTATGACAAGCGTTTATTGATGGGTTTCAGTTACGTATATATAAGCCAATTTGTGGCGGGTTTTCGTTTATTGTGAAAAATGGAACACAACCACCACGATAAATCTGAGGTCGCTGTGTATTATTGTCTGTGATTGGGATGTCTTGCTCTATTTCAATGTTTCATCCAAAAAAAGGTTAAATATTTGTTCTTCACGTCTATAAGTTACTTACAGAATTAAGTTTCTAACAGAAACATCAGAGAAGATTTGTTGACCAACCGCTTTGCGCACACTTGCACTATTTACTCTTGGGTTCCCGGGCAGGTGGAGAAGTGAGTTCTTATTTACTTTGGCTCGGAGCTTATCAGCGGAGATGGGAACTGTGTTATGAAAGACATATTTGTGGGTGGCCTTTTGCATGTTTGTGGTAAATGTGCTGGTGGAGATCTTCTGCCTTTATAGTTCTTCAGCTATTCAGTTGTTCTGCGCACAAACGTTCCTTAAACGCAAAATGATTTTGATCGGAAGCTTTCGGAGAAATGTGTGTGAATGAGTGTGCGTGTGTGTGTGTGTGTATGTCTTTGAAGTTTTGTTTCTTGAACATTACTGTTGGAAAATCCAATCTCTCTTTCTCGTTCTTTGTCTCTTTGACAAGAGAAAACTTTGTCTATGTGTTTTGTTTTAGTATCACAGTATTTAGCACATTTTCAATAGTTTTGGCTTATAGTTTATTATATTGCAAACTACATCACTATGTTCCTTGTTGCAGCGGTGTAAAGTACTCGAGTAAACTGTTACTTTTTTGGCTACTTTGTACTTGTACCGAGTAACTTTTACCAGAAGCAACTTTTACTCTCTACTTGACTACATTTTTGATTGAGTATCTGTACTCTTTACTCCACTACATTTGAATGGACACTTACCGTTTTTCTTTACATTTTGATAAAATATTTTTATTGGTGTTTTTTGAGTCGAAATTCATAAATACAGGTAAAATACTTACATTTGTTTATAATTGGATACTTTTACTCAAGTATTTTCAGAATTGGTGACTTGTGTAAAAGTATGGCTATCTTACTGTAAAAATTACTCCACCACAAGTATCGTTTTCAGGTACTCTTTACACCTCTCTTATGTTGTAAAAAAGTACCGCATCTTAAACTGATAGTTTGAATGTCCATCAAATCACTGTAAAGTCACATTTCCCCCACTGACGTCTATAATGGCTTCACACTGCTCCCATTTACCCTGTTCCTGACCAGCTGCTGGTTTTGTGAGGCATTTTTGCGGGGTAAATCTCTGAAACCTATCTTTCCCCAGACGGCCTTTGTCTAAAGTCGTCTGCCTCTCAAGGTCAATGCAATGTGATTGTTTAAGTAAAACACACTTCTTTGTAATCGATACAAAAATATCCTGCGCTTTACAGGCCCTCTATAAAGGGGAATTAATTTGGGGATTAAGGAAACTGGAGAAGGGAAGAGAAGCAGCTCTGGTGAATGCTCTTTAACCCAGACTTTCAGCACCTGCCGGGCTACAACAAAAGGTAATGGCGGCGATGACGGACGCTGCTGCTGTCTCGCTGTGTGGCGCACAGTCCGTCCTATTTCTGCGTCATGGTTCTCAGAGGCTCAGACTGGCTGCTACACTGCCTAACTCCATCCAACCTGACGTCAAACCTCAGCTAAACACAAACTTCTGCTTTGTCTGTTGTAGTGGTTTGTAAAGAGTTGGTCACTGTTGTCGGGTTATAAAAGAAGGGAAGAACATGAGTAAGGTTGCCAATTTGGCCACTAGGGATCGTATTGAATTGCTGCTCTGCATCCATGTTACGTTACACACACACACATACACACACACACCCGGAGCAGTCGGCAGCCTTAAGTCTTTCTGTATTTACTCGAGGAGCTTGACAAAGCCGACAAAGCAAGTGACAATTCCACTTTCGAACACAAGGTGGCGAGACTTAGCAAGTGAGATGACATAATTCCTAGAAAGTATTTTCTTGCTTTAAACTAAATTTGCTGTATTGACGTGCTTTGTTGTTATAAATGGTTTTATTTACCAGTACAACTGAGGATAAAATAGCAACGGAAGCTAATTTTCAGTATTCGCGTAAAAGTCACCTTGGCCACAATTGTTAGGTTTACACATTCCTTTCAATCTATTTTTTTACTCAAGAACCTTAAGATTTTATATGTAGGAAAAAAAGAGAATTAATCATGTTGAATAAGTGTAAAGTAACTTTTCTTCAACACGAGGCAGTAGTTTAAGAATATTTTTAAAGTTCCTGTTTCACTGGCACCCGCCAACTTTCTGTTACTTTTTTTTCATACGTTTAATATATATGTATATTTTGTCAATTGTATTGTTTTTGCGCTCTTGTTTCTTGTTCTTGTATCTTGTGTTATATTTAAACAATTTCTTGCCTTCTGTATTTTGGACCAGTAGTTGTTTATATTGGTTGTTCAGTGTGTATGTTTTGACAATGAAAATAAAGGCATTCAATTTCCATACTCTGTTACACAATAAGTAATTTAAGAATGAGGGTTTGCATTTTAAATAATGAAAAGAAAGCATTTTAGAAGAATTGTCCTTGCATTGTGAAATTCTTTTTGGATTCTTGGCCCTTGGTAGCCAGTAATTTTTCTTTAATTATTTATTGTTTCTCTATGATAAGACTTAGAAGTGCTGTCATGTGCAGCAGTATGATGATTGTAAGCGTTTGTTATGTTAGGAGACATTTTTTCTTAAACTGGAATCTTCCTCAGGTTACAGTTTATGCTGCAACATGCCCTTTGGATAGGCCCAACTTGTGGCCAATTGCAGAAGGAAGCCATGTCTTCTGCTGGGTGATTTACGTCATGAGACCTTGCTCGGCTAAATCAACACCGCAGAGTGTGGTGCGTCAACTGATGAATGTTTATGCAACCTATCATGCATCTAAATTGGCATTCAAGCTCCCAGCATTCCCCTGATATTGAAATGATGGGACTGCGGTAGGTGTTTGCAGGTGTAAACAAGTAGTTTCTCATGAAAAGTGTAACTGTAAGAAATCAGCTCTTTTTCTCCCCACGGCTCATGTGGCTTCAGAAAGAATCACAAAGCATGGTGGTGGTAGCCGTCATCGACTGAGCAACCCTCTAAGCAACTGGTGACAGATCCGTCTGGATGCATGACCACTTTGCTGCGTGCACTGTGTGTATGCAAGTGTGGGTCACACACACACAAACAGTGTTTTTACTGAAGTCTTAACAGTCCTGCACAATGCACCTAAGGAATTCCACCAGCGCCCGGTGGGAAAAAGTTAGCTTGAAGCGCTTGTTCCAAATAACATGCCTTTGGCTATAAGTCATAAACACAAGTATGCACTGTTGCTGTCGACTTGTAGTTTTTAACCTCTACTGTTTCTCTACTCTTATCAGGTTACATTATTTGCCTTCAACAAGGACAGTGCTCTTTCATTGAACAGTTTGTTGGAAGATAATTGTTTGAATTCCAGTTGTGAAGAAGAGTCAGGAACATGATCCATTTGTGCAATTTAGTGGAGGGGTGAGAAAGGAAGTGAATGCCTTACATGAATGCCTTACTCACATCCACAGTGTAGAAATTTGTTCTCTACGTTTGACCCATTCTGTGAAGAGAACACACACAAACTGAAAGCAGTGGACAGTCTTAGCCTGTAGCGCCCGGGCAGTGTCTTGACCAAAGACATTTTTGTTGAGGTACAATAACCTTCTACACCTCACCACTTCTCCATCATATCCCTTAGTTATCTAGATCTAAATGGAATTCAAACCTCTAAATCTAATCACAAGCTCAACTACACACCACTTGGCCACCCCTTTACTTAATAATGTACCTACCAATTCGAGATTCAGACTAATGCCTTGTTGAAGTCCAACACTCTGCCTCTAGGCCACACCTTCCCTTAATAAGATAGATCCAATGGATCCTACCCACCCATTTGAGATTCCAATCTTCCAATTGGATTGAAGTCCAACCCTCAGCCTCCAGGACACAAATTCTCTTAATAAGGTAGGTCCAATGGGGCGTACCAACCAATTTGAGATTCCAACCGTCAATGCCTGGTTGAAGTCCAACCCTCAACTTCTAGGACACACCTTTCCTTAATAAGGTAGGTCCAATGAGGTGTTCCCACCAATTTGAGAATCCAATCTTCAATGCCTTGTTGAAGCCTACTACTAGGCTACACCTTCCCTTTATAATGTTGATCTAGTGGGGCAAGTTGACAATAGAAGGTCAAGACAGAGCTGAAAAATGTTAAAAATACCAAGATCAAAAATGAGACAAAAAAAATGTATATATATATATATATATTTATATATACTTTACAACCAAAATAACGACGACTTTTGCATGTTCAAAATATACACTGAAATGAGCTCTACAAACCAAGACAAAAGCTCAAGAAATAATAAAGAAGTGGTTGGCTGATTTCTATTGATTGAGTTGCGTCAATGATGAACAAGCCAAGTCAAGGTTCGTCACCCCAAGGCAAGTCTGAAGTCTCAGTCAGAGCATGTTTCTGATATATCTCCCAAGTGTCTTCTACACTTCTCTATCTTGATGGCCACAGTTCTAGAGTTGAGTCCTGTATCACAAGGACAGGTCAATCTCTTTTCTTGATTAGAGGCTTCATGCGGCGGGGGGGGCAGTGGATGTATGATCACCTGAGGGCGACAGGTAGAAATCTCTGCTTGTGAAGACAAGGAGAAAACGAGGAGTTTTGGAGGTAATGGAAAGTTCACAAGCAGGTGGGACCCGAGAAAGCGAGTGATCGGTGTGTCTACTTCAGACTGGGAATTTGTTGACAGCCTGTATGGAAAAGATAAAGGCAACATTGTTTCGTGGAA
This sequence comes from Paedocypris micromegethes, assembly GCA_028031935.1. Lineage (NCBI taxonomy): Eukaryota > Metazoa > Chordata > Actinopteri > Cypriniformes > Paedocypris > Paedocypris micromegethes. The sequence goes on along the minus strand of CM051496.1, from coordinate 1,337,920 downwards.
GGGGTTGGTCTTAATTTCGGAGAGCTCAAGATCAGTGTCATGGCTACTGGGAGCATTAGTATTCGGTGTTGGGCGAACTGTACGATTTTTTTGTCTCTTTTATCAGGCCTGACACGCTTTCACATCTTTGTGTATGCTACTTATTTTTAAGTAGTGATGTAACCGGACCTGTTTGTTGAGAGTTCAATGAGAAGCAAGTACCGGTACACTGTAGGAATTACAGTAAATGTGTCAGTGCAAAAAAATGTCCTTTTTAGCTCTTTTAGTGATATTCTGAATGCATGGCTTGAAATTTAAAATTGTGAACTCTCCTTTGTTTATGATTGTTGCTTAATTATTTTCAAGTTTTTATCGTTTTTTTCCCTCCTTTTTATCCCTAGCTCCCTGTGCTCAAGTCTTGCTCACTGTGTCAATTTTATTGTGCTTATACTATCATTTGGCTAGGTTTTTCTGAAAAGTCAATTTTTGTTTTGTTTTAAACATGTTTTTTTTTTGTTTTAAGATACATAAATGTGGTCTATGATTGCGGTGTGCAAAAAAAAAATGTAACAAATGTGACAGCCGGATGCATTTAAAATAAACAAGGAAGTGCTCAAATTAGTTCAGAACAATGTTCAGTTCAGGACTCTTTTGGCAAGCAAAGAAATTATTATAGTTTTTTGAAGAAAAAAGAAATCATAATAATATAGGCAAACAAATACAAGATTACAGTTTCTGAATGATTTAGACATTCTGGAATGTCATGCATAATCATATTCTGTTTCAACTACTTTCTTTTTTCATAAACCATGGTAAACAATTTGCCATGCCATAAAGAAATTTCGCCAGACATTTTGAATAACGATACAACTTTATAGAGGCTCAGGCATCTGAATCAATATGATTCTGACACACGTCTAAAAAAAGCAATAAATGATTGTTTACAAGGTGGCCCGTGTGTAATTAAACAATATACTTCTCAACACACTTTACACATTGTTTGAGAGTAATTACTAGCCCCATGATGTAAATGGCTAGATGACCCTCTGATAAGAGCGGAGGAAACAATGCCGTCTAGCTGTGCATCCCCTGGGCCAGGACGTAGAGAAGCCATCCATTTGTCAGGCGATAGCGATCTGGGTTCAAAGAGAAGCAGACTGCCCTGTCATTAAGAGCGAGGTTATGATCTATAATTAGAGAAATTAAATCAATTAAAATCTCAATCAAACGAAGATGGCATAATGGCATGCCGAGGTGCGATTAGTCAGAAGGACCTGTGTGATGAAGACGTGGTAATTGTGAGATTTGTACACACACGCTAAAGGGTGGGCCGAGGTGGACAGCGTGGTGAAAATGAATGACATAAACCAGGTGTTGAACTTCCTGAATATAGATATTAACGCGGCCTGTCACACTCGGCTGTTCCCCTCTCATTACGCTCACATACCTGTCGCCCTCACACTTTCAAAAGTCTGAATGCTGGACTGCGGTTGGTTTGTTCTCGAGGGATTTGTATGAGAAAAATGTGACATTTTACGTTGTAGGAGAAAAATAGTAAGTGAGTGAGTTTGTCAATTGGGCCACTAGGGACCGTATCGAAATAGTACTCCGCATTTAACCGTCCAGGGAAGTGAACACACACAAGCCCGGAGCAGTGGGCAGCCTCAAGGGTTCATGTTTTGCTCAAGGACATTCTGTAGTTGGACCTGCAAGATTTGTATTTGAATTGTTGTTGTAGTGAAAGTACTATTAATTGATGTAGACTTATTCATAATTTTGCACCATGAACATGATATAAATAAATAAAAAAAACAAATGTGAATAATATTTCCATTTTAATTTTATTAAAAAGTTTTTATTTTTGTTTTTAGGGGATGTGTTTGAAAAAAGGAAAAAAGTAGAATTTTCCATTTTTACATACAATCATCATTTTGCACCATGGATCAAAACTGATGTCTGATTTAGTTGTACTTAAAATGTTTTTATCTAAACGGGGTTCTGTCTATATGTCAATTTATTTTAAGTCATGAATAAAAAAACAAATAGGAATAATTTTTTTATTCAAATTTCATTTAATTTTGTTTTCAGGGGATGTGTTTGAGAAAAGCGTGGAATTTTACATTTTTACATACAATTTCACACCATGAACAAATGATAGTGTCTGATTTCAATTGTCCTTTAAATGTTTTTATCTAAACAGAGGTTTCTGTATATTTGTCAATTTATTTAGGCCAAAATAAATGAAGTTCACGTTTGTAGTTCACTCCATTCACTGTCTTTAAATACTAATTCTTTGTCTGAGTGTCAGTGTTAAGTGTTGTACGTTAGTGATGTTTGCTTCCTGAGTCTAGAGATTTCAAACGTTTCGGTGCGTGAGTTAATCCCGTTGAGGTTTATGTGTTTGACTGTCGCTTGTGTTTCTTTGTTTAATCATTGTGTTTTGGGCGATTGCAGCGTTTTTCTTATAGTTTTCAATATACGTATATCTGGTTTATCTGATTTTTTTTGTCAACAATACTCAGATAGTTAGAACTTTAAACGAATTCATAACTGACAGGCCAGACAGTTTACTTTTTTCTTGCTTTCTCAATTACAGTACAAACTGATGGTTTTTACTCCTGGGCTTAACATATTTTCACGTCTTCTACATACCTCTCTCTCTCTCTCTCTCTCTCTCTCTCTCTCTCTCTTTCTGTGTTATCAGAGAAAGTGACAGTTCTTTCATCGTGCCCTGCAGGAATTGAGGCTGTCCTGCTTCCAACGCTCTGCTCTTCCCGCCCTCATGATGGGGAACGATAATTTTCCTGTTGTCTGGCCCCATCAGGCCTGTGAAGACATAATGAGTCTCGTACTTGCCGTTTCCACTGAGAAAACCACAAGCTTCTGCTCTGGGCTCCATATGTTTGGTCCTGGTACCTGTTTCTGGACTCGCTTGTCTTTTCAAATTCCCGTGAATTCCCCCAAATTCCATCGCTATTCTGATCTGAGGCTATAGACATGTATGGGAAAGTAGGACAAGATGTGGCTTGGGCTGATGTGGAAATCAAAGGAACCCTGGTGGGGTTTTCCTTCACCAGGAGCCGTTTTACCCTTCATGAGTAGAAAGCCTGTTAGCCAGCGATGCTGTCAAGAAGCATCTTTGATCACGGCCTTTGATTCTAAAGAATGCGTACAATACAGGTTTGTATGTTCTAATTTCAATGGTGGCTGATTCATCGTCTCAAACCTGAGCTGCTCAAACCGCTTTTTTTAACGAAGAAATAAATGGCGTAAATGATGGCAGAGGGCCAAAGACGAATGCTGCAAAATGTTAAAGTGAAATACTTTAAATTACAATTCAAATTTAAATTATTGTGAAATTTGTGTCCATGTTTTAGGGTTTTTAATTGCTAGCATATTAGTAACATGATGCTCACAGTTGAATAATGCTGTGCCGCAAAACACATTTTTTTGTTTTCCTTTCATTGCAGTTTTTTACCTGCAACGGAACTGTGTGATTCACTCGTTCCCTCAATTTTTCATTGTGATTATGGCAAACAGAGTCATTTTACCTCTAATTCCTTGTCAGTTTCACTCCATCTTCTCTTACAGACACAACTGCTGCTGCACAATTTTTATCCGCTTGATTAACTGACGTGGCTGTTTAAAAATGCTCTTTTCAAACTTTCAGCAATGCTAAAGCTGAGTACTGGACGTGTAAAGTGTGTTTTAGAGTATTATAACTTACAATTCCAAGATATAAAATAAAATATCGACTATAACACACAATTAAGTCTGAACTCGCAATTCTGAGATATCAAATTACACAATTAATAATTTGCATAAGTTGCAGTACTTTGTATTTCTTTTAGCGGCAGTAGCAAGCTACCACATGAAAAGCCCTAATAAAGTTCATTCAGTGTAATCTATATTAATAAACCTATTTAAACGTAATTAAATATAAAGGTCTAAAACCAGATTGGTATTGTAGATCTTTTTTTGTGGGGAAAGTTTCACGATGTCCAAGGTTCAATATATACATGTGTTTCCAAATAATACAATCTGTATTGTATATATATATATATAGAGCGCTGGTGTTTAAAACACTGGATCATGGGTTCGATTCCCAGGGATAGCAGGAATTTGTTGGATTGTAACAATTGTAATGAAATATAAGTCACTTTGGATAAAAGCATCTGCTAAATGACTAAGGTAAAGTAATTAATCGCACTTTCCCAACCAATTTAATCGCGATTAATCACAAATAAATTACTGAAGCTTGTTATATCCATACTGTATATGCTTTCAGCTCTTTATTTTTTTATTTTTAGCTAAACCAGGAGTCATCGGAAACCATGAGCGATAGGATCAGTGATGTTTCGAGAGGGATATTTACAGCTTATGACACCCGGGTGGAAACTGTCAGGCAAAATATTATTCTTCAAGGTGTGTGAGCACTACTACCATATCTAAGCTCTCTTTTCCACCTATGCCGTTTTTCAAAGAGTACATGTTGAGATAATTGTTCGTTCCATTACTTCATGCGTCTTTTTAGCTGCAGATGAATGTGATTTCACAGAGGCTTTTGACATTTGGAAAGATGAGGCCATCATGGGTTCGGAAAAACGCCGTTTGGTGATTAATCAACTTTGTCTAAGTGGCATTAAACGCGTTTGATATATGATATAATGACATATTAAAACTCCGTGTTTCGGCAGGTTGCCGTAGCCGCGGGTCGCTCATAAAACATACAGCCGCAGTGAACGTGTGAATCATTCCGTCACACGGATAATTCATACCTGAAGCTTTGTCACTACTATTATCTCAGACCAGACACCAGCTTTAATGTCACGTCGCAGCCCCACATCTCAGGTATCCAGATTTCAGGCTTTTACCTCTGCTGTTGATAGACAAACTCTACCTGATAGGAAGTTCGGGCTCGCACCATTAGTCTTTCAGCGTTCGGAGGAGCTTCTGAGCGTGCGACGTCTGTAATGTGTCGTGTTGACTGCCATGCTTAATTAAGATATCCATATCTGTTAGCAAACATTCCAAGAATCTGCCTTGTTCCTCACCACACTTTCAAATCCCTGTCCAGGATGTTATCTAGGTCCATCAGGGTGACTAATTGGGGTTTTGAGTGCAATAGACGGGTTTTATTTATTTGCGTCTTGGGTTTCAGGAGCTCCTCACAGGTAAGGCACTAAATTACAAATCTCCGTGAATTGCGAGCGCATGTCCACGAGGCAGAAATACCTCCACTCTCAACACAAACATGTGTCAGCCATCAGACCAATATAACTGCAGTCTGCCATAGACCTGATGAAGAATTGCCCCGAGGTGAGACTGAGCTCCTCATAAACGCCATTTCAAGGTCTTCTTTGTTTTGAAGTCGATGTGAGCCAATGTTGAGAAGATGAAGGTTGTTCTGGTGTCTTGTGATGTGTCTCGCGAGTTCTCATGTCGGACAGAATGGCTTCTCCCCTCACAGACGTGTGTTGTCGGGTGGACCGCAGGGTGTGTGATGTCGGCCGAGTGATGACAAGTGTACACACAGCTGAGACAGATGAGCGTCGGACCCCGAGCTTTGAAAGGGATTCTAAAGAATCATGGTGTTCAAATGTTTGACTGAGTTTGGTCTTTTTTTTATATTTGACCCTAAAACCTTTTATATTAGGGCTGTCATAGTTAACGCAAAGTTAACTCGTGCGATTAATTAAATTAGTTTGTCGCGTCAAATTTTATTATTGTATTATGAATGTAGTGTATTTAGTATTTATTGTTTACTATTCAATCACTGGTGCAGTTCTTTTCACTTCCGTTTTTTTCCAACTTCCGTTTTTTTTACGCGCAAAAAATTGACTTTTTATTCATGTCAGTGGATGTTAAGTTGCGAAATGTCGCAAAGCGGGATGCCAGATTGTTGCACACGTGAATCACTCACAGTCCAGCAGCAAGGAGAATGAAGAGAAGTTACTTAGCGACTCTTGAGTTAACAGTCAGAAAATCACATTCAACAGACTGTGTCAACTCAGCAACTGACTTAATATAAAGAACAACTAAGCTGATTCGTTTCTACATTCTACATACATATCATTTTAAATTTTATGTTCCCCATTTTCAAATTATGTAACAGTAATCAATTTATAACAGTATGTGTTGGTATTCTTTCCTTATTGTTACTTTGGATATTTGCCATGATTATATCATGGACTTTTTATGGAATACTCTTGAATGTGCAAATATTATATAGTTATAATTATATAATACTGTATATGAACTAAATTATATTACAGTTTTTAAACAAGTGTTTATTTTGTCTAGAGTTTACATTAATTTATATTTTACACATCAATGTTCAATATTACAAGCTTTAGTTACTTATTTGTTTATTAATAATTAATTTAAAAATAATATTTATAATATTATATAATTATAAATTGTAATAAATTATAATAATAATTGTAATTATTAATATTTGCAGTTAATCGCAATTTATTTGGTTGGGAAAGTGCGCTTAACGAATTAATACAAATTAATCGTTTGACTGCTCTATTTTATATATAAAATAAAAAATTTAGCTGAATGATGTCTTAACATGTCTTTCAACAGCAATAGTATTACTGTATACATAGTATTAGTATTTTAAGTCATCCATTCATTTTTGGAACCTCTTTTTTTTCTGGGTCATGGGGATCTGAAACTAAACCCAGCAACTCTGAGTCTGAACGCAAGATTCACATCCTGGTTTGGTGGGCAACCAATCACATAGTGGAACACAGACACACACATTCACACTCTCACTCACTCTTGACTCGAACCCGAGTCCTGGAGAAAACCTACATAAGCACATGGATAATATGTAAAATCTACATCGTGGGTCAAGGACCGGGCCTCAAACTTGGGCATCTGTTTGAGGCGACAGACCCACTGCACCACCATAGATTTTGTAAATCAAAATACCATAACAAGAGCAAGAAGTTCTTCTTTAAGAGTTAACAATTGGTGACTCCAGCTTTCTGTGGCTTGTGGCTTATATGCACACGCTGGTTTTTTGCTAGTCTCAGTAGAAATGTGGATCAATGAAGCTTTCTTGGGAGGTGGGGGGTCTGCAGATGGCGCTCTTGTTCCGGAACCTCTGAGGTTTCTCGTGGAACGTGGACATTAAGATGTTTAAAAGTGACAGTCTAACTTCTTTAACTGGTGCAGAAAAATGAGCGCACTGCTGTTGTTCTCTTCCACCTGAAAGAATCCCTCGCTCCACATCAGAGACGGTGCTTCAATGAGTTCTTCATTATCAATTCACTGACAACGTACTTCTCTAACTTGGTTTTTGGAGAGCCACTGGTTGAAGTTGATCCTGAAATGTTCTTTTTTGCAAATGCATTGAGCAGAGACTTTCATCTAAAGCAACTTTCATTGTGTAACTATCCATCCATCCATCCGTCCATCTTCTACTGCTTTTTTCAATTATGGCTCTATGCCTGGTAGTTGTATATCTTAGTTGTATACGTCCTGCTTTTTCTGGGAATCCAACCCATGACATTTTTGTCATTATGTTGTGAACTCGAAGCTCTACAAATGAGCCACAGGAAAGCAAAGTGACTTTTTCTTCTTGTTTATGTCTTCAATGTCACTAGGGCTTTCCCTCAAAGCCTGGTATTGTCCATATTGAGGAGCAAACAGGATCCACTTCTTTGCACTTTTCTACGTGAAGACGAACCTTCCGCCAGCAGGTCATCATCAAAGGCCACTTCCATCGGGATGGATAGGAGACGAACAGAGCATTTGCTTGGCTGCAGTCATGGGCTTTTACTCTTTCTGATTCACTGACACGGGCAAACTGAACCAACACACAATCCATCTCAAGAGAACCATTTGGCATGATACTGGCGATTCTCTCAAAAAGGCACCATCTCTTTTGATCACATGAAGACTGGAAGGTGGTGACGTTCCTGCAGGTGCCCGATGCCAGGAGAAAAACTGTTTCACTTTAATTCATTATTTAATATTATGCCCAGGTGTCTGCTTTATCTCTAATTATGATACTATGTTCACCTGTGTCTCCTTGTGTTCAAATTTGTTTATTAATTTAAGGCTCTGTGTTTCCTTGTTTGGTGCTGGATTGTTTTGGGAGTTTGGTATGTTTTTCTTGTTTGCCTGCTTTGACCTTTGCTTGCCTTGGTCTGATTTTCATCGCATCTGTTGTGTTACCTGATGTCCTAGTGGGTTATCATGCTCTTGTCTTGTTCTGGATCAGGTGTGCCCATTACATCGATCGCAAAGGCATTGTGGTTAGATCGCATGGCATTGAAAAAAGCCATGGCAAAAAAACCCATAAAAGACTCTAGCAAGCTTGCGGATAAAAAAAAAGTGGATAAAAAAGAGTGGAAAAGCTGGACCAAGTAATAAGTAAGTAAGTAAGTCTGCTATCAACTAGGATATTTTACTACCTGAAAAAGGAGTTTATTCTGAAGTGTGTGTTTACTGTGGGTTCAAACCAGAAGATGACACTCAGCAAACCATATACAGCAAACATTTACAGTTGAGGACAAAAGTATTAGCCCCCCTACAAAATAATTTCAAAAATAATTCATAAAATATTATACTGTGTATAAATAATTACTTGTGTTGTTTTCGCCGGTAGATTACTTTGACTGTTGCACTTAATAGGTTTTCGCGAACCGAAAATGTGTGGGCACCCCTGTTCTAGACCAATTAGACTTAGGGTAATGTCAATGTTTAATGGCTATGGTTGGCATTCTGTCCGCTTTCTGTTTCTTAAATAGAAGTCCATGTTCCTGCATTGGGTCTGAGCTCCCTGCATCCCAAAATGTGACAGTTAGACCATCTGAAAATAATTGTCTCATTTTTTTGGATTTTAACAATAATGAGGTTGACCTCAACAGAACCACACTTGCAAATTGCCAATGAATGGACACAACTCGGCTTGGGCTTTATTCTAGAGTCTGACTTGGCCTTGTCAAGCTTATTACTTTTGGGAAGACCACGGAGAAGTGGCGAGATTTCTTCCATTTGCAATTATGTTAAAGTTATGGAGCCGACTCCTCATCCCAGGAGATGCAAAGCCAATTACTTGGTAATTACAGATTAGTCAACGCAACTGATACTTGCAAATCACAAATCCTGCGTCGCATCTGAAAATATTTCATTTAATAGACACAAATTGTTCCAGGGGCAGATGTGTCATTCAATTCAAGAATAGCTGGTTGATAGAAACCAAAGAAAGCACCACTTAATTTGGAAACATGGCGTCTCTGCCAAAAACTCTAATTGCATTAGCAGTGTGATGAGATCATGGGTTCATTTGCAATTTCTGTCCTGCAGATGTGCAGCTTCAGGAGCTGGATTGCTTGTTCAGATTCTACTTTCATCTGTACAATGGGGTGATTGAGGCCTACTGGTTCAGAGTTGGACTTGAGACCAAAGCGTTGCTGGTTTGAATGCCAGGCCGGTTCCACAACTAATGTGTCGTTGAGACCTGATCTTTTATTTTTGTAGATCGTGTTGGGTTTAAGCATCCGCTGAAGAAATGCAAATATATTTTGCATTAAAAATGTCACTTAAGGCAAAATATTTTGTATAATGCTGGCAATGTGTAATTAAAAAGTCATATTTTGCATGCTGGTGCAGTCAGTGGTGCAGTTTTGAACCAAGAGTTTACATGTTCTCTCTGTGCTTATGTGGGTTTCCTCTGGGTGGGTTTCCAGTTTTCTCCCACAATCCAAAAATGTGTGCACAAACTGTTTGGGAAAAAATCGCCCTTAAGAGTGATTGTGTGTGTCTTGCTTTGTGATTGGTTGGCCACCAAGTCAGGGTAAGCCCTGCCCTCAGGTCTACAGTTGTTAAGACTATGAGTAAATACGTACAATCATTCTATTAATTTTAACTGGATTTGTGGAGAATTCCTTGAGTGGAATCTTAGTAAAATTGTTTCTTAGTGATTAATTTTTTTGGTTTTGAGTTGCCATTGCAGTTATAGGTTAATTAATTGTAAATTATCTATCATAGTTTATCTGCAATATAGAGGGGAAAAGGCATAGTCAGACCAAGCTCAATTCCTTGTTGTCACTTGCAACTTGGCCAATAAAGTTGATTCTGATTATGATTCTGATAGTTGATAGTTTTAATACTTGAAAATGTGTAAAACACATTTACCTATCAGAATTTTGGCCGGTTGGTATGATTGTCATTAATCCATCATTTCCTAATTCACCAACTTCTCATTTTGTGTCAAGCGTGCAGCTTTGCCTCAGTAACTGGAGATGGGGGGTTTTTGTATCTAGGAATTATGGTGAGTTTTTATCGCACAAGTATCGGCTGACACGTTTTATTTCAAAGAGCTGCTATGACAATGGCTTCTGTAATAATAGTGTACGTTTTCCCTCCTGGAGAGGTTGTGAATGATATCTCCCCACACCATCTCATTTCATTATTAGCTTCACACAAACCGCTGACATATGCACAGATGCCTTCTGTATTGGCTGGCAGGGATTGTTTACTGTATGTACGGTAAGGCCAGTAATCTTCCAGCTCACTGTCACAACTACAAGACATAAAGATGGAGGTTCACCAGAAGGTGATTGTTGTGGAGGTCTTGTAAGAAATGTTAGTGTAAACCCATCATCCAGCAATACCTTCTTCTATTGTATCTCTACCCTCTACTGTATCTCCATTTAGGACCTAAATCTGATTAATTGTTTTCCTTTTACTCTGATTCTTCCATTTCTGTGTCATGGGGACCTGTCTACATTTGTCCTTGCACTGGATACCAGTTGCTGCAGGTTCAAACTTTTGCTTTTAGGTCAAATAGTGGACATGCACCATCCCACCTCACATCTCTGGTTCATCATCTACAATAAGAGAATGAACAACACTTTTAGCTCATTATAGCTTATAAGAACATTATTTTGTTTACTAAAAAGACTTATCCTAAGATCTCCTTTTTAAAGCATATTAAAAAAAGAATAAGTGTACACCTGAAAAAGCCATTTTATATACAAAAATAAGTGTTTTTTACTACTTTTGATGCAGTATTGTATATTTATGTGAATGCAAATACATTAAAACGATAATTATAGTGAAGATAACTACAATAGATGCAGTATCCAAATGGTAACTATGTAAGTTGTGTTTGAATCATTAAACATCAAATTAGTAAAAGGTAAACCTAAACCTAAATTGTATAGTTTAATGGTCCTACATACTATAGAAAAATAATAGTATTATTTATATTAAACTGGTTTCAAAAATCACCAGACAATTTTGTACTTGAATTCACTAAAAAATACATAATTTCTCTGTTCACTGACTGTCATCTTCTGTTTAGTAGTGTCTTAAGTATGTAATGCCTCTGTTTTATGACAATCATACGATCCTTGTCGGCACGGCGATGGAGAGAAGTGTCCGCAGCCTCCCAGCGAATCACGAATATTTCTCCCATGTGTCTTGTTCTGACATCAGCACAAGCTTCCCAGCTGTGTTTTTATGGAGAGAGCAGGACATGTACACACTCTCCTCTGACCCTGCGCTGAACTGTGAAAGCAGTCGGTGGAGCTCCAGCAAGTGATGCTTCCAGGCTCTATCAGTGAAAATCAGCAAATTAGCCGAGGCCGTGCACTCTGAATTTGCATTCGAGTCACTACAGTGGAAGAGTATGCAGGTATTTTCGCCTTAAAGAGCTGTTTTTAACTTGCATCCAAGCCTCATTAATCCCTCCTATCGCCCTGGCATAATGATCCCTACATGTAGAACTCCCGGCACTCAAACAATATTCAAGACATGAGGGCAAATCTGGGCCTCCTCCTTTTGATTTTTTTACACAATTTGTAAGCTTCAATCTAAATATCAACTTTCCATTCTCCAAGAATCTCCAAGCTGTCCAAACAAAGATGTGGGGGACAGCAACAAGCAACATGAGGCAACCCTGGGAACGGGGAAAGCGCCAGTCGCGATAGGGGCAGAGGAAAACGCTCTTATTTTTCTTCGCTTCGGAAATATGAACTTGGTTCCCACATCTGTTTGCATAAACTTGTAGCATTGCCAGGTGTTGTACCGCTCTACCAATTCATCCACTATGATGACTTCTTGCGATACAAAGCATCTCCTCTACCTTTCCACTTGTCAGATGTAAAAGATATCTAGGAAACCGTTGGTGTACGACTAAGAAACCGTAAATGTCCAACGTGCGGCGCGTCGGCCATATTCGGCCCTGTGATGAAGGGAAAAACCTGTGTCACAAAACCACATCACGACCATCATCTTCATTCTGTGATGAGAATCAGTGTGACGAAAAACAAGTTTCAACCAATGGACAGTTTGTAAAGTACCGTGTTTGAAGTTCATATACGTTGTGGCATGCAAAGTCACGTCTGATCGCCATATTATAAAAGGTTGGACATCCTGGACTAATAGTCCTAACAACCGTTTTGATCTGGATTCTTTCTTAACATCCAAGAGTTGCCCGAACACAATTATCAAACACAGACAAGTTTAGCGGGCCTGGATAAACTTCGACCGCCTAGTAATTTAACCTGGTGGCTCTGGGTAAAGAGCCTTGATGCTATCCACCCCAACAAAAATGGCGGTGCTATAAATTCTTCCAATAAATGCTGTCTTTAGGATCAAACTGTTGGCGTACGACTGCGAACTGTTGCCACTCCTTGAAGACTCTTGGCATGCAGTTGAGCCAAACTCTTTTCCCTGAAGAATTTGCATCTCATTGCTTGTTCAAACTTGTTTTCTGGAAGAAGCTTGACTGATCTGTGAGTTCATTGAAACAGTACTCAGCTGGTGTTGCCAGTAAGAAATGACTAAGCCACGTAGTCGGAGTCATTATGCTGTTGCACCAGGAGTCAGAACCGTGACCTTTTATTGAACTGGTCGATTTGAAGGCCCGAGAACCAATATTGGTCCTCGTGAAATGGCATCGTGCTTGGAAAAAATGAAAGAAAAGAAAACCCAATTCATCCTTCGAACGGAAAGAACAGCCAAGCAGTGTGAAGGGTCACAGAAGTCTTATGCAACCGCGGAATATGTCATGTGTACTTGTTCTTGCTCTCTATGCATGCATGATGAGACACATTTCAAGCCAGTCTAAATCCATGATGTGTTCAATTCTCTGCGAGGTTTGCTTCGTCTTTTCGAGCAAGCCCTGCAATTATATGCAATTTAAGGTATTATACGTTGAATTTCGGAGAGGAGGGAAGGTGTAATGTCTAAATTGCCAAGTGTAACTTCAGCAATGTTTATTTCTGACAATCAGACGTCTTGTGCTGAAGATCATTTGGTATCTGAAGCCTTCAGCTCGGTTTTGGGACTGTTATGAAGTGTGTATAAAATATGACTGTTGAAGTTCAGACATACAGTTATTGAACAGGTAAAGCCCTAGAGCCAAGTAGGTCACATAACTCAGAACGAAACGTTGCTTATGTTTCCCAAAGCTCTTCAATCTCTGAGGTGTGGTGTGCTGCGTTGGGGGCTGGAATCAGGAGGGCAACAAAAGTCCCTTGAATCCCTCTGGGCCTTTAACAACTTGACTTACTGTCCTCAATATGTCAGACCAGGAGAAAGTCAAATGCCAATTACGTTGAAGTCAAGTGCTTTGTATAGATCAAGAGAGAAATATTTTTCATACTGTCTAAATATTGGGTCAATTTGTTTGGGAGAATAATACATCCATTCATATTCTGAATCAATGGGGAAAAAAATCACAGCAGCTCTTGGCTTGAAGGTGGGACACACACCCTAATTTGTTGGCTGGTCAATCACAGAGTGGGACATACATTCACACTCACACTAGTAAGTGAGAATTATAGTAACACTTCAGCAATAGTACGGATACTATACATGAACCATACATGTGTAAAAGTACGGATACCTTACTGTAAAAATTACTCAAGTTACAAGTCACAAATTTTCAATGTAACAAGTAGTGGTGTCAATTAAAATGTAGTGGAGTAAAGAGTACAGATACTCAATCAAAAACATAGTCACGTATAGAGTAAACTTTTCTTATTTGGATGCTCATGAAAAAGTAGAAAGTAACCAAAATGCTCAAGTAAAGTAATTTTACTCAAGTTCTTTATCCCTCTGAACAATAGTAATAATCCCTACGCTTTGCTGAAGTATTTCCCAACTTGTGTTGCATTCTAGCTGGAGTTGCTTTTAGTGTAAAACTAAATCTTGTTTCCTGTTTGCAAAGAATGGTATATCATGATGCAATCTTGACGCAAATACTATATGATTATTATTTATCGCATTCTCGACCCTTTGGCAAATGATACTTGACGTAAAAAATGTAAATGTGTGAGTTACAGTAAGGCCGGGTTGAGTTGCCACTAGAGTTGCAGCTAGTTGCGTGTCATCAACCTAAACTGATATTTTTCAAGCACTCACAAGGTCAAACAGGTCAGAAGTGTTTGTGTTCAGTGCATGACGTCTGTGGCATGCCCGAGCACTACAAACAACTTTTTTCAGGTTTATGACAACTGAAACGAGGCACGTTTGAGGTGCAAGATAAAGTGTCTTATCCAAACTGTGCAAACATTGAATTTATGTTTGATAAAGCAGATTTAATGCGCTGGAATTAGAGGAGAGTAATTCAATATTTTTTAACATAAAAGCAGATTTGCGCTGTCAAAAAATGTATATCAATGTGTGAATAGAGAAAGTGAGTGAGATTGCCCATCTGGCCACTAGGGACTGTATCAAACTTGTGCTGTGCATTTAAACATCTAGTGAAGGAAGGAGTAAGGAAAATTAAAAGCATCTATGGATGGACATGCAGACAGACAGATATATACTGTAGATATATATTTTTCCTCAGCTCTGTTTCCTCAATTCTGTCGAAACATCTGTTGTAGAAGCTTGTCTCTAAAAAGCCAAGTTGAAATAATCATGCACATGAATAATGAAGTCGTTTTTCTCTCATGTGTCACAGAATGTCTTTTGCCGCCGACTGGATTGTATTAATTTAAGCGATGCCGAGTTCTTCTGTCATCAAACCGTTGGAATCACAGGCCTGCCGCGGGTTCGCTCTGCCACTGCAGCCGTAATGTTTTTATTTTTCCATCTTTCAAGGAGACCATCAGATGATCCACCACATTCCTTTTGTTAACTCACCCAATAAGAGGTGATGAAAAAGACGAGGGAGTTATTCTACAGTGACGACTTTCAATGTTGGTGTTCATCTTCCTCTCTGCATTGCCCCTCTTGTGGGCAGCACAGTGGCTGGTGGTTAGTACCTACTCCAAGATAGTGATGTAAACTACTTGAGTGAATGGACTTACTTTACTTAATTATTTTTAGCTTTGTACTTGTAGTCAAGTAGAGAGTAAAGGTTCCTTATATTTTTGATACTCAGTACATTCGTGATTGAGTATCTGTACTCTTTACTCCACTACATTTGAATGGACACTTGCCATTGACAAGTCGCCATCTTTTTCTATGGCTGTTAATTTCTTGAGCGGACGAGGAAAATAGCGCCATCTGCAGGGTTCTGAAGGTACCAGACTATTTATGAGCTAAATCGCGTGAATGTGACTTTGCAGCTTGGTAAATACCGGGTTTAATTACCGACATTTGCACATTTGAGTTGGACTGAGACACTTTTTGTTCTTTTTTATCTGTTTTGTTCTGCCATTTTGAAACATTGAGGTGTGAAATTTCATTTCTATAATAGGAAATAAAGCCTCATAAATAAAGTTTCTTGTTTTTCACATTTCTTGGTGTTTTTTATTTTATTTTACCTAAATTCAGTACGAGTAAAATACTTAAGTTCTTTAAAATTGGATACTTCACAACTTTTCCTCAAGTCATCTTGGAATTGGAGACTTGTAACTTGTACTGGATTAATTTCTACTGTAAGGTATCCCTACTTTTTTCTCAAATATGGCTTTCAGTTTCTCTTTACACCTCAACCGCAATAAATACCATGTGGGTCTCCTCTGGGTCTCCAGTTTCCTTCCACAGTCCAAAAACTTGCATCAGGAGAATTGGAGTCTGGAGGTTTGGAGACTGCAGGTGTGAGTGAAAGTGTGTTAGTTTGTGTCCTGCTTTGTGATTGGTTGGCCACCAATCCAGGTGTCCCACCTTCATCTCCAGAGTGGCTGAAATTGGAAATGGAAACGCCTAAAAAAGGTGAATGGTTGAAAGTATTAGTGCAGGAACCCAGCGAAGTCACTTAATAAAACCAAATCATCCTTCCAATTCATCTAGTCACTTCTTCTACAAGCAGCACTTTCAGATCACACATGCGTGTAGATGAAAGTGATAGTCGGAGCCCCCAGTAAAAGCCACCAACATCCTCCCGTGTTTAGAACTGGAGGCACGGAAAGAGCAAATGTACACTTATCCCTGCGCTTTAGGCCACGGACATGGCTGCTTTACTGCCATAATCCTGCTATTATTTCGGTTCCTTTCTCTGAAAATTACAGTTTTCACCGCATTAAGTTGGAACTGCTCCCGTGGTGATGTATTCACAACCTTCCCGTTGGTTTGGCCCCCAGTCCTCGGGTCGTCTTTGACTGGAGTCATTAACACATTCTTTGCACATCTCGAGGGATAAAGTGAAGAAGCGCACTTTTGTCTCCCGACGCACGAAGCCTTTACCTCCACCTGGCCTGCCTTAAACATCCACCTGATATTGTTCGGCTATACTCCACAAATTGGGTTGAGTTACAAGCTGGCACAAGTCTGGGAAGACATTAAACATGAAGTGTAATTTTAGACACATGCCACACATGATGAGGCCAGAAGAGCGGGAGATCTGTAATTAAGAGCAGTTTGATGGTATTTCCAATAGCAACATGAGAGATCGGCTTCATTGAAGGGCTACACGAGACCTCCTGTGTCGTCAGCAGCTAAACTCACAACTCTTGGAATGTGTCTCGAGCTGATGAGCAGTGCTGTAAAGTATTTGAGTAATTGGACTTTGTTACTTTACTCGAGTAATTTTCTGGCGACTTTGTACTTGTACCGAGTATCAAACAATATAAGCAACTTTTACTCTCTACTTGACTACATCTGTGATTGAGTATCTGTACTCTTTTCACACCACTACACTTACCGTTACTTATTACATTGTAATAATTTGGCATCTTTTTTTACCGTGGTTAGTTTCTTGCCGAACAAAGCAATATTGCCATCTGCAGGATGCTGAAGGTATTTGATGCTACTTATGAGCTAAATCACGTGAACGTGAGGAACGGTTGCATTTTTTTGCACATTTGAGTTTGACTGAAACTGACACTTTCTTGGTGTTTTTTAGCCTAAATTCAGTAATACTTAAGTTCTTTAAAAATTTGATACTTTACGACTTTTACTCAAGTCTTCTTGGAATTGGTAACTTCAGTCAGGTATTCATACATTTTCATGTACTCTTAACACCTCTGCTGCCGACTGGAATCGGCAGAATGTGTTTTATTAAGATTCGGTTATTTTGAGGAGGTGTGGTGTGATGTCCACAAAACCGGCTGGTGCAGACCTGTTTTTTCAAGAGAGCCAGTAGTTTTATTTTTTACATTTTTATGGATTAGACAGTTGTTCAGGGTGGCACGGTGATGTAGTTATTAGCACTGTCGCCATTCATCAAGTACTGTAAGACTGTTTGTGATTAAATTTGAGGCCTTGTTAGGTGAGGACTTTTGAGGACTTTTTTGTGATTAGATTGTTCTTTTCGTGTTTGCGTGTGTTTCCTCTAGATTTCTATGTATCTACTAAAAGCTTGGTTTGGAAGAATTAAAGTGTGAGTGAGAGTGTGTCGCCCTCTGATTGGTCGGCCACAGGTTTTCACCAAAAAATGGGACAATGGATGGACATTGATGAGGGATTTCAAATTTGTCCATTTAAAATGTTTGATAAACAATATTGTTATATTCTATTACTGTTGTATTGTAATTTTAAAACTCTTCATCACATTAATGGTGAAGTCGTTTATAAACAGCTTCGTTATAGCTTTGTTTCACAGCTATAAAAAAAAAGATAATTTTGATGCCCATTTTTGATTTTGATCGAAATGTATTACTTGTGGTCTCCGGCCCTAAGACGCTGAGATAGGCGCCAGCTCCCCGCGACCCTAAAAGGATGAAGCGGTAGAAGATGACTGATGACTGTATTACTTGTGTTTGTTGAAGGCGCAGTTTGAATGACAACCAATCAAGAACAGATTATCTTCTCATTGTCACCCAAAGCATGAATTTTAAGTATGTTTAAATCACAATGTTCTGCTACGATTTTATATCTCATATATGAACAACAAGACCAATGGTTCTTTTGAATGTTAAACACTGCTGATATTTTAACATACTGCATTTGTTTTTGATTAAAAAAATAAATAGAAATACAAATTTTACAGCATTTTAAAAATGTTGCTCAAGACTCGGCACCTCCTGGTTTATCCTCATTGGCTGAGATGTTTCGCATCAGCTGTTACACCAGATGCACAGATTGTTCGAATCCCCCACAGATGTGTTTGGTCTATTATAAGAGCAATCTTCATAAATCACCTCGCTTCTACCACCATTGGTAGAATAGACTTTTCAATGTGAATAGATGTTTCCGCCTCATCAGGTTCTTTCTGAGCTTGATTATTATATGGCCACTTATAAAAAGCCTTTCTTTATCTATTTCTTTAGTGTATAGCGAGTCCCATCTTCTCCACACAGTTCAGTCCTGTGCACTAATTCAAAGAGAGGGCGAAAAGTCAAAGACTTATATCTAAGTCGGATCTAAAAATAACCACATCAACGGGATTAGCATGACTTCAGGATTAGTTTTGTGGTCAAGCGTTACCATTCATGAGACATTAATTATAGCCGATCAAGTAGTAAATAGAAATTATCTGCTTTGGGGAATTTTAAGAATCAATTTACAAGCTGAAAAGCTCTTTAAAGTTTTTTTTTTAAGATGTCCTACACTAATGGGTCAGCGGATGCGCAAGTCAAAATGTTTTTTTTTAAGTGCATTTTTCTAAGCAATAAATGTCAATCTTTTTTTTGTTGCAAAAAAAGAAAAAATAAAAGTTTTTTTCCGACTTGCAAATCTGAAATGGTGCATTTCACTCAAGGATTTTGACTAAATATCTCTAAAGATTTGACTATCGCCATTAAACTTCTCACAGCCAGTTTTTCTGAACAGAACATAAACTCAAATAATTCTACAAACAGTGGAATATAAAAGTGGAATAAGTTTGCAATTTTATCGAACATTTTATAAAACTTTTAAACTTGCACAATGTCTACGTCCCGAAACTGAACGTTTCTACAGAAAGTCGACGTCAGAAACGTTAAATTCAGAAAGTTAAATTAAGGTCACCATTAGTTTGCTGAGACACACAACATGTCAAAATAATCTCCAATTATATTGGAGAAATTTGGAAGGCAAATTACACCTTCCTCATAGTGAATAGTTCTTTTAAACAAATATATATATGTTTCTGGAACTGTTGGTTGGGTTTTATGCTGATCGACTCAACAAACGTGATTAATGAGACGTTTTCCCACAACAGTTCTTTTAATTGAATGTAGGATTAACCTATGACTTAATCAATGATCATGTGTTAATGAGTTACAGCTCTGTATCCCGGCGCTAGCACGGCTAGCTAAACGCGCCAATAGAGCATTAGCATTGTTAAAGCCTTTCAGTTCTGATTTATGGCTGATTGTTCTGTTGTGTCCTTTTGTGTCTTTCTCTGTGACATTTAAATTTGCAGTTGTCACTTTTTTTAAGTTACAAGTAATGAAGCTAATTAGCGCTTCACACTTTACTCCGTCGTTACCGTTACTGACAATAAGGTGCGGTGTTACTTTAACTGAGGTCACTGACCTCAGCATCCATGCGGGGACGGCTTTTCTCCTCCAGTGTGTGTGTGTGTGTGTGTGTGTCCGGGGGTGGGGCAGAACACTTAACGAGTGATGATTGATGATGGTGTGGCTGAGAACATGATGATTGGCCTAGGTAGAGTCTTTTTTATCATTTGCCAATCAAATTTAATATTACATTTGAAAAGTGTAATTACAAGGTTTCTTTTATAATGTAACTCAATTACTAATGCAATTACTGCTTGTGAGAAGTAACTAGTAGCTGTACCAAATTACCTTTTTTTTTTGTTTTTTTTATACGAAATTAAGTTTTTTTTAACGGACATGCCCAAATTTTAAAAGAAAGGGAGGGTTTGATATTCTTTATAATCACTAGGAACTCGCAGCTCATCTAATGCAAAATTACATATGACCTTGATATACTCCTTGCCCATTGAGTCCAATATTTACCACGTTGGATGTTACTGCAAAGACAACAACGTTTAAAATTGTTGTAGCTTTTGAGTCCAGGCCAAAAAAGGATAAAGTTTACGGATGCTGCACGTCATCTTGCCATTGCTCCAGCTGTGATTTCTCCGTGACTAGCTAGCAGCTATAATTCAACTTCTGCAGAAATCCTGTTGTGCACAGGTTTGCCCAGAGTCGTTCTCACTCAAAAACCATGAAAGGTTGGGCAGTAAAACCAAAGAAAACATTGCAGGAACTTTCTTAGCTATTCATGGACAGTCTTTTGCCGTTCAATGTGAGGGAAAGTCTGGTTCAGTGTCTTGCTCAAGAACACCGTTGTGGCACCAAGATGCAAACTTGCTACGTTTAGTGGAAGGTCAAGCTCCCGGCCACTAGGCCACATTTGCAGATGCTGACAATCCCAAGAATGTCATAAAATCCAAAAAGAGCAAATTTGCCGAGCCGAAGAGGCCTCCTGCCATCACCACAAACCCCCCTGGTTGACTTCTGCTTGTAGTTTGGATGATGCACAGGTGGCTTAGACTGAAGTGACGGTGGAAGTTGATATTTTGATCCATGTAGGTCTGAAATGAAGTAGGCATGATAAGATAATGGAAGAGGGGGGCTTGTTGGCACCATGACAGGGAATCTCAACTCTGAGACGAACGTTTTCACAGAGACTTTCTGTTCCCTCAATGGGTTCATTGTGAAGGCAAAGCAAATGCATAATGAACGGAGGCAACTCGATGTGGAATTTGTCTCCCCTCAATTGTTCTTCTAGCACTTCTTGTCTCCTCCGTCTACAAGTGTTAAGCTCTCCAACGTCATGCCATTCAGAATGGGGACAAGGAGCCGGAGCTCGAGCCAGAAAGAGTAACATCCAAAAGATTCTTTTTTTTTTTTTTCTTCGAAACCACACAATATTGGGATTCAGCTCATGGCTGGGTGTCGATGTTACTTTTACCAGGGTTGTTTGGCCAGCTGCCCTTTCACGGCTTTCCTATTGAGGAGTTTTCATCCCAATCTCAAAAGAGCGTTTTGTGGCGATTATTCAAGGGGTGAAACGAAGATCTTTTCTAACTTTTGGATTGAAATTCCTCTTGACATCATCCTTCACAATGTCCAAGCCTCCTTCTTTGCCATCCCTTTTGCCTTTAAAGGAGGCGACAAAATAAATAGCATCCAGAAGTTAGCTGGATTTTGCATAGTTAACATTTCGCTAATGGGCAGGCCAGCTTCTCAGGGAGACTGGACAGCATTTTTGGGGGCCACTGGGACGTTGTTGTGGAGACGGGGCTGGGAAGTGAATGAAGCAGATGTCAGAGTAATCCATCACCACCAGCACCCCCCATCTCGGCCCATTGCTGAGACACCCTCCTTACATCTAGTCATCAATTAAAGCCCGAATCCTGCCCTACCATTAACATACAAGCACTTTCTAAGCTTCCTCCCTGCCCTCCGGTCATCCATGTTGTAAAATCTGTCAGAGCCGATAGTCAAAAATAACATTAATGAATAGTTTCTGGCTGATAACTTGCAACCTCTTGGCTAATTTGAGGGAATGTCAAGCAAGTGACGACTCTTTTTGTTACTGGTACACTGGTGGGATGATTGAGGGTCTAAAAGGAGTTTAGATTGACGTTTGAGATTCATATTTGACATTTTTAAGTCAATAAAAATGTGAAAAGAAATTATGGGTGCAGCCAAAAGAAGATTTATTATAACACTGTTCAAAACAAAATGCACAACATTTTATTATGACACGATAATGAAGTACAATTGAATTTGGCTAAACATTTGCTGAAATCAGTTTTCTACAAAATGAAGGCCCGTGCCTTTTTATTTTCGACACTTGGTGAAGTCGTGCTCAAAAATTGTATTTTTCAGTACCGGAATGATTTTAACTAGTCCCTTTTTGATCCCACATCCAGGACCTGTGTTAGAAAATGCTACGTTTAAATGCTGATTGTATGAAAAACCAGTATGATTTCATAAAATATGCAACGATACAACAAAGGTTATCGTCCAACTACACCACTATGACACTTCATTGAGATGTAGACGCAAAATAAACACAACTATTCCAGCTGGTACCGTGACACAATCGCACTGTTTCTAGCTTATCGTTCGAATTTCTGTCCAGTTGAAGGACAACGATAGTGGGATGTACTTTTACACCAAATAAATAAAATACTCATATAAAAATAATCTCTTACAAAATACAAGTCAACACGGACACAACTCGCTAAACGGCCACGTTGCTCACAAAGCGCAAACACTAGCATTAACATCCATCGCAGAACAGAACTAGCAGCATAAAGAGTGTTATATCATCTATAAAACACAGCGTATAGATTTAGGTTTTCTCGAGGTTCCACACCAGTAGCAGACGGGGCGCCCGTGTGAAAGCAAGTTCCTTCAAAAGTGAATTCATTCCTGATTCTTTCTGCCAACAGGGCTAATATTTGCCAAACGCCAGGGGATCCCCTTATTAGCATAAAGCTTTGTGCCAAATGAAGTCGTGAGGATTAAACCTAAGTGGATCGGATTTTGATTCCGTGTAAATACTTTCGCAGACACTCAAAGAAACTCTTTCACTTTGAAAGGAATTTGCCTTTAGACGCGATGCGCGATTCCAGTGTTTGGGAAGATGTGCAAGAGTTGAAAATGGCAACACAAAAATTAGCAATGACGTACTGATTGACAGTAGAGCTCTTTTCAGCGTTTAGTAATTACACATCACGTGCACACTTGTTCGACTGTCGCGCACAGTTGTACGTTTTCTAAATCCATGCAGTTCAGTGTCACACAAAATCAGTTCAAGAGACAAGCTAGTTTAAGCTAGTAAACAAGAAATATCAGTAGTCTCCTCATTAAATAAATTAACATTAGCCGCTCTCTCTAAATTAAAGTTAAATAACTCCACAGTTTTGTCCATGTACAGTTGTGTGTGTTGTAATATTTGTAACGTAAATCACCCAGGCCGGAAAGTTCCGGGAAGGCCTAGCGTGCTACCTACAGAGCAGAACACCCTCTACCCATCGCACCCTTACATCCCTCTCACGGTCCACCGATCGTGACATTGCTGGAAGAGAAATGTGTCTGGTACCAACACCAAAGGTCTCCGCTGAGCTCTGAAGCCAAGCTGCTTCCCTTTCCTCCGGACTCAAGGTTTCGAGAAACCACCAGACACCGTTTCCTGTGCCATTGGCTCTTTGCTCTAAACACCTCGGATCTGCATCAGTGGTCGTCATGGTCATCTCTTGTAGACTCTCTAGGACCCAAGTTACGGTTGTGGACAAGCTCCCCAGACTTGAAGGTGTCACTTGCAGGTGTAGACCTCTGTCCTCTCACTGCAGGTGTTGCACTTGACGTAGCAGCACCAAAGGAACTTGCAGTTGCACTGCCAAACCCGCGAGTACTGGTGCGTGTTGTATCCTCGGCCACAGCACATGAGATCGCAACCGTTGGCCTGCTGGGTCGTCTTGTTGCAAATCCGACCTTGGGTTCCCATGCTGCCCGTTATGGGGTCAGCCTCGCAATAATTGGGCGACTTCTCGATGTAGACCAAATCGGTGTCCATGGGTTTGCGGTATGAGTAGGGCTTCTTGATCTTAAGGAAACTTTTGTTCCGGCTTGCACGGACCGGTTCCACGTGCACGGCGTGGTTGTACTTCTCCTTGAGGATGTAGCCCAGTTGGCGGAACTTTGGAAGGGTTGTCCAGCAGGTCTTGGTCGTGCAGGATCCCGACACGCCATGACATTTACACTCTAAGCGCATGTTCTTCTCCAGGATCTGTGAGGGGGAGGATGGGAAAAGAGTTAATGTTTTTGGGATTTGACAAATGAAAATGAAAGTACTGTGACGTGCTGTTGTTTCAGTCTGACTGGTGACAAATTTGAAATGTGCAGTCTTCTGACAAAATTACTCATAAGGTTAGGAGGAAAGTACACCAGGAAGTGAATCATGTGTTTGTTTTAGGTGTCAATCTTTGGTTGACACAATTTTACATATACACTTTCCACACATCCTGGATATTACTTTTGTTAAGTTGTGTATGTTTAGTTTTATTTTTGTATATTTATGTGTGTTTCTGCTGTTCTAATTTCTCCTTTGTGGGTCAAATAAAAGCTTGTCGGTCTGTCTGTAAGTCTGTTAATCTATATCTCTCTAACTGCTTGTGTGTCTCTGTCTGTCTGTCTATCCATCTATCTGTCCCTCTTTCCACCTGTCTTTCTATCTATCGATCTACCTGTCTGTCTGTCTGTCCATCTATCTATACTAATATTGCGGTAAGCCAACAGCTTCTGTACAATACAGTAGGGATTAGAGCGATCAACCTCATTGACACATGGTTGTGTATTTTGCAGCATATTTCCAGGAACGGTGTAACAGGTTGAGACAAAGTTTTTTGCATTCCGATTAGAAGAATGCGAGGATTGTTAAACTTGCTGTGCGACTCTGCCTCGTTCCTCTCGGCCTGCAGAACACAGCCGATGTGTTCACAAGCTCTCCGGCTACTTGTTGGAAGCCGTTCCTTGTGTGTACAAAACACACACCACAAATTGTTTCAAGGGGAAAGCGATCAGAGGTTGTCTGTAGGAGTCTCTTTTCTTGTATAAGCAATAGAGCGCAATCTGCACAGGATATGATATAAACACGGCCTGAATGATGATCGCACGGTTCCTACAACAATCAGCCTGTGTGCAGTGTACACAGATAAAGCTCCGGAGTCGGGTTTCAGGTGTCTCGTACCGTCGCACGTCAAACCCAGAGGTAAAAACGTCTAAGGACATGGCCACATCTCAAAATGATCTTCAATTTTTTTCGAATGACATTTGTTTCGAACTTTCACTTCTTGGCTTGGCTCAAGGCTTTGAGGAGCCGAACAAATGGCAGGTAGAAACAAAGGTCGGTTCAGGGAGAGATGAATGGGCAAACGTGAGCGGAACTCAGTGAAGCAGAGTGCCTGTTTAGATATGGAAGATAACGGAAGGTCTGATTGGCATCAGTGGATTGGCTTCTCGGGGCGGCGTGATCTTTGGTGTGGTTGGTTAATGTGTCTCTCTTTCTCTTCCTTTCACTCTTGTCGCTTTTGCTGTGGGTGGGAGAGATCTACCTTGCTTTTTAATTATTTTTTTCTCCCTCTCAGACTTTCTGGAGTCTTCTTGGCAATTGTCTGCAATCTAGGATGCATATCAGGCTTAGTGTGTACATGCTGCTGATTCCTGATAAACAGCAAGTCTCAGGATAAAGTTTACCTCCATACCGCCTATATTTTCTCTCAGGCTTTACGGTAACTCCTTAAGCAATGGAATTGATGGGTGTGGTGTGATGGTTTAAGGCCAATAGCCGCGTTGAAAATCACCCGATGCCGTTTGCAGAAAACGTACCGTAAGTAAGTGTGTGGTGAACTTGTGATGACATTCTGGACTGGCAAGTCACAGGATTGAAGCCATTTGCTATAAACATAAGTTTGAACATGTGCGGCGCTAGATTAAACTTTCATTTTTTTTGTGTGTGATAAAGATTCCTGCACAGTGATTGGTCAGACTTAAAGCCTCTGTCCAGAGTGCTGAAAAATCATGGTGACTTGATTGGCACTTATTGTGTGTGTGTGGTTTAGTGAGTGAGTAAAGGTCCATAAAAGTCGACAATTCACTTGTTTGCGATTGTTAATTGACGTTTGCTCACGGATAACTCTATTCTGTCTCGCATGGAAATAAAAGTCAGAAGAAAAATCCAACTCATTCGACACGTACCTTGCGGCCCACTTCGTTGTTATGGAGGTTCATTAGCGTCCTAGCTTTTTGCTTGATTTCTCGCGCGTCTACGAACACCTTGGAAAAGCTCAAGCCGTAGTGGATATCCGCAGAGCATCCTCCCCACTTCCATCCCTCCTCTTGGTTGTAGAAGCCCTGCTTTTCCTTGTCACATCCGCAGCCGCTCAGCGTACCCTGGGTGCAGGCGGCCGTGATGGCGTGAGCGACTCCTGCCGCGATGATGGCGTAGGTGAACGCTGCCTCCTTACTTCCTGAAACGGCAAGAGCATTTTTGTTCACAACTTCTGTAAAAACATAAATTCCAATAATGGGTTCTGTCAATACTAGACTTTTAGACAATTTAAACAAAATTGTAACAGTATAAACCTACAACATTACAGTAAATTGACTTTCAATTCATCACAAACGTTCAACTTGCAGATTAATGATTATTATTTCCTCGATTTATTGCGTAAATCGAGCAAACACTCTTTCATTTAATTCCGCATCACTCTGTCTTCTTTCTCAGACGTGTCGGATGTTGCAACTCTCAGACGAGTCATGCGTTTAAAGAGTGTGAGAGATTAACGGCTTGAATGATTTAAAGCGATCAATATGATTGAAAAAGGCTATGCGCATCAATCACGGATAATCGTTTCCTGGTGGAGGCTTTGGAACGTAACTACGGCGATAAATGGGTGTTTAATGGAGTTCATTAAACATCGCACCAATAACACGCCTGCAGAAAAAGTGGATTCTTGGAGGAAAGACAAAAACAATCTACAACTCACCAACACAAACAGTCGAGGGTTTCATACCTGTGATTACTCAACACACATATATTGTCCGTCATTTGTCATAAAGATGAAATTACAAGACGGGGGAAGGGAAAAATGCCCCGTCTGCCTTAAAAGCACAACGGTCAAGGGTTTATTTCACGGACAATGGGATTGGAGAGATAGGGTATGGATTTAAACCCAAGTCTGGCCACTGTCCCAGCTTCCGTCAGACGGAGGGATCCACCCTGTGGAGATGAACTCCTCCGACATGTGGTGCCTCCCTGGCCGAAGCACGGACACAATTGATTACCACAGTTAAACAGGGCACTTCCAGGTTAATGGTGTAGTCCATTCATATGGCAAACAAGGGTTCGAAACAAACGGAGAAGATATTTCAGGAACGGTTCTTGCTGCTGTCAACCAAAGCTGATTCTTAGACCTTCCCAAAGTCTTTTGGGCAGTTTGTTCTCACGAAATTCAACAACAGTCTTTACAACCATAAAATTTTGGTTGACTATTTTCGAATAAGTTGTCGAATTGTAGTTGTGAACTTGCCTGGCGTTTGGGTGTTTTGGCACGCAATAGCGAACAATATTCAAATTCAATGAAACAACTCAATTTGCGCAGAAACGAACAAAAATCTAAAGTAAAACACGAGATGAAATCGCAAAGTTTGTTTGTGAGGTTAATTGTAGAGTCTGCCAATCAGCATCAGTGGGTGGGATGCTTCTGAATAATTTGGGTGTGACTTAACCTATGGAGACATGGAAGTGAATTAACAATGGACATCATTCTTTTTGAATGTTATATTACATCTTTAACGAGCGCGAATCTGCACCACTAGCATCACAGCTCATTCTGTCCAATGACAACGTGTATTTGACTCACCCACTGATGCTGATTGGCCAGTTTTATCACTTCTCCCTGACTTGATTTCACTTTGGCGTTGGGGTTTAGTCCGTTTAAACAAATCAACAAAGCGAACGCAACAAAATTGTAATGACACATCAACAAATCTTTCCATTTTATTGTATGGAAAACGACGTTTTAATTTTTTAAAAAAGGCATAGATAATTAAAACTCGGCCGTACTGTAGCACTGTGAAAATAGTCATGTGTGTATTCTGCACATGCCCAGAAATGTAAATATACATTTTTGTTCCTCGTTTAATGAATCCTCATCTATTGACTCGTCCGAAGAATCATTTACACACTTGGAACCCAGGAAGCCGTATTTTAAAAGGGTTTAACCTTTTTCACCTCACGGGTCTCATAAAGAGTGATGTCATGAGCTACCGCAATTAATATCTCCGTCCTATCTGGCGATTAATCCGCTGGAAGACGAGTGAAAGAGAAAAATGTCGGCCTGTTAACAGACTCGCTCAGTGATGCAGGAATTTTCACCTTCCAGCAATCGGGAAAGGCAGTAACAGTCTTCGGCGGTTTCCTGAAGCTTGCTAACACTGGTATGTGTTGACCTGCGCTTGATAAACATCTTGGAACTCTGCCCGTGCAATTTAACAAAGGCCAGTTTAGGGCATCAATTATGTTGAGATTTTTATGAGCTATTTGGGCTTGTCGCCAGGGGAGAAGAGATGCATCTCAAGGAACGGAAAAGGACGATTTTGAAAGTCGATTTTGAAGCCAACCAACTGGCTGAAGTGTTCCAGTCCATTATATAAATCACTTGATCTGTTTAGCGGAATCAAAGATAATCGGAACACAAACAGCTGATAAGATGCCCACAAAACACCCAACGCCGGCGTCCCAAGCCTGATTCCAACACGTGTAAATGCGAAAGGTTAATTTATAAAGCTCAATGTGCTTGTCCAGACTTGAGGCATTAATGCTGTAGGAGGAAAACTATTTTTTGAGCATACCAGAGGCTGGTTAAGTCAAAGGAGAAGATTTAGGAGGGTTGCGTTCGAGCAACGTAAAACAGCACAAGCAAACTTGCATATCTGTCTGCTGGCGGCTATATTTCAATCACGACTTCATTCACTTTGACGATAAAACAAGGTGAATGGGTCCACGGAGACTGTTAAAGCACGAGCGAACCTAAAAGAGGAGTCCGCGGTCCTGTGTGCCAAATGTGGACCTTGGTACCAGGCCCTGAAAATTATTACGCATTACTCAAGATTTTTTTCTCCGTCGTCTCCTCGCTCCTCCTCGCAGGATTAACTACCTCTTTTCATCTCCTTCAGCTTGGGCTACTACGAGCATGACTGCTCATACAACCACTGAAACCAATCCTGTTTGAACGCCTGTCCACTTCCCTTAATCCTCCCGACATCCACCTCTGTGGGTAAACACGGCTTGAGAAAGGCGCTGTCACGCTGGGTCAGTGTCTGCACTCGCTGTCCACAACCTGGTCCGAGCTGAAGGGAATCGGCACCGATCAGGGCGGATAAACGGCGTCAAGTCAAGACGTTCGCCTTTGATGCGGAGGGATAAAATACAGCTTCACCGTCAGCGGTGGATACAAGTCTCTACAGATCTTCGCTTTTCCCCTGGGCCTCAACCACACCACAAGACTTGACTTGGATCCGAGGAGCGTACAGTAGAAGAAATGATCTCGGGATTGTTTATTTCCGGTAGACATTTGAGGAACAAAATTCCCCCGCAGCCATCTTCCACAGGAAAAACAAGACGTTAATGCCACCTTGGCTTCGCTAGCGGGTGAGGAGCATCTGAAGTCTTCAACACCGCCATTTATCAAAGTGTCGCAGACTCAATAGAGCTGAAGGCCTGCGGAACAAGCCAGAGTTTGCCTTGGGAAGATGGATAACTTTACCGGAGGGGAAAAACTTGTTTGCCGTATTTCCTGGACTATATGAGACGAATAACAAGGCGGTCAATTTTTAACGAGTATGTGGGGCTTTAAGTGCCCCTATAGTCCGGAAAATATGGTAATTAATTTTGCTTTGTCTCCTCGAGGTGACACACGGCCTGACAATACTGTACTTTCTTCTGGTCCTCCCATTCAGACACTGTAACTTATACCCGTGGAAAAGTGGAAAGCCCAACTGGCAAATCATTAAAATCTACAGATAAGAGAAGGAAAAAGAATTCTTTTGAGAGCTTGGTTTGTGGAGAGGGTGATAAATCCCGCCACGCTGGCACTAGCTTGGTGAAAGCTTCTGAAATCTACCTTCCGAGACGGCAAAACATTAGCCAAATCCGTTCAAATCTGACGCAGGTTTATTTTGATTTCGTGGAGCCTTTTGAAGCCAACTGTATTTGCAGTTCTTTATTTCCCAAGCCACTGTCATTCTTTCGCACTTGCCTTCAATTTAATACTCCTAGTGTGTAAAGCAGCAACACATCGACTCTTCAGTTCGGCAAACTTTGACAAGATAAATGTAATAGTTTGGTAACATACCCACTTTCAACTCTTTTCCAAAGACAGTTCTCTCCCCAAGGGCTGAGCAGTTCCACCTTCCATTTTTGAATTGAAACTGACACTCATTGATTCCCATTTGCGCTCCTTCTCCAATGACAATGATAGCGTCAGGGCGGCTTTGACAGATAGTCCTTTGACGAGGGGCCAAACCAGGAATTTTGTTACAGATAATGCTCGCTCCCAATGCAACCACTGAAGAAAAGCCCCTGTGAAGGTTACAAACACAAGGATGTTTAAAGGCATTTAGAAAGCGCTCTCAGCACCGCTGGATGATGCATTTAGCCATAAGAAGTGACGTGCAAGTCGCTGATGTGATTTGCTAGAAGTCATTGATAAACTGCAGTTTTATTTTTGCAGAGATTTGACACTTATTGACGAATAATACATGCCATCTTTCATGAATAATGTTACTGTATTTTTTACAAATATGGATCATAAAGGTAGTATAGTAGAAATGTATATTATTTTACATGCATGTAAATACCTTGATGCATTTTTGTTAAATATCTTAAGAAAATCCTTGTAAATGCAGCGTGTGTTTTTCGAAAATACTATATTGACGTTTTACCTGTAATTTTTTCATGACAAAATTATGGGAGTTCAATGAGGTCTATTCTTATCACGTGACAACAAAATGGCTTTATGCATTTTGATTTGGCAAAGATTTTTATTTGGATAAGAAATGTTTTTTTATAAACTTTATTTTTGATAAAACGTTAATAATCATAACAATATATATGGAAAAAATGATGTACCAAAAATATTCAAACATTTTAACATTGAAAAAATAGATGTATCAACACACTATGAAACTTATTAGGGAGAATATCATATGAATTAACAATTTTCTTAGTTCGGGTTTATACAAAGTCTAAAACCCATAAACAGACTATGAATAATTAAGTTGCTTATTTATAAATGTTAAGACATAATTTGCAACATAATTACACAGAAAGAATTATATTTATATATATATATATATATATATATATATATATATATATATATATATATATATATATATATATATATATAAATATAAACATATATATTTCTCCGAACTTACCCGATCTTCAGATAAATAATCCCCAAGCAGAGGAACATGTGAAAAATCCAGCGGCGCGTTTTTCTGCTCATGTTCAAACTTTACTAGTGAACAGAGGAGTCTCCGGTGTGGAAGTCTAAGCCGATGACGAGACGTTTGATCAGCAGCAAATCAACTTCTCTGGCCGATGACAAACTCCGAGCGATCTCGAGAACACCTGGCCTGATATCCTTCGGGAGTCCTGGAGATAAACGGAATTCTGCATATGTACGACTTCAGGCTGACTTGGACCCGCTTCGATTAAGAGGATGGAACTTCTTCGGCTCTATATAGCAAACCATTCATGTGTGTATTTTAATCGATCAATATATTGTTCTTTGAAGAAGCTACAGCATCTGGCGCTCCGTCCCTACGCGCGCGCTCCTGAAGCTGCAGGTTGATAACGCGACTAATCACGTTGCGCGCGATCAAAAGTTTGCCGAAAGATTAGTGCGTAGAGTAAAAAAAAACAATCAAAAATAAATGTCAGCAGGCAATTGCGACAGGTGAATCCCTATATCGTCTGGTGTAGGTCTTCTGCTATAATCCTACAGAATAAATCGGTGTAATAAGAAGCCTCGCGCGCTCCTGGACGAAGATCATATCGCAGTAACTGCAGCTTCTTAAACAGAGCTTTTTATCTATTTAGCTGCACCCGTTCGCTCCTCCCATGAGAAAACTTGTTCGACTTCAGACCCCCCCACCACCACCACCACCTTACCCTCCTCGAGCTCTTAATTGCGAGGTGAGATGCTCTTCTTACGCGCCTTCAAAAGTTTCCAAAGTGCTGACGGAAGAACACAAGACTAGTTAAGTCAATAAATAAATTAAGACACAACCGTGCGTTAACCATCTTTACGTCTTCAAAATAGCACGCGAATTTTAATTTTAGCAAGTTGAAATACCGCACGTGACTACGTTTACAGATCTGCTTGTTGGGTAAATCTAAAGAAGAGCATTTACCCTAAGGGTTCGTGCAGTGTCAAGAGTTTTTGTAGTATTTTAAAGAAAGTATTTTTTCCAGTGTACAAATATTCTGATTTATTACAGGATTTATAAACCTGATAAGAAAACACGCAACAGACGCATTTAGAAGTTGATGGAGCGTCTTCAACTATCGAAGTTGAAAGGATGTAATTCCAAAAAAATCATAAAGCCCCCCCCCCCAAATCCGAGCTTCTTCTGTTACTTTTGTATTACTTGTTTGTAGAGAACTTTCTCGTTCTCCGATTTCAAACACAAATGTTGATTTTGCCATCCTGCTACGAAGATCAGTCTCTGCATTTATAGATCAACAGCGCCATCTGCAGCCTGTGTGCGCGATGCGTCCCAACCATAAAAACATCTTTTAAAACAAACAAATTAAACATTTAAGTTTAGTAAAATAGCAACAAACAATAAATAAAACATTTAAAATCAAAAGCTACAACAAACAAACAAAAACATGACTATTTTGATGAAAGAGCAACAACAATGACAGGTTTGCAAGTGGTTTTTATTACATTCCGACAACTGCTCAATTTCACAGTGACACAGTCCGACAGAGGAAAAGTTAAACAGATGTAAATGTCGCTCCTCTGCCACTCGGGGAAGGCAATAGATTGTATAGTTATCTCCATCACAGGATAAAATCACTATCCCACAACTATACAATCTACTACCTCACACCGTGCAGACAGCACACAAGATTGCGCGAGTATGATCATTACGATGATGGTTTCCACCGGCATGTTGAGAAAGACAGTAGGCTGTATAGTTATCTCCCAGTGTGGGTGTGACCCTAAAACTATAAAACCTACTACCTCATCCCACCGTGCCCACGTATCCCGCAGAAAAATAGCCAGGTTTCTTCTAGCCCACCATGTTCTGATGACAACGATCCCCGCTGGAAATCCTCTGTTATTACATCGTCTGTGAACAAGAAAAACACGTTTCAGGGTGACCACGTAGCATTAGCTGATATTGCTTTGTAATAGCACATCTTATATAACATACCAACAAACCAATTAAAATGCTTTGTCAAACATCAAGAATAATTCTCGAGTTAAGGAAAAAAAGAGGAACTTGCTAGTGCACTTCGTAAAGCTGGTAAAACGCAAACGTAAACCTTGAACTTTGATTCTGCCAATTTTTGTTGTTTGTTTGCCAAGCTATTGTCACATACTTGCTCACTTGTCAGTGTAATTGTTAAATGATACGCAACGTTCTGTCATTTTTTTTTATACAGATGTCTTTTCTTTGTTTTTTCGTACAGATGTCTGGAGCCAATCTGCAGAGAAAAAACATGTTTTTACAAGTAAACTGAACAGGAACTGAACTTCATCAGATACATTTATCTTGAACAGAAATTGATCGTCATGAAATTAGCAGAAGTTTACATCCAACTTTACATTGAGCTACACAAACATCGTAGCAGCTAAATGCTCGAATATTTAAGTACTTAAATGCCGAATATTATAATTAATCAAGAATCGTGAGCCTACAGACTTTGATCTGGGAACCGAACCACCACCATGACTGACTAACAAAAATCAATTTAAAACAAGCTCAGTTGGTCAAAGGCGCAACCAAATAAATTAGTCTAGAAAAAAAACACGGAACATCCCAGTCATTTATTTCATGTAAGCGCACCTGCCATTCACCGACAGACGGAGGAAAAGCTTCCGTTCCAAAGCGCTTTGTTAAAGTGGGAAGATGGTGCCAGTGAAACCGTGAAATGTGCCCACTTGACATTTGACAACACGGGCATTGCTTACATTCTGGCACTGGTGCTCGCTCTGCAATCAGGCTGGGCATTCATGTCTGAAAGGGAAAGACCTTTAGAAAGTCACCTGGGAATGTGGCTCAGCGCGCCAGAGCATCAGTTACCTGCTCTGAACGAACGAATGAGCCAATGAAAGCGGAGGAAAAGAACATTCAAGCGGATAACCACATTTACACAAGAGAACTTGAAATGGATAATTTGCCCGTTTTCTCTACAATCTAACCTTGCTGTTTGATCAAAATTAAGATTCAAGTCTTTGATTGCGTTTAACGGTCTTTGTAATTTGTACATTATAGCCTTTTTTGGTTGCTAGGTCAGGCATCAGAGCACGTTCGCAGCAATGAAGTCGTGGGTTCGAATCCCAGGCAAAGCATGTGGTTGTAATGTTTAAAGGTCACTCAAAGTTCAAGTTCGCCTTATTTTTAAAGACCATTTCACAGACGTCTCAAAGAAAACAGAGCATACGGTTTTAAAATGACTAAAACCAGTGAGCAAAGACAGAAGGCGGCAAAGCCCAGGAAAGCAAAAAATTGGATTTTGGCACAATATAAACGCAGAAATGAAAATGTGGCCACAGATATCCACCTTGTCACTTCATTTTGTGAAACAAACAATACATTCGAAATTGAAAGACGAAAACAGGACGTATAAATAGATATAAATGTCGACAGAGCCAATTCAATGTAAATTGATCATATTCCCCATTCCAATGCGTCTCCAGAGGTCTTGTATCTTCAATTAAATGAGAAATATTCTGTTAAACAAAACAAGTCTTTTGAACGCGGCGACATTCTGAGCGCCAGGACTGTATTACAGTAACGGAAGAGCGAGCATTCATCTGCGGCATTCAGACAGCAAGTGTCCCCTCAGACAACGCCAGACACACGCCGCCCTTTAATAATGCAGCAAGTTCCGGAAAGTTCTCCCAAAGTTTGTTGAAGACAAAAATATCACAACCGCGATAAAACCCGGCGCTTTTTCTCTTTAGCAAGGAAACGAGACTGGTTTGAAACATAAACGCTCCGTCATACCTTCACCGTGCCCTCAATGGAATCCACACTCGGCTAATGGCTAACATTAGCTGAAAACCCCGCGGTCTGCGCGTGCTTAGTTCGGGCGGAAAAGCCCGGATGACCGGGTTTGACGTAAGGGGGCGTTTCCCGTGGACTCGTGACCTCGTCGTGAGTGACGAGAACGTCGGATTTTTGTGCTAAACTTTATTTATTTGCTCAATTATATTTTATAATTGTTTTTTGCATTATATATAATGTAATACGCGTTTACGTAAAATCTTAATACACAAGGAATGATCTAAATTACGATGAGACACTAATCAGAAACAGTTTACTTTAATTCACCAGAAATCGTTATTTTTTCCGACACGTGGTGTTTGATTAATCGTCTGATTCCGTTACTTTAGTCTTTCATTGTCTGAGACGTTACTGTAAACATCAATACTTTTCCTCAAACTCCTCTCCGAGTTAACTAAGTTTTTCTTTGTTTTTTACTTATGTTACAGTAATTTTTGGTGGTTCTTGCCACGTCACTAGTCAATCTTTTCATTGTTTTCTTTGTATAATTGTTTGTTTAAGCTAGCGGTATCTCGAACTGTTTCAGTCACGTGACGCTGTTTGTGCCGAAACTCTTTTGTGTCGCGCGGGGGCGCTCGAGTAAATTAAATGACCGAGTACATAACTCGATGGCGCCGTTTCATCTCATTAATTCATCACCTTTGTGCTGAAAATATAAAATCTTTCTCCGGTGTCCGTTTGAACTACTAGTTGATATTGATCGTCAGCTATTTTTTGTAAAATAAATCCAATTAAACGTCTGCCGGAGTCATTCAACCCCTCATCTCTCCCCCAGGGATGAACAATTTATTCCTCAGACATAAATCAGACAAATGAATAAAATAAAATGCACGGCTTCGTTCAACACCTTTCCTGTGGAATAGAAAAAGCCATTTATCACGGTGCTGGTACTCTGTATGTGAAATGACACGGTGACCTCAGTGGCACACGAGGCAGAGTGAAGGTCAGGTGTGTGTGCGTGTGTGTGTGTTTGAGATGCTCTTCTGGCAATGATTATGTTCAGAGAACACTGATGAGAAGATCCAGACGCTCCAGATAAGGTTTCTCACAAAAAACTTTGCTTTTAACTTTTAAAGCCCGTTTATGGTTCTTTCTTTGTCCACAAACTGCATTTGATTGGTTAGTAATTACCTTCACCGTTAACTGATCCAATGATCATCATTTGGACCAGTAAAAGACTGATTTTATCCCCTGCAGAATTATTGTTCTGAGTAGTGTTGTAGTATGAACCATTTAATAATCTAATCATGAGAAAGTGCACAACAAGTGAAAATGTTAAAAGAGACGAGGAAAAAGTCAAGAACATTGACATTGTTTATTGTGTCAAACTGAATGAAAAGCCATTAAATATAAAAAAAATTAAAGAATTTTCAAAAAGTCAATTTACATTTTAAAAGCATTTAGTCAGAGCAATATCTTGCCCAGCACAAAAAAAAGACATACACATGTTGAATTTAAATAAAAGCAGCAGCATTTAATATGTATAATATAACAGTTATACGGTAAAAACGATATTGAAGGTCCTTCAAACGCCTCTCAATGTGGCAGGATCATCAAGGCCGAGCTGGAGCTTTTATTCACATCAACTACATTGCATTGTGAATGAAACCATTCAATGGTTAACTGCACTTTAAATACAAAATATAAAAAATGCACAAAAAGAAGAATATTAAAAAAAAAAACAAAAAAAAAAAACTGGCAAGCTTTTTCAAGAAAGCATTTAATCATGTTTCCGAACATGAGATGTTGCACAGTGATATTTGGTTGAGTAAAGTTCAGAACTCGAGACGTTTCACATCCTTTCGAGCACAGGAAATGCATAACAAACATCATCCATAACTGAATAAATTAGCTAATAAATATTAGATCACGGAAGCTGGTGGCACACACACGTATGGCAGGAGTCACGGTTCTCCTAAAGATCTGATGCTAAAACGCTCGAAATCTGATGAAGACACGGCGGGAATGATGAAGAAGAAAAAACCTGTAGATTGTGCTTTTTGTGACCAAAAATCACGTGTTCATCTCCGTCTCTTCTGTGACTTTCAGCCTCAAGTCACGGAGCAAATGCGTCATAACATCTTTCAGAGTCGTGTAGATGATCCTCTCGTTCTCGGAGCTCGACGAGATCTGCAGGAAAATTATAAGAGAAGCACATGTAGCGTCAGTTTGGTTTCAACAAATAAGTCAAGTGAACCTAAATGCTTGG
Source organism: Paedocypris micromegethes (assembly GCA_028031935.1). Lineage (NCBI taxonomy): Eukaryota > Metazoa > Chordata > Actinopteri > Cypriniformes > Paedocypris > Paedocypris micromegethes. The sequence goes on along the minus strand of CM051496.1, from coordinate 1,300,582 downwards.
GTTTTCACTCACTCACCCACGTGAAAGCTTTGATCGTGCGTTCGATAAGAGCGCTCTCGATGCTCTCTGGTATCTTCAGCAAATGAGCAACGCAGTCCAGAACACACAGAAGAGTTTCTCTTTGTCCCTAAATGTACAAAACACAAGTTTGAACAAAATGACAGTGAATTAGCTAACGGTTCTAATAAGGGTTGATCTCATTTGCGACTTCCTGCAGATAATCCAGTGCAGATCTTTATCGTCACCTTATAATAAACAACTCAGACTCACAGATGAGCCAGTTTAGAGTTGGTTATTACGGAAGCCAAAAACAAAATAAAAACTTTATTTTTTTTTATCTCTGTCTATCTTTATGCAGTCACTATTAATATTTATCTAAAAATTGTGACTTTATTTTTTCTTAAAATGGTGACTTTTGAACTCCGAATCAAGACATGTGCATCCGAATCAAGACAATGCAAAATGTGCATTCCTAATGTCAGAATTCCAGCTTTGTCTACTACTTTTCTTTCAGAAAAAAAGTAGAATTTCATTCCAGAAATCGCACATTTCTACTGCGTACACAGATGATCTTGAGTCTCTTTGTTGATTCCTTTGATAAAATCACAATTCATTGATTGATAAACCACACAAAAATCCCTTATAACGTCTTGCATAATAAAGTCTCTAATGAGCCTGATTGTAAAAAAGTCAGAATTACGATATAAAAAGTGGGAATTCTGACTCCACAACTCTTCTGAGACACTGTCACAATTTTAAGGTTGGGAAAACAAAATAAAAAAAAAAAATCAACAAATGGGGTTTAAAACTCAAAATTGTGACTTTATAACTGATAAATATAAAATAAAAAGTAAAAATTCCACTCACAATTCTAAAACAAAGTCAAAACTTTGAGATAAAAAGCTACAACTCAAAATTTAAACATTGTCTCAAAATTCTGAGACAAAAAGTCAGAAATCTGAGATAAAGTGTCAAAATCCGGACTTCCAGACAATTCCAAGATTAATTCTTTAGAGGCAGTTCAGGGTTCCTACGGGTGCTTGAAATCCTTTAGAATGCTTGTCATACTTTTCAAGTATGTGTTTAACATTTCTAACAAGGTGCTTGAAAATGCTTGAAAATTTAACAACTGATTTCACAACCAACAAAAGCTTGAACACGGGCCGTGAAAGTGCTTGAATTTTACCTTTCAGAAAGTGTAGGAACCCTGAGTTATGGTCTTCCATAGTTCTAAGCTCAAACTGTGAAAGTGTGAAAACAAAAAAAACACCCAACGACCAAATGAACACTTTGGTTTGGATTGAGAAACATTTCCTACTGTTCAAGACCAAAGTCAGTTGACCAGCTCATGGAGCAAGACTCGGCTGTGTCTCCTTACCTTCTCCAGTGAGCTCACAGCCTGCTGAGGATGGCATCTGTTTTCAGTCAAGGCCTTCAAGTCCTCTTTGGCGATGGCTGGTTCCTTCAGCTGCTCCAGCCAGGACCACAGCAGAGCCGAGAGCACCACGGGATCCCTCTCGCTGCACAACCTTTCCCACGCTCCTTCTCGGGAGTTCACCTCCGTCTGCGACAGCGTGGAGAAAGAGCGGATGAACATATTCACAACGACACTGGTACCTCAACTTACGAATGTCTCTACTAACGTCTCTACTAACTTTACGAAATTGTTTCACAAAGTGTTTTTTGTCAGTGTTCTTTTAGGTTCATTAGCATAAACAAGTCTTATTTAAGCGTGCACTAACGCGCTGGTGTAAAATGGACAATTAACCCGGGTGTGTTTGTCATTCTCCACCAATCATCAATCGACTAGATTTGTTAGGTTTTTTTTTACGCCATCTTAGCACCAATGTCTATATTAATGGAAACATGGTTTTTGATGTTCACAATTTTACACAAATTTACAGTTCAAAGTGAAAAACATCTCTATAACAGCCATTAAATAGCAATAGATCACAACATTTCAATAGAACCTCTAAAAATGACATGCAATCGTAAATGTTGATTTCAGTTAAAAATTGTAAAACCGTTTGTGGTGAAATATTCTTAAAAATGACTTCAAATATTTTCAGAATGAAACTGTCGTCTAATATCATCCAATTTATCACATTCAATTAATATATTCATTGCAGACTAGACATTCCCGCACCGATCACAAAGTGGTTTTTCTTCACTCGTTAATAGATATAAATGAGTGATTCAGAAAAAATCTGATAAAAACAAATCGATCTTTTCTGTTATCATCAATGTTTCCAAATGGGTTCACTTCAAAAACTGTTATTTTTACATTCATCCTATTCACATTGCCATTTACTCTTAATATATGTATTTTACTTTAAATTTATTGTCCAACACCGGAATCTTTTTTGTTTTTTTCTTCATTCACTTGGACAGTTTGATCCTTCATTAATGGAGTTATGTGGGTTTTCATAAGCTGACAAAATTTAAAAAGTTTTTCAGCAACAAGCAAACAGGTTTTCTAAGCAACTGCAATTGTCACTTGATTAAGTTATGATAAGTAATGAGTTGTTTAACATTAAGGAGTAGTTACATTTATTTTACATTCCATGTGATGTTACATATGGCCCTTTGAGGACAGTCATTACGCTGATGTGAAAATGAGATTGACACGAGGAAAAATTGAGGAAAAAAAAATTGTGTCTTCTACCTGCCACATGGAGACGGTGTTCCTAAGATCTTCTCGCTGTAGGTCCATAGTAAGAGCTTTGGCCACGAGCTGATGGCGAGTCTCAGGAGTCAACTCACTTTGAAAAGTGAAAATGGGAATTTCAAAGCGTCCATCTTCAGTAGTTTGGTCATGATCGAGATGGTTTGTGGCTTTCGGACCATCTCTGGCATGTTCTCCGCTGTATTGAGAAAGCGCAGTGCTGCGGTGTAAAGAATCCCCCTCCAAAAGCCCATAGGACATGCTTCGCTTCACTTCCTTCAGAGGAACCCGATTGAAAGGAAGCGGAGAACATGACGCCTGGACCTTCGCCGCCTGTTCCAGGGAGTAACAGGAAGGCACGACGGAGCCGTGTTGGACGCTGCTGTCGCTTCCAGACGTCAGAGAAACACACTGCAGAAGATCTGGGGTTTGTGCGTCTAGTCTGCCCTGTGACGTACAGAGCTCCGTGAAGCTGGAACCCGATTTGCTGCCGAGAGCATCCGAGGAACATTGCAGCCTTTGCAACCTGGAGTCCAGGTTGTTTAACGCCGAGTCACTGTAACTGAGACTTTTCCTCCGCAGGAGTTGAGACGTCGAGGAGACGTCGAGGAGCACGTCAAACTCCTGCTCGCCACCCAGAAGAGGTTTAGGAGGAAAGCTGGGGATGCCTTTGCCCTGCATCTCCTTCCCCAGCTGGCGGATGGCTTGCAGAGACACGGTCTTCTCCACTTCCTCTGTGAGGTCCGGGATCTCCAGAACTTCCTCTCCCACCGTCGGCCGGTCTTCTGCGATGTCCAGGAGAAGCCTGCAGACCAGGTGCACGATCTTGGGCAGGTTCTTCATGTGGCGCGCCTCGTAGCCGTGCAGCAGGTGGCGCTGGCGGATCAGGTACTGGGACAGCGTGACGGAGTGGGCTTTGGGCTCGGCGCAGGAGAACACGCTCCGCAGCGGCACCAGGAACTGGGCAAACTCTCGCACGCACAGCAGCTGACCGCGCGTCTGGATGGAGTTGGGCCGCTTGGCTCGGACGAACAGAATGGCCTGGTCTGCACTCATCCGCGAGGTGAACACTAGGAAGCAGGCGATCAAGACACCTAGACATACAGCACACCACGTCAGGGTTTCAGCTGCTTCACCAGCACTGTCTGCTAATTACTGGTGATAATTATGTATTAGAACACACACTATAATATTACGCAAGTACACATTTGTTTGCAACTTTGATTGTTGTTTTTCAATTTTGAAGGCCAATTCATTGTACATTTTCCGAAACATTTTTCTAAATAATGTTTATAAGTGTTATCATAGCGGGGATGACTATGCAAATATACAATTTAATTTAATTTAATACAAAATATAATTGAGAAAAAAAGTTGTGAAAGAGTTCATCTATTTTTTTTTTATTATCTATATTTATTATTCAACTCTATATGAATATATAAATATTAGACAACAAAATATTTAAATACGTTTTGCTACAATATGCATGTATATATAAAAAGAGAAAAAATATACAGTGTATTAAGTATATACATGTATAATGTTTTTTTCTTTCGTTTTTATTTTACTAAAACAAAGTTTGGTGAAACCTACTTTTGATAAATGTTTCTCATGCTCACATACGTCACAATGGAGCGACTCTGATTGGTTCACATTTTAAACACGCAAGCAAGAATGATCGTACTTAAATGTATGACAATTAAAAAATTGTTGCATGCGCTCAAATTACACAGCCATAATACGACAATACAAAAAACTTAGGCAGTTGTGTCCTAGTAGTAAACTTCTGACCAAAAGACTGCATCAGGTTCCACAACTGACGTGTCTACGAGCAAAACACTGAACCTGATCTGCTCATTCTGTAAAACGTGTCTGCCAAACACATGTAAAGTGAAGAAAAAAAGAATTTAAAGACCAACCAGTCCTGCCAAGTCCAGCGTGGCAGTGCACTGCGATTTTCCCTTCCTGCATAGCGAAGGACATCACTTTCACCATGTCCAGGATAGTGGTCAAGGACGCCACGCCGTAGTCCTTCCACCCGAAATTGTAAAAGAAAACTGGCAAGAGAAAACCAAAAAATGTATTAATATAAAAAAAAATGTATGTAAAATGTATGAAATTGTAGTCATAAAAAAAATTGTAAAATGTATGAAATTGTAGTCATATTTTAAAATAATGTAACATCTCAAGGGCTTAAAAGTCAATAGATTAGATTCAATCAAATAACGTGTGGATGTGTAAGAGTGATTTAGCGCTTTCGCCATCAATACACTTCTGGATTTGCTGAAACAGAAATTCACAGCGGTTTTGTTCACACATATAAGCAGTGTTAGCATTACACTTCAAACAAGCTTTGTGATCAAACAAACCTTTTTGTTTTAACAAATTATCAGTAAGCAATTGCCATCTCCCGCGCTGCTTTTTTAATTTAATCTTGCTTTTTGTTTTTGATGCCCTGATTTAAAGAGGGTCATTCACGAGGACATTGATAGTTTTACTGATCTGTTTGGTTAGTGTTCGTTAGCGAGACGATTTTAACAAATCAAAAACAGAACCACAGGTAAATATTGAGAATTTTTGTCGACCCCAGACTAGATGAAAGTGAGGAGGAGCTCTTCAGCCATAGCCCCTCCCACTGTCACTGATTGGCTGGATCATTTTCCTGAAATTGATTTTGCACTCCAGTTATTTCACACATTGCCAGTCCAATTCAACGACCCGCACTTTGTCTGAATCGTCATTTTATCAGTGGAAAAATTATGGCATTAAATATATGACTGAAGTGATAAAACATTTAGTTTGGTTCACTTAGGTTGTTCCCGTTTTCTGGAGCGAAAGATGCTTTTTAGATGTTTTTTTTAAGTTATTGCAGTACTGATGAAGGGAAAGTGCGTTTAACAGCACAACTTCTGCTAGGCAAGCACATGCGATTGGCTGGAACAACAAGACAAACAACAGTATACGTCATTCACTAACTCGCGAGACCCTTCAACATGTTCCAACATGTCGCACGCCACGGAAAATTGCACCTCGCATAGTTTCCCCGAAGGTGCCGTCTACGAGCAAAGCGACTCTCAGGAGAACTTGTTAGGAACCGTCAATCCCCCAAAGCCTCCTAACCTGAGAAGAAGCGGAACATCTCCCGCATGTATAGAAAGCAAATATTCCATAAAACATCTGCAGCTTGTCAAACAGCGAGACGGCTGACGTGATAATAGTCAGGATTTATCGTGTCTGATCCACCGACGCTGGTGTGTTTGGGTTCAAACGTGAGCTCCTCACTTCCTGCTTCCATGAAAACCTCCGGGCGATAGGTGAAGCCGCTCACGGGCTCCAGGGCGCTGCCACAGCTGGCGTGTTCGCCCGGGCGCTGCAGGTTGACCACGGTCCTTAAGTCACATCTGAAATCCAGAAAGCGTCGTTAAGTCTTTCGCTCGTGCTTTTACGAAACCACATCACGCCTGCGGTCAACGCACAGTTGGAATTGCTTGATAACGTTGAACTTCTCAATGGTCTCCGTTGAAGGCCTGGCCATGGCTAATAGATGGTCTGTAATCCTGAGGAAACACAGATTCATGACATTATTAGTATCTAAAGCGTCACGACTCACGATTCTGTATAAAATGAGAACCACGATTTCTTTGCTTACTATAAAGATCCTGATTCTGGAATTGTTTTTATTTTAAAGATTTAACACTGTTAAATTAACCAGATTTAACATCAAGTTGTCAAACAACAATAAAACACAACGTATTACTTTTTGCATTCAATTTAAATAAAATGTAAGGAAAATTAATGTGTGATGTGAAAGTAATGATGTAAAAAACTAAATCTTTTACTTTTTGCTTTAAACTTAAATAAATGTAAGGGAAAAATAATATGTGATGTGACAGTGATGATGTAAAAAACTAAATCTTTTAGAACCATTTTCATATCTGCAAAATCTTTCAGCCGATTTTAAATTTAGGACCTGTCTCAATGGGCGGGGACGGCGACGGTGGGGATCTGCATTGTGATTGGTTACCTTTGACCAATCAGAGCAAGGAGTCAAAAAAGTACCAAAACTATTTGTACTCGAGTAGAAGATATTTGCACACGTGAAGATATTGTACTTCAAACTCCGTTGCACGTGTAAAACTCTTTTTGACACCAATTTGATCCCTTAGAAACAGTAGAGTGCGTGTTATCTCGAGATCAGAAGAGTTTGGCTGAATCGTATAATTGCCAAATTAGGATCGCGAAGGAGGTGGAATCGAGATTGTGATCTTTTAATGGTTGATTGTGCAGCTCTATTATTTACTACATGAACGTAACAGGTAATATAAATTGATCACCTGAAGGATTTGCCAGCATTATTTCTGGATTCAGATCAAGCTTTTATTCAAAGCAAACATTATAATTGCATATTGTAATTACATGTATTATAATTCCTTGGAATTCAAAACTTTGGTCTACTAAACGTGGCGATTTATCAAAAATTACCAACATTTGGAGGATAATGCAAAGAAATTGACTATGTAATATAATTCATTCAAGATTTCCCCCGAGTTGCACACAATTCATAAATTTGTAATTTTTTTGTTGTTTTATTCGACTTTAAAAACACTACAGCAAGTAGCTTGTTACTAAGAAAACATTTGTCAACAGTTATTTTTAATATTTCTTACTGATGCCATCATATTAGTATAAGTAGAATCAACCAAACTGATATAAATGTTGCAAAAATATGGACAACATTATTACATTTTTGTGTGTCCTGCTCTGTGATTGGTTGGCCCCGCCTTTAGGCCCAGAGTTGCTGGGATTGGCTCCATCTCCCCAGTGACCCAGAAAAATAATACCATATTTATTTGGACATAAGCACACGGTTTTTTTTTCTTCAAATTTTAGCGACTCAAAACCTCGGTGCTTATAATTGACGATTTCAAATATGCACTTAAATAGAAGCGCACATTTTCCCACATTTCAAATCCTCTTTACGTCAATAAAGAAACAGCTCAAAACAGCCTGCCGGAGTTGATCTGCGCAAAAGCTCTTGGGATTGGCTGAGAATTGTGGGAGTTGGAGTTCGGATCACTAGATGTAACTTCCTCTGAAACGGACGCGGGCTGAGTTTCTTTGCACTGATGTTTTAATGAACACCGTAGAACTAAAATAAAGGTTACATTGTGAATAAACAATATTTATCAAACAAATAGAGAACCAAACAAACAAACAGATTCACATACCGCTTTGCCTGCTCGTCACAGAGAAAGTAAATCACTTTAAGCCAGTTTGTCCTTGATTATCATTCAAGTCTTATCCTTTCATTCACCGCCACAACCACGCCAGATGTGAACCCGGAAGTGACCTTTATACGGTATGCGAAGGTTCAATTACGCCCCAAACAACCAATAACCCAACATCAGATTAATATTCGTCAAATTAATGCAAACATGGAAAATCTTGTAATTAAGGAAACAGCAATAAACAATAATAATAGAAATAAAAACAATAATAATAATAACATCCCGAAGAATAACCCGACCACCAGTAGCGCCACCAGGTGGCCACCTCACCAACACGCTCTTGCCGACACACTAGAATCGACTTTTTTTAATCTATTATTCAAGTAAAACAATATCAAAATGATATGAGTCACCAGTGATGTTTGTGAATAAAGAAAAGAGAAATTAATGTAATTGGACCAGAAAAACTAAATTATTTTGTGCCTGAAAAATAAAGTATATTAAGCTTTCAATGCATTTATAATAATTTAATTAATTTATTTCTTATCATTTTCCATCTTATTTTCTGTATGTATATGCATTGTTTGTGTGTGTGTGTGCGTTGCCTCAAAATCACAGGACTCTCTCTCTCTCATGCTTTTTATCTAGTGTGAAAGAATGTGTGTTTGGGGAAGAAGCCAGATGTGTGTGTGTGTGTGTGTGTGTGTGTGTGTTCATTTCTAACTTTCAGTTTAAATGTGTAAGTCCATTGTCCGAATGTGAGAAACCTTGACGGTTGCTATGTGACGGCGAAGGGAGGAACTGTTTTATCTCTGACGTGTCACGCTATGATTCGCTGCTGAATGTTGCTATCTTTTTAATAATAAACGGGAGTCTGGGAACATTTCAGTTAGGAAAGAGTTCGAAGGAACGTTAGAAGGAAGAGAGACGTTAGGAGAGAAAAAGATTTGAGCACTTCCCAGACTCAATGGATTTCTCAAACCCCGTGTTGAAGTCTTTTATTTTATTAGAGACATTTCGGGAAAGGCTAAGATCCATCTTTAGAGCGTGGAGAAATTTGAGAAGGCCGCTCGCAATAGAAAGGGTCCGTAGACCCAACAACATTAAACAAATCAGCTGACCATGAGGAGTACAATCCTTTGACGGCTTGTTCTTCGTCGCTCCAGCGTGAGGCGTTTTCGTATTTGCAGGCACGGCCACCACACGCCATGGAGCACTGCATATGTCCTGGGATGACGTGCCTTAAGGTCTCGCCCATCTTGGTGTACTTTGCGGTGGGCACGCAGACATTAACTGGGAAGAGAGACAGATACGTGTTAGGATTCAACATCATTTCACGAAAGCAAAAGATCGATTATATTTATTGCCAATTAAACTGCAGAGGCTTTTTCATGGCATATACAAAATTTTACATGTATTTATGTACGAGAGAACATGCAATATTATATTATAACAAGATGTGTTTAGTTAAACAGTTCCTTAATTATATACAGTCCATAAAAAATATGCTTTATAATATGGATATTTGATGAAAAAACTGAAATATTTGATGGTAAAACACTGGGAAATAGTTCATTCAAATGTCTTGAGTAAAAAAAAACTGCCTTATGGATTAAAAAACAGGGCATTATAAAAATGTGTTTAACATTTAAAACCACTCCACAGTTCTGGCATTTAGGGGCTTCTTCTCCAATGAGTAAATGTCCATGTGTTAATCTGGTGTGACCGATGCGACATCTTGAGTATACGACTTCTTCATATCTTGATTTAAAAGAATAAGTGTGTCTTTTCCCCACTGCAGGTTGTATTGCAAAGAGTTTGTTTTCACGAAAGCAAAAGAAAACATCCTCCGGGGTCTCAAACGCAACCTCAACAAACCAAGCACAGACCTCAGATCAGCCATTCATCACTCACGCTTAAAGAGTGTCTCCATGGCGACAGAGTTTGTCAGTGGGAGGCTGCGTTGATGCTTGTGCATCTCAGGTGGAGGATGTGATTTCTAAAGGTGATGGATACAACTTTGGTTGCGTAACCGGCCATCATCACCACCACCACCACCACCACCGGGCTGGAATCACGCGTCTTCAGCGGCATTAAACGCGACAAACACGAGAGTTTTATGTAACTCGGCATAAAAAAAGCAAAAAGTAGTTTTGAATAGGTTTCCTTTGATTGGACTCGAATTGATTACGCCGTTATATAACACAGTCTGTGTGTGTGCGTGTGTGTGAAGATTTCCCTTCCATGCGCCAATCAATAATATCAAATATTAACATTTCTTTACTTTTACAGTTTTCCATGTGGATGATTATAAATGTCAAACATGGAAAAAAGTTCTAATTAGTCAAACCTTATTTTTGAAAAGAGTTGTAAACCCAGTTAGTTCTTAAAGAGAACACTGATACCATCTTGAACTCAAGTCTTGTATAGAAAGAGAAACGAAAGAGATCTTTAAAAAAAA
>CM051496.1:1225542-1290211 GCA_028031935.1 Paedocypris micromegethes | reverse complement strand
AAAAAAAAAAACTGATAAACACATAAGTGAAGAAAAAAAAACATTTGAAAAATAAAACATTAAAATAAAACTATTATTAGAAAAACAAAGACAAAAATTGAAAAAGTACTTAACCCGGTTAAGTACACCACCCGGTTAAGTACACCACCCGGTTAAGTACGCGTCCTGGTTAAGTACACCACCCGGTTAAGTACACCACCCGGTTAAGTACACCACCCGGTTAAGTACACCACCCAGTTAAGTACGCGTCCTGGTTAAGTACGCGTCCTGGTTAAAACTCTACCTGGTTAAGTACGCATCCTTTTATTTAACATTCTGGTTCTGAGATTGAATAGTTAAATATAGTGCCAATTTAAAGTTTCTATAAATGTATGGCAGAAGCGGACATTGTTACGATACATCTCCGGATTTTAAAGTGTCACGACATCTACGGAAGTGTAATTACCTGTCTCCATGTCGGCGTGCGGGTCTCGGTGAGCGGAGACGTGGCGTTGGCTCAGCAGACTGACGCCCTCGGCCATGACCGGCGCTGCACGGAGGAAGAGAACACGCCGTCAGACACACAGGCAAACAGACGAGTGGAAGAAGAGCAACAGGTTGGCGTGACCCGTCATCTCCTGGGAGGAACGTAATAATGGCGAGATGCTGAGCTGGATCTGGTGTCAGTAAGAAGAGCTGCGGAAATTATAAGCCACACGCTCAAAGCTTTTCATTCTCTTCACTAGGAAATGAAGAACATCTTGTGCATCCTACAATCATTTTTCAAAAGAGATCTGAGTTTTAGGCCCATCCGGAGTCTTTCTTTATAAGGGTTATGTTTTGTCCCCACTGTGGGTTGTAAGAGAATTAGTAAATCACATCAGTCACAAAAGCTGTGTGTGTGTGTGTGTGTGTGTGTGTGCATGTGTGTGTGTGTGTTCATAGATTTTTTTACTCAAAGCAAATGACAATATCTCAATGCACACACAGACATTAAAAATATCATGAAAATGTAATTATCATTCGATCTTCTTAATGTGTGAAATTGTACATTTTACCCAAGTATGCACTTTTGTTGCACTGCGCTTAATGTACAGTACGTATAGTTGTTTGTGTGTGCATATACAGTTTTGTACTGTTTTCTTTAATTTTCTTATGGACTGGTGATAATAATGAGCTCATCCGCTAACACGTTTAAGCGATGTACTTTAGGCGCCCAGCGTAAATGAAATAAATAATTATACGAGTGGATAAGAACATTGTATCTTTCTGAAGAATGTGTTTACATTCTTGTTTTGTTGACATTACATAGATGTTTTTTGCTTACGTTTTGAAATTTTTAGGACGCTAACATTTAGTATTCCGTTACTTTATTTTACTTCAATATTGTTTTTGTACAAATAATTTATGACATTTATGTTTTTGCACATTTAAATATGTTGCACATAACTAACCAAACACTTTGGAAAATATGTAAAAATGCTTTAACAAACTGTATTAATAAGAGAGAATAGTTATGTATTTTCTCAATGTTGGTAAATATTAAAAGATGGAAACTGAACTGTGAGTTTTACCCTACACTTCCCGTCATCCAAGTCAACGGTTTCTGCTCAGATTACAGTTCTATCGTTACAAACACTGGTATAATCACAGGTAAAGTTACACCTTTTTAATACTCTTCACACGTAACATTTTACTCGTCACACTTCTTTTTATACTTCCTAATACTTTTTACTAATTGCATTTATTTAAGTGACTGATTCATAACTATTCCATTGTATTTTATAGTCTTGATACTTTCTAATTGTTACATCAGGATTATACAAACATATTTTAAAGCAATACAAATCCTGTTACATTGTCTTTACTCAACATTCTGAGTTTTACTCCTGTCTTTAGTATAAACATGCACTTTCGTTATTTATATTTGCCAATGTATATTTTTTCAATTGCATTTTTCTTGCGGTCTTGTGTTATATTTAAACCGTTTTGTGCCTTGTATATTTTGGACCGTATTTTAATATATTGTAGTCATTTATATTGGTTTTTACCATTATCTCAACTTTCTTTTTGCACCAAACGAAGTTGCAATACTAATTTCATTGTAACCCTGTGATACAATGACAATAAAGGCATTCAATTCTATTCTAAAAACCTAGCATTTGGTCCCCATGGTGACATAAAAGCCTGTAAACTCTCTCTCACACACACACACACACCACACACACACACAAATTTACACTAAACTGCCAATCGTTTAGGAGCGCAGTGCTATAAAGAAGCGTTTGCTCACTTGGGATGATTTTAACGGTGATGTGACGCCTCATAATTAATTGACAGTGTAAGGTGAGAAGACGGGGACAACAGTAGCGTGACACCACCAGTCTCTTCTGCATTGTTAAGCAGACGTCTCCTTCCACACGAGGCTTCCAACGGTCATCAGATCCTGGTCAATCTGTGTCGACTGCTTGTCCGATTCACAATTGATTTTCCTCCCTTGATCAGTTACCACCATGAATCGCTTTGAGTTTTCTTCTTAACTGATCATTTTACTCAAATCTTTCCATTCATTCAAGGTCATTAATATTAAAATGAAGGGGACTGTATTAAAGCTGTGAGGATTGAATAAGGCCCACGTTCCAGTCAAAGGATTTAATCAAAGAGCAGCTTTGCTTTCATCAGAACTTTGAACTGATCTTTCAAAGCATTTCAAAACGCTTTTTTACTGCATTGTGCACAAAGTATTTTGTACTCTGTGTGTCAAAAGTAAATTGATGGTGTTTGTAAAGGAATAACAAATTGACCATGGTTTTGACAGTATGCCTGGAAATAAAAGATCCTGATCTTGTGAAACCATCACTGCTGTATATTTACCATATTTTTACGGTAACTTTCCCACAGAACTGTAAATGACAGTTAACATTCATGCGTTTAGTTTCTAGTATAAACTGTATATAGAATACTGTATATAAGAATACAGTTTTTTTTTAACATATATTTTTTAACCCTTTGTAAAGAATTTAAATCTCGAGTCTAGTCATTCTAACGTCTTCAAGACTTTGGACATTTGTAATCACTTTGGCTTTTGCTCATTGATAAAATTGATGTTTGATCAATATGACACACACGCACAAGGCAAGGCAAGGCAAGTTTATTTATATAGCACAATTCGTACACGCGGTAATTCAAAGTGCTTTACAGTGCATCTTAAAATACATTAAAAAATACAATACATCCTTACAATATAAAACACCATTTATAGTACAATAAAACACACAATAAAACATGAGACATAATAACAATAATAATAATAATACTAATAATAATAATAATAAAAATTATTATTAGAAAGATAAAAGAGACGTCTGAACCTTTAATCAAATGCCCAACTGAACAGAAACGTTTTTAGCTCTGATTTAAACGTGGCTACTGTTTCGGCCAGCCTAACATTCACCGGAAGTTTATTCCAAACATTAGCTGCATAGCTCTGAGAAGCAGCTTCCCCCTGTTTTGTCCTGACTCGGGGCACCAGCAGGAGGCCCATCCCTGAGCTCCTCAGAGTTCTAGATGGTTTATAAATTGTTATCAGCTTAGAGACGTATTTTGGTGCTTGGCCATGAAGTGACTTGTACACCAGCAGAGCAGTTTTAAAATCTATTCTCTGAGGCACTGGGAGCCAGTGCAAAGACCTGAGGATAGGACTAATGTGATCGTACTTCGTGGTTCTGGTTAGGACTCGAGCAGCAGCATTTTGTATGAGCTGCAGTTTTTTCAGCTCATTGTTGTTCAGACCAGTGAATAGGGCATTACAGTAGTCTAACCTACTAGAAATAAAAGCATGGATAAGAATCTCCAAGTCTGTTTTTGTCACAAGTCCTCTGATTTTGACAATGTTTTTAAGATGATAAAAAGCTGTAGATGAAATTGATTTAATGTGACTGTTAAAATTCAAATCAGCGTCCATTAGTACCCCCAGATTTCTGACTTGATTTGCCGGTTCCAGGGAAAGAGACTGCAGATAACTGCTGACATTTTCTCTGTTTTTTTGGGGGCCAAAGACAATGATTTCTGTCTTGTCTGAATTTAACTGTAGAAAATTGCTTTGCATCCAGATGCTAATTTGCTTAATACAAATTGAAACAAGAGTGAATCCACAGGTCCATGTTCACCTGCTGTCAGTGACACATATATCTGGGTGTCATCTGCATAATTGTGATGAGACACATTATTACTGGCAATCAACCGCCCTAACGGCAGCATATAGAGGTTAAACAGCAGGGGTCCTAAAATTGACCCCTGAGGGACCCCACAGGTCAAGCCCATATGCTTCGACACACAATCACCAATTTCAACAAAATAACTCCTTCCTTCTAAATAAGATTTGAACCAGTTAAGAGCAGTACCAGTGATGCCAACCCAGTTTTCAAGTCTCTGTAGAAGGATCCCATGATCCACAGTGTCAAACGCTGCACTCAGATCCAGCAGGATTAATACCGTAGCTTTGCCAGCATCAGTGTTTAAACGGATGTCATTAGTTACTTTAACAAGAGCCGTCTCTGTGCTGTGATGTGGTCTAAAGCCTGACTGAAAGACATCAAATGTGTCATTTGTAACCAAAAATTCTGTTAGTTGTTGGTAAACAACTTTTTCAAGAATTTTTCCCATAAATGGCAGATTAGAAATAGGCCGGTAGTTTTTCAGTGCTGCAGCATCAAGACTACTCTTTTTTAGGAGAGGCTTAATGACCGCAGTTTTTAGAATACTTGGAAATATTCCAGATTGAAATGACTTGTTGACCATTTTAGTGAGAGGCGCTAAAACACTGGTTAGCACAGATTTCAGGAATCTGGTTGGTAATACGTCAAGACAGCAAGTAGAAGACTTCAAACAGGTGATAATTTCTTGAACAGTTTTTTCTGTTGCAGGGGTGAGATCACTAAATTTGGACAGAATAGCAGGTGGTGCGTCAGATATTTGATATGTGGTATTAATTGAGTTTTTGATGTTCTGAACCTTGTTTTTGAAAAAAACAGCAAACTCATTACATTTGGAAACAGATATCATTTCAGGCGTGATTTGAGTCGGAGGATGTGTTAAGCTATTTATAGTTGTAAAAAGAACTCGGGAGTTATTGTTATCATTTTGTATAATATTAGAGAAATATTTTTCTCGAGTTTCATGCAGGATCCGGTTGAAGATGAGCAATTGTTCTTTATAAATCTCATAGTGAACCTGGAGCCCAGATTTGCGCCGTTTACGCTCCGCTTTTCTACACTCACGTTTTCTTGCCCTGACCAATTCATCATATCTCCAGGGCGCTTTATGCTTATTTTTAACCGTTTTCTCTTTCATTGGCGCAATGTCATCCAGAATATTCACAATGCATGACTGAACAGATTCAACCAACTCATCCACATTGTTATATGATATATCATCAAAACGAAACATTTCCATGAACAATTCCCGAGTGTTGTCATTAATGTGTCTTCTGCGAACAACTATCTGTTCTGGTGGTGAACTTGGAACAATAGACAGGTCGCACGAGATACAGAAATGATCTGATAGGGCAACATCAGACACGTAAACATTTGAAACATTGACCCCTTTAGTGATGAGAAGGGCTAAAGTGTGACCTTTGCTATGAGTAGGATCTTTCACGTGCTGTTTTAGACCAAAGGTGTCTAAGACACTGCTTAGCTCATTAGCATGTTTATCATTTATATTATCAACATGGATATTAAAGTCCCCTGTAATCACTAAACTGTCAAAGTCTGTACATACAATAGAAAGCATTTCAGTAAAATTATCAATAAAGCACACACACGCGCACACACACACGCGCGCGCACACACACACACACACACACACACACAAAAGATCCAGCAAAAAACTGATTAAATACACAAAAATACATAAGTCCCGACAGACAAAGGGAAAGAAAATGCATTCATTAAGATGAGCCTAAATAATATTTATATCGTGGGAAAAGTACAGTAGTACAGTGTTTTCGCCGAGCATCTGTCAGTGAGCTAAGCACTAATGCTACTGAGCTAAAAGCTAACATTTTAAAGCGTTTGTCACATACCTCTTCCGCTGGAGCTGAACTGTGCTAGCTAGAAATGGCAGCATCCATTGCTGAAACCGCGACTAAACGCACAAGATCGGATCAACAGAACATCGGACGCGTGGATTTAGCTCGACTCGACTGGATGATGCTGTTGCCGTCCCACGAGCACGCTGAGAGCAACAGATAACGCTTCTCATTGGTTGACTGGCGGTCAGGTGACCAAATGAGGACATAAAAGGCGGAGCGTTTGAGCCTAACGGGTGACAACAACATGCACGAAAATTGGCTCAATTGGCTGTTTTTCGTTGGCGCTTCTTCCGAATTGTAGGAACAGTCGTTTGTTTTTAAAGTTTCAAATTGATTTCCCCTAAAGAAGCCGCACGAAAATGATATTTGTATTTTCTATACTGTGCTTTGTAAACGGTCACTACCTTTTCTAGTAACGATCAAATCATCACTTTTTGAACGGTTCGCGTATAACTAAAACTTTTAAAGCGAGCGCGGGGTGTAATTTATATTTGGGATGTTTGATTTTATATGAGCTTTACAGTAATGTTAATTCGTAGATTAAAATACTTTTGAGTGTTGCACATTATGCGCACAATAGAAAAAAGTGAACACTTTAGTTCATTTGACTACACCTTCGACCAAACCATTCTTAGCAAGTTTACTGTAAGTTGATGAATGGCTTTTTTTTAAAGAACATACATGCTATGTAAGGCAATTAAAAAGAAACTATCCACAAAGAAGGCGAGGCTAGCCCACGGTTCATTATCTCAGGTCATTACAATCCCGCGTTCACTTGACGCCGTCTAGTGGTGAAAACAAGAAAGCGCCTCAAAAGAGAAGACGTGCTAAAGTACACTATCATTGTCTTCTATTATATTTTATACGGAGCTTAATGTGTTTCATCAAGTCTTTAAATTGAAACGCCTTAAAATGTATGTTTTCTTGCTTTAGAATTGCTATTAAAATTGACAACTGTGTCCATTCGGGGTAAACAATTAAGGTATTAAACATACGGTATGCTATGTACTAAATGTATTCCATTTCTTAATGCAACCACAAACAGCTTATATGTGTTGCTCGAATTTGTATTATTAACCTCCAAATTATTAACCTTGTTGCAATCCCAGCTTCAATAATTTAATATGTAAACGGCCTACCTCAAAAGTGACAAGAAATGTAACAAGCGCAAAGGCAATTAACAGTATTTATTCATTTCTAATTGACGCATGTAAAATTGATGATAGACACCATAAAAATCAAATTAATATCGAATCACCACTTTTTGAAATGGGCACGTGTCATCAAATAGACATAACATAATATACAATTATTTACTATAAAATCACAAGTCGTAATAAGAATGGCATTGTTTATTTCCTGCTAATCGGGATACTAATGCTACGGATAACACATCGCCTAATTTGGAGAACAATTGTGTGTTCTGCTTTTGATGCCGCTCAACTTTTATTTGTGTCAGTTTTTTTTTCGTTGTTTTAATACGTGAAACAAATCTAGCCACAAGGTAAATACAACTTGCTTTTAAAGTAATACAAATGTTTCATTGGAAAAAATAAAATAAAAACGGTACACATTTGTTATTTAAAAAAACAATTTAGATTTTTAACGGATTTTTGTGTTAAACCGACACACGTGTTCTTGTTTCTATCTGACTATTTTTACGTGCGTGATAAATGTTGCTGATTTAAAACCAGACGCATTAGAAACATCAAACAGGCCGCGGACGTAAGTGTTTCGTTTACTCAGTGTTTTCAAGTGCTGTTTACGCAGAAGAGGAGGTGTGGCGTCGCGTCGGGCCGCTTTAAACTCGGATGCTTCTAACCTTCTGGTCCACAGTCTTGCTACGAGACCGAACAGAAACAGCTGCTCGTTCTGGGCGGAACCGGGGACACGAACCTCACTCAGGACCACACGTTACGGATCTCAAATTAAAAGGTCGTTGAATGCTGGGATGTGTTTTTGACCGGACTCGTTTGAACGGACCAGTACATCTCGCTGTTTTTTATGGACTTTTGAAACTTCCATGGGACTTCAGGGTTTCTGTTGACCACCAGCAGGTTCGGATTACGTCTACTGCGTTCAGACTTTAATAATGCAACATCCTTTGGAGATCGGCGCGCACTTTTACCCCCCAGATGCCCACCAGGACCAGAGGTCTCACAGGTACAGGAGTTTCATGATTGAAGAGATCCTTACAGATCATCCCGACCACAAAGTGTCGAGCCCCGCTGGAGACCTTCTCAAGTTTGGAGTTCACGCGCTTTTATCGACCAGACCCTATCACAACCACTTAGGTAAGGAGCTTTCAGCATTTTCAAAGGTTTGTTCATCGTTTAAAACGCCATTAATTAGCAGTATCACTTCACTCGTCCTTTAAAAAAAAAACTAATCTTGTGGACCGTATCAAATATAATGAAAGGCCACTATTACATACATATTTATTATTATTTTTAAAAGAACAATAAATATATACGTAAATAAAAATAAGGGTTGCATGCATTTTTGTGAAAACAAAGTTATGTTAATTATTATTATTTTTATTTATTTTTAGTTATTTTAGTAGTTCATTTGTATGCGATTTCCTATTTATTCATCACGAACCATTTGAATGGATTAAAAATTTGCACTTGCTTATTTTAAAAACAAGTATAAATCTTTAAAACACACATTTGTAATTCACATTAAGTAAGGTGCACTTTAAAACCAATACAACATATGAACTATTTTTTACACAACCACGTTTAAACGAAAAAAAAAAAAAAATTTGGCATAGTTAATAAAAAAAAAAAAAGAAGAAGATATGTGAAAAAGCAGAAAATACGAAATGTTTAAATAAATGTTTTGAAATTACACTGCTGTGGAACAGGGTTCCATGCCATGGAGCGTTTTAAAAGAATTAAAATGTGCTTAGTTAATTTAAAAATAAAACTTTTAAAAATATTCACAACTGCACAAACAGTAATGTCAGCATTAATAATAATGTTATCGTTATTACAACACTGACGCTTTCTAAAAACAAAAGCAAAAAAATAAAGATATTTGATACGTTTTTTGTACATTGAGTTGTTGTATTTTTCTCGGTGGTCAAGTGTTACTTTTCACTATTTATTATTTACTTACCATTTCAGTGTTAAAAGCCGACCAGACCAGCCTCCTGAAGTTCCCCGTGTCCCCTCTGTCCTGTTCGCTGGGCGCTCCGCTGGGCTCCGCGCTGCTCTCCGGGGCCGCGGGTCTGCAGGTGGGCTCGTCTACCCACCATCTCCCCCTAGATCTGCATCTTCGGGGCAAACTCGATTCTGGAGCTGATGCTGTGAGCAAAACGAAGAAAGGAAGGAGGAGTAGAACCGTGTTTACCGAACTACAACTGATGGGACTAGAAAAGAGATTTGAGAAACAGAAGTATCTCTCCACCCCTGACAGGTGGGTTTTAAAAATTAAATAAGCTAATAACAATTGAAAGTTTAATAATTGGTTCATGTGAAGTTTTGCCGTAATTTGCATTAATTGTGCGCTTTTTATTCTTACAGAATAGACCTGGCAGAATCTTTAGGCCTCAGTCAGCTTCAGGTCAAGACATGGTACCAAAACAGAAGAATGAAGTGGAAAAAAATCGTAGGTTTTTTTTAACATCATGCAGAATTAAATGTTTTTATTCCAAGTTCATTTATAAGTGTATTGGTGTTGATTGTAGGTTTTACAAGGTGGCGGATTAGAGTCCCCGACCAAACCCAAAGGTCGACCAAAAAAGAACTCGATTCCAACCAGTGAGCAGCTGTCAGAGCAGGAGAGGACGCGGGATACTGACAGGTTATCTGACGCCTCTTCGTCGCTCTCGGACACAAATCTGGAGGAATAAAACGGGAAACATGGTGGTCGGCCATGCCCGTGACACTTCCCTGATCGAACAAACCACTGGGCCTGATTTTGCTTTTCCTGTGTTTTGCCTATTTTATTATGAATTTCCACCGGCATTGACACATCACAACGAACATTGGTTCTCAGGAACGATGCTGCGAATTTAAGGATGGTTTGTTGACCTCCCAACATTGAAGGCTGTGGTATTATGGACTTTAAAAAGCAAATTTTGATACTTTTGCTTCTTTGTTATTTCTAAAAAAAAAATTAAAATGAGTTTCTTTTCGTAAAAAAAGACAATTAAAAATTTGTTTGATATATGTGGTATTAAAATGCTTTTTTTTTTTATTTCGTTTGTGATGTATAAAGCAGAACTTTGGACATTGTTAATGAGTCGAGATCAGTCACAGCCCGTATTGAACATTTCGAGGTACACAATTCGTAAAAATAATCTTTAAAATAATGAATATTTTTAAAGATGTGTTTAAAGACCATGTTACTAACACGATATTAAAATAACTAGTGAGAATAATGTTAGTTCAACATGAAACATACATAACATGTAAATATGCCTAATTGTTTGATGTATTCCGTAATGACCAATTTTAAGCATTCTGATTAAGTTAACTGTTTTTTTTTTAATTCTGGAATGATGCATTTTTATAAATCTGTGTTTTTTAAGGGAACAAAAAACATTTGCCGTTTAAAGGCCTATGAAACGGTCTACTTTCTTACACAACCGGCTCCACTTACGAATATGCAGCCCATTCCAAAACGAAGAATTATTTGAGATAAACTACATCTCATGAAATGTACGCGAATGACGGAGAACCACAATGGCTGATTCTATTTTTAAATAGTCAATTAAGCAAAATGTACTGCCAGTGTCAAATTCAACAATATATGCCGATGTTTTTCCAGGCAATCGAATTAACTGACATATATTTTTTAAATCCATCGGATGCGGCTGTTACGCTTGATTTTCGTGTTCACTTACATGCTGTACAACAGAGGCATCGATTTGAATTAAAAGTGAAACGTTTCCTTAATAAAGAACGAAGTACATTTTTATTCCGATTAAATAGCGATTATTATCATAACCTAAATTATTATTTGAATAGTTTGTTCTATTAAAACAGTTTATTTCTTTCTTTATTTAATATGGTGGGTGTTTTAACGGATGCTTCTATAAACAGAAATAAATATGTATAATAATTGAATTTGCGCTCATTAACAGTCTTTAACACCTCTTAAAACTTTTATTTTGCCGTTTTATAATTCATGTGTATTTAGAAAAAAAACACCTATTTATTAGTCATTATGATGGCAAACATTTAAATAAACGTTACAAATTTAATAACAGGTCATATCATAAAAATCATAAAATGAGAAAATGTGCTCCAAACGCTGAAAACGAAGGAAAATATTTGCACACTATAAAACCCACCTATTTCCTTTCAAAGTACAACTGAAATAAACTACAGATTTTTGGAAAGCTAAGCATTAAAATGACTATAAAAAGTGTTAGTGACAAAAAATGATTAATTCTCCCATGCAATTTATAGGAGAAATGCACAAGTTTCGAAAGCAATTGGAGACTTTCACAAACACACACCACGTCCTCTGGAATAAAAGAACCTAATGTGGGTGAAGACATGAGACACATAAGTCAACAGAACCTTCTAGAAACAGACCCAGGTCTGTACTTGATAAACCCCAAGTCTTTTCAATCAAGATGACATCATAACTAGATTAAAACATCCATACTTTTCCTGGGCTGGAGTCTCCATGTGTAGAAAATGCTCTCTTCAGCCCACATTCTTTTCAAACCTTTCTAGGAAAAAAACATATCTGCTGGCTTAGCATGTGTCTGACTGGACTATTTAAATAATCTGTCACTTTAACTAATGTCACCTCTCTAATCATTATGCAGATTAACAACAGGTGCAGTTGCACTTCTAGTAAAAACAAAGAACAACCTCAACTAGCCATACTCAACTCAAACCCGTTTACCCGATGGTGGATTGCCAAGTCCAGACGTTCAGGACACGGTTAAATGCTCCACGTGTCTTTTCTTTCCTGTCTGGACTGCGTGTTGGACAGCAACGACTTCCGACATAAATTGCAATCAGCAGGAAGGGTCAGCTCGAGCAATCTGGTGATTTCAACACGCAAGATACAATTTAATCATTAAGTGGACTACACTGTCTCCACAACTAAAAAAAAACCTAGTAACTGATTATTCTCTTTTTTTTTAGCCGAGTCAACTTTTGTAATCTTGAGTTTTGACTTCAAAATAAAGTGTCAAAACAAACATTTTCTAGTTGAGTCAACTAAGATTTTAGTTAAAAAAACAAGCTATAACTAAAATAAATTCGTTGAGCGAACTATTGATATTAGTTCAGAAAACAAGTGATAACCAAAAACATTTAGTTGGTGATATTAGTGAGCGGTGGGTGGGTCGGGGCTTGGGGAGACCCCGGTTCTGTAAGATGGGTGTTTTTGGAGTCAAAAGGTTCAGGCTTTAACAGAACTCAACTTAGAGGCCCGAATTTGAGCGTTTGCCCGGCCTCACGCAGGAGAATTATCCACGATTAAAGGCGCTCTGATTAATCTAACGTATATGCGCCCGGCCGCACATGCTGCGTATGATCCCAATTATACTGAAATGTGATTCAGTACAGAACACCTTCACTGCACCGCGCTCCACCGCCTGGTTTAGCATCTCTCTGGATTTGGATTGTTTTTACATTCATGTCATTTATATACAGAAAGGTATCAAAATGGATAAACTGAGGATGGGCATTTGGGCACTGGTGTCTCTTTCATGGGATTTGCATTATTTATTTATTTCAGACTCATAATTCGTTCGTATCAAGAACCACATTCAAACAAACAAACAAAAAAAGAGAATACACAGAATACGCTCATTAGAATAATTAAACGCTAATTAGAATAGTGTTTCCATGAAAATAAGACCTACCGCAAATGTAAAAGTTTTTCAAATTTTGAAATCATTTTCAGGAAATTCTGAAATACAATATGTGAAAATTAGATTTCAAAAGGAATGCAGTAAAAAGTCAATTTTTACTTCCATAATCAAGCTGTTTATTTTAATGGTGTAAGTAATGAGGTCATTGTGAATGATGTCATCATGAACAATAGTGCCATAAATGATGCTGTAAATAATAATAATGCGTGTCATGAATGAGTTTCTAAAATAATGATGTCATCATGATTGACCTTGCCATGAACATTTTCACTAATAATGAGGGGTGTCATGTTCATGCTACATTAATCAATGATGTCATGAACAATAATGCCTTAAATGATGCTGTAAAAAACAACGAGTTTTTAAAATAAAGATGCTGTTAAAAATAGCGTAAACAACGAAGCAATCATGAATGACATTTTTTGTGACAATTTCACAAAAAATGATGCGTGTCATGTTCATGTTACCATAATCAATGATGTCATCATGAACAAAAATCCCATAAACTATGCTCTAAATAATAATGCGCATCATTAATGCTTTTTTAAAAAAAAAATAATGCAGTTAAAAATGATTCAGGAAATGATTCACATTTTTGGCCGCATCATTATTTGTGAAATTGTTCATAGCAACGTCATTCAATGCCATCAACAATTTCACAAATAATGATCCGTGTCATGTTCATGCCACCATATGTCATTATGAACAATGTAGTTGTGAATAATGTCATAAATAGCAATGGTGTCATGAATGCTGTGAAAAATAATGATGTCATCGTGAGGTCATTGCAAAAAACTTAATTGATGGTCATTGATGTCGTGAACAATTTTTGCCTTGAATGATGTAATCTGGAATGATGTTGTAAGAAACAATGATGTCATAAGTCATCGTGCAGACACAAATGATGTCATAAATAGTAATGCTGTCATGAATGTTGTCATCATGTTAAAGTATGTTTGTGTGTGTGCGTCACGTCGCTCTGCAAATGGTTGGCCACTAATCCGCGGTCTGCATCACTCTGGTCCAGAGTGTCTGTGATTGGCTCCAGCTCCCCATGACCCAGAAATGGAGTAAGCAGTAGAAAATGATTGGATGGATAAAAGTCAAAGCGAAGATTTTTAAGAAGAATCTCAAAAACGCAACATTTTTGTTTCTGTTCCTTAAAATGAATGGATGAGAAACATGCTTAACCCTAAACACACAGTACACTGTATGTTTTGTAGTTCACAAGAAGTCTAAATGAAGCCATGTCGCACGGCCTACAACTCTACCACATTCATCCCAGCAATCCAAAAAGAGCTTTTCTGAAAAGCAGCAAGGCGATGACATTTTTATGAGACGGGAAAAATCTAATACGCAGTGTATATGGCCGAAGAGTCTCTACGGCTCATTACTGTAAATGCTCTTGTGATGCGGAGCCGTTTGGATGAAGGTGTGAATAAGGTCTCCACTGTGTCTGTGTTCCTACACCACTTTAAAATAAACACGATCTGTCCACGTCCCAAAGTCCAACTGCCACAGTTTGTAATTCCTAATGACCAACCGGTGCGTGGCACTTACCAACTTACCCATTGCCTCACTATCCAAACACGTGTTGCCTCCACTTCCATTATTAATGGCTCATGATGCCCCATCACAGCGATCAGCCCGAGGAACGTCAACAGCAAATATGTTTTGACATTTTTTCTTTTTTTTCGGTTAAAGTTGGTACAGAATCCGAGGGGAGATTATAAATTCATTACGGAAAAAGAGCTTGGCTTCCCAGTCTTAATGAAGCCTCATCATAAGTAATATTTCTCGACGTAAGCGCTGAGAGTTTCCCGAAGTGCAGCAAATGACTTCTAAAAGACATCATGCTAATGGGAGAAGGCATTAGAGCACATAAACAAGAGCATCGTTCCAGCTGTTCATCCGCCAATTTGATGTTCCTATTTTAGCCCTGACCCCCCAATCCTCAAGCCCGCCATTTATCCCGCCAGCAGTTTGCAGGAAACGTCAGCCCCTCGTGATTGATCCGAGATGGGCGATTCCCCGACTTTCATGGCAGTATAAAGCAAGACAGCTGTTGGGAGAAATCAAATTCCAGCAGGAGCTGGAAAGACTTATTTTTCCATCTCTTTAAGAGAGCTATTGGCTCTGACCAGACAAGTAAATAAAAAACATGGCCGCAGCGTAGCAGGAGGTGACCGAAGCCCTTATTATACAGCAATTATTGCACCAAAAATCTTTCCTTTCAAAATCCGACTTGAAAGTCAACGCCACGATTCTGAGACTTTTCAGAAGAGCTGACAAGAGCAATAAGAATATGATTTTCCCGGCCTCGCTTTTCTCCATTTTCTCTAACAGGTTTAAGATGTGTAATTGCGCATGTTCTACCAGAAGGCTCTGACCTGGTCCTGTTTATCGCTTTGTGAAGATTTTTTTGTGTCGTATATGTGAATTACCAGCAAATGTTGGTTGTAAGCAAAACTGTGTAACCTTGCTACAAACAAACATTTTATAAGCAAAACAATGTAACATTGTTACACACAAACATTTTATAAAACTAAACAATGTAACATGTTTGTAACAAAATGTTTGCTTTGTTACAAACAAGCATTTTTACAAGCAAAACGATGTAACTTTGCTACAATTAAACATTTTTATAAGTAAAACACTGTAACATTTTTACAAACATTTTATAAATAAAAATTGTTACAAAAAACATTTTCATAAGCGAAACAATGCAACACTGCTACAAACAAAGTTTTATAAGCAAAACAGTGTAACATTGCTACAAACATTTTACAGAACTAAATAATGTAACGTTGTTACAAACAAACATTTTTTATAAGCAACAGTGTTACATGAAAACAAACATTTTATAAGCAGAAAAATAGAACAATATTTTAAACGAGGCATTGTTGTAAGCAAAACAATGTAAAGATTATTTACAAAACAATTTGACAATATTGTAATCAAGCATTGTTGTAAGCAAAACAACCTAACAATTACGGTATGTAAACAAAACAATATTGTAAACAAAACATGAAGTGCACTGTAAACTATGCATTTTAAAACAAAAGTTTACAGTAGGGAGTTAGGTGAAATTTGGTCTGTGGTTTTGTTTTACTATATAAAATAAAATATTTTACTATACATATGTGTACATAATATACAAAATGTATAGGAGTGTTTTTGTCGTCATAATATTCGTAAGTGTCCTACAAATTCTTAAGTGTAGACATTTTGTAATTGTCAATTTCATATTGTGAAAAAGCCAATTAGTTACGTAAAACCCAAACTGTAAAACGATTAAATTGATGTTTGCATTGCACTCAGACCAAATGATAGATCATCTCACCAGCCCAAAATACAAATGAAGACACGTCAGTAGCGTCAAACCAGGAAGGATTTGTACGTCTTCTGACAAATTTCCTGCCGACACACACCGATGGGTCCTGATGTTCCTGGCATGTCCGCACATTTGATGAGGTCTGAGGTTGAGACCGAGTGGAGGAGAACTTCCACAACCTATATTAAGAGCCTTCAAGCCAATCAATCATTTAATGACAGATCAACTATCCAAACAACAACAGCACATTTCCGCATCAGCGTCTCCAAACCATCATTACGCAGCCACCGCTCTGATCCCAGCTCCTTTTCACTTTCATCAATTTATAGCCAAGCATATTAGCGATGATTTATGTCTTTTCCTTCTCTTAAAGGTCTGGATCTCATAGCATATTACTCAGTTCACCCTGTTCCTGGATCCTTAACCACATAAACATTTTGCAGCAAGAAACGGTCATTGAGCAAAGTGTTATTTCAGTTTTTAGTGCTCTAAATAAAGGAGTGTGGGACGGCGGGAAGCTGGATTGGGAAACTGTGGGTCAGTAGAACTGCTTGTGGTCAGCAAAACACCAGCATTAAAAATATGTTAGGAATAATGTAATATTGTTTGGCTCTTTATCGTCTGAGATGTTATCACGCACCACTGAATGAGTTCAGGACTTCCGGTCATTTTCCTGTTATGAATGCGACGTAATCACCCAAGGCCTGGAAAACAACCGCTGGGTTTTTTTTCTCCGCGCAACTCAGCCGTTTTTGTCACTGTTTATGTTTTATGACGGATCGGCCGAGTTTGGAATAGAAAGTCTTTAACGCCGTAATCACTCCCTTGTCTCTGCAATAAGTGTACACAACAATCAGTGGATCAAAATGAGGCTTGCAAATCCATTGTGGTAGATCTGGGTTTTTTTTTTAGCTTCCAGATGGGTCGCGTTTACACACGGCACAATTGGTGACATTACATCAGCAATTCGATTGGGTTTTATTTTATTTAAAAATTATGTATTTTCCATCCATTCGCTTTCTAAACCGCTTTTCATTTTCTGGGTCATGGGGGGTGGAGCTAATCCCAGCAAATCGGGAGGGTGGGACTCTGAAATGGTGGACAACCAATCACAGAGCGGGACACACAGGCGTTCACACTCACAATTTTGGATAATTTTTCAAATGACTTTTTAATGAACAAATAGAAAATACATGTGAAAGTAGTCAGTCAAAGTGTTGAAAACTAAAAGGAAACACTGTACTATTAAAAATAATTTTACGATTCTTGAGAAAAGACACGAAATAATACAAAAAATGTGCGTTCAGAAGAATTAGGAAAATTCTGGAAAAGTATGAAAAATTGTTCACAGGTGTGATAGAGAGTGTGTGTGTCTGTGTCTCGCTCTGTGATTGGTCAGCCACCAATCCAGGGTGTGTCTTGTTTTCAAGCCCAAAGTTGCCTGGATTGGCTCCACCTCCCTGTGACCCAGAAAGGGAAATCAGTTTAGAAAATTGATGTAACAGTAAAACGATAGTATAATCGTTATAAATAATCCCAACCCAACAGCTGATGACTTTTCAAACTGTGAAAATGTTAAAATGAACTTGTAATGGCAGAGACACATTAATGTTTATGGAATTATCAGTAAAATGGCTAATAAAACTTGATTGTGGGTGATGATTATCACCCCGAGCGTCCGAACCTCTAGTCTGTCAGTCTGAATGATTACGACTGTTTATATGCCTCCGCAGCGCACAAATACAGCCAGCGAGACAGTTTACACCCATAAACAGATGTTTTGCATCAGTTATATAATTCAAGCAGCCCCGTTCACGGCGGCTTGACTGACCCCAATCAAGAAACAAGAGCGAACGGGCCCAAAAAAAAGCCGCTTTTGGTTACTAAAGCCCTCCATTTTTACCTGCTACGCTTTCCACGGAACTTTACAGCCTGAGCCGCTTCGAAAAAAGGATGAATGAAAGTGACTCCAAAGAAAACACTCTACACGCACAGGCCTTTGTTGAAGCCCACCCAGTCCAAACTCTTACATTCATGCGTTGGAGTTCCTTTCAGGACTCATTCAGTGACCCCTAATTGGGTATTAATGTGCCAAAAACCCAAAGCGCAATAACAAGAGAATTTGCCAAAAACATCGTAGAGGAACACGTCTCACAATTCAGCCCGCGGAACCTCGGCGAAGCTGGCAGGAGATTTACGCGGCGGCGATGACAGCGCTCCCCCTAAAGAGCGGCTCACGGAGACGTGCTCGCGAGTGTAAACACGGGCCTTCATCTGACAGTGATTTACTCGCCAGCTAGCGCTACTCTTAGTTAGCGCACACAGGTGGATGCACTAGCCGGCGTTTATGTTATCTTTTCATAAGCTTCACTTCGGATTTGTCAGACGGCATCGTTGTTTAGCTACGTGCCAGTCAAACGCCACCGTGCCAGATGGTTGCGTCTCCGCTAACCTTGCCCCTGGCGGAGGGAAACGGGCTCCACTGGCTTTCTGTTCGTTGTTTCGATCGAATTTCCCGTAAGATTTGTTGGGGAATGCCAACTGAGAAAGTTTATTGCAAACAAAAAGCTGCGAGAAAATTATGACACTTTTAGACAATCACACTAGACACAATGCAGAGGTGGCAAAGTAATAATACTTTGTAACTTTACTTGAGTAGAATTTTGTCTTATTTATACTTTACTTGACTAATAACTCACTTGAGTCGCCTACTTATTGCTTCTAGTGCAGCATGAATTCTTATGCAAATATCTGTACTTTCTACTAACAAATAGCTGTGTTACTCCTATTTCATCTCGGTTGGTTTTATTTGCGTGTTGTCATTGATCGGAAAAAACAATTGTCAAGAAAATTGCCCCATGCGGTTACGGTACATTGATTGTGGTTGGATGAGACATTTGAAAATTGTAAATCCTTGTTATTTATTTTTTTTTTTTAAATTGAAATAAGTAAAATATTTTTTTTAAAAGTTATACTGCCATGGAGACAGAAAAAAAAATAAAATAAAAACTTTTGTATTGTGTTGAAATCACTATAAATTCTCCATTTAGTTTGGTTCATTCTTTATCCGTATTCTTAAACAGAGAAGCTACACCACGTTTAGAGAAATTAAAATGCTTAAAAAAAAAAACTTCTTTTCAGAAAGAGAAAAAAAACTGAGACTGTGTTTAAAGATCAATCAAGGCAAGAAACAAAAAAAATATCTTAATATTCCTTTAAATCTGATATTAACCGAAGACTTTTTAATAACGCTTTAATCAAAACAACACGTTGCAGGATGAGAATTATTACGCATTTTTTTTCCCTTTCTTAAAAAGCTAAAAAAAGAAAAGCGAGATGTGTTTGACTCAGAAAGGGTCAAAAGTGTGTTCCAGCCTGGTCCAAACACCTCACCTTAGATCTTTGCCCATGAACACGGCGGTGGTGGATGTGTGAGTGAAGGTCCAGATGGTTCCACAGACGCCTGCTTTAAATCTAAACAGGTTGACATTCTGCAGGTGCTGGACGCGTCTCCTCGCGCCTTTCGCCAAACACTGGGATCAAGCGCAACTTCCTGCGTGGTTTATAAAAGGAGACAAAGGTCAAGGCCTCCAACACTGATGCTGATCAATCCCACCGTCCAGAGCGATGCCCACCACCTCTGACTGATCACACACTTCAAACAACTGTTGACTTGGAAATGCGTTTACACACTCACGCTGCTGACGTACAGCAGAACAGTAATTACACCACCAATGCTACTCAGTTACAAAGTAAAGCAGACTTCACATGTTAATAATACACTTTACACTTAGAAATTGTGCGTGTAGTTTCAGTCAAAGTGTTTGTATATATATATATATATATATATATATATATATATATATATATATATACAGACGTGGACAAAATTGTTGGCACTCCTGAAAATTTTCTAAAAAATCAAGTATTTCTCACAGAAAAGTATTACATTAACACTTGTTTTGCTCTATACATGTTTATTCCATTTGTCATTCTGTCAGTCTTTCTATCTATCTATCTATCTATCTATCTATCTATCTATCTATCTATCTATCTATCTATCTATCTATCTATCTATCTATCTATCTATCTATCTATCTATCTATCTATTTATCTATCTATCTATCTGTCTGTCTCTCTGTCTCTCTTTATAATTCTGTCAGTCTTTCTATTTCTCTTCTATTTCTATACCTCTTTTTCTACTTTCAAACTGCTTTTTTTTTTGCAGCTTTCACTACCCCTCACTCTCTCTTTCTTTATTTATCTATGTTGTTCTGTTTCTCTCCAGCTCTTTCTATCTGCTTTTTCTTCCACTACCTCTCCAGCTCTTTTTCACCATCTATCTATCCATCCATCCATCCATCCATCCATCCATCCATCCATCCATCTTTACATCTGTTTGTCTGTCTGTCTGTCTGTAGCTCTATGTCTGAAATTCTGTCTATCTTGCTTTCAGTTTGTCTGTTTGTCCATCCATCCCTCTATTCTCCAGACTTTCTGTTTATCTATACATCCGTCCGTCCAACCGCCCCACTTCTAGCTTTCTATTTATCTGTCTATTTATTCGTGTAGAGATGATCCTTTTGTATCTTCATGTACACATCTAAAAATAATAGTTAAAATATCTTATTAATAATAATAGTTTAGCATTAGCAGATAAAGAAAACCACAAAACAAAAACAACGGCATGTAAATCCGACAGACGTGTAATAGATTACCTGCTGGTGTTTTATCTGCTGCAGATAGTGAGAAGGCGAAGAAGCGTAACTGCGTGTTCGGTGGCGCTGAAAGACTCGACCTCGCCGCCCTTCTTCTGTCAAGCGCAAATTAATAACCGTTGATTTGTATTTAATGCTCAATTTCCTCTCTATTATTCCAGGCAGGGCAGCGAAAGGCTTGGTTTCAGACCAAGTTCGCATGACACCTCAGTTCACCCGCTAGTGAGAGGATTGTTGTTTTTAACCATGCTAAGCAACTAGCCTAAACTAGCACGCGTGTCACGACACAACGCGAAAAGAATAAAAAAAATGGAGTTTCGCTTTTAAACGAGTGACATATGGCTTGGATGAAACACACAGAGCGCTTTGTTTAGAGAAGTGAGAGGTTTTTGGATGCTATCTTGGGCTTTGGGCCTGACGCGGGGGGACGTGGTGGGCATCAAAACAAAGAGAATCATTAGCAGTCATTATGAGCGAAACACAAAGCAATGTTGTTTAATGGCACCGTGCAACGCGCTCTCATTCGTCATCCCAGTTAATGTTTATTCAAATTTGGTGAAACATCACACCTCAAACTATTAAAGTCCCATTCAAGTTTAGTTCTGCATCATATATTTTAGCCGGGCTTTTAGGGTGCCATTTGTCAAACTTCCGACCTTTCAGTGGAACATTTGTCAAAATTTATCAAAGTCGGGCTGGAAAAAAAGCGCTCAAACACGTGTAGCTCTAAAGAAAATAAAGTGAAATGATACATATCAGGCGTAATGTATTAAAGCGCTGTTGAGGGTGACAGTATGGTAAAAAGCATAGATGTGAGGAAAAGGCCCATCTATCTTCTCGTAGCCATTACTCCCACCAAAAACCTATTTATTTTGCGAGGTCTTCTGTCAGTGGCTTGACTAATAGTTTTATACTGCTCACGGGTTCATTGTGCGCTTGTGCCGGTACATGATTAGGTTTTTTTGGCTTTTATCCGAGAAAAAAAAAAAAAAAAAAAAGCTAAACGTCTCTAGGACCTGAATAAACGTATGATCTGCTCTTACAACATATACATATAAAATTGTTGTTTTTATAATCCTTAATATGCACGTTTCATATTATAATAAGTATGCATGTGTGTTTTCCACAGAACTGCTTTTTTTTTGGCTGAAAAATTGCCCGTAGATGTGAGTGAGAGTGACAAAGTGTGTGTCCGTCTCTGTGATTGGTTGGCCTGTAAACCAAGAAGTTTTTCATGTGAATCTTATTTATGTATATACTGTGTAAAATATAAATACATATGCAATGTATTTAAGTATTTACACAAACATAAGCACCCTTTTTTCCAATTTAACACACTATAAAATCTTGGAGGGTGCTTATATGGGCACACTTCAAATTTGCATAAAAACACAAATAATACATAAATAAATACTACACACGTAGTAATACTGGGCAGTGGCTAAGCAACACTGGAATAAGTAAAAATAAACTAAATACAGGGACAAGTCTATGTCTCAGACCTCCTGCTGCAGCGTGAAACCTAGATAAAGCTAAAGCCGGGTAAGTTACTTTTTTTACACTATAATTCAAGTAAAACAATATTAAAGTGATATGTGTCATTAGTTAGGCTTGTTACAATAAAAAAAGTATTTTTAAGAGAAGTACGTACTTAATATATATATTTTTTTTATTTTGTGAACCACAAAAATAATTAATTGCTTATTTACTGATGCTTAACTAATGATTCATAGCATGAAGTTACTATTAAATGTAACCAGACAGCAGGATAATGTAACATACCATAAAACCTCTAATAGAACGCCACAGTCTAATTTTCAACTTTTCCTTCAGGGTAAATAACGCTCTATTAGATAGTTTTACGATAAGTATAACATAAAATGAAAATATAGAATATAACATATAACAAAGATGTAATTGTAAAAGTATCGAATGCTACAGTGCTGTTAAAAAGCCCAGTAAGTCCATCATGGAGAGCACAGAACAGAATAAAATAGAATAGAATAGAATGGAATAGAAGGGAAGAATAGAAGACTATTAATCTCACAAAGGGGAAATCCAGACCCTCCAGGCCTTCAGGAGATGCATGTCTTTTTAAAATGAAAGAGCCCCAAACTCTCTTGCGTCATGTCTACTCCCTCTGCCTCAACAAAAACATTACTTAAGTGGCTAAATATATTACAATTGTCCATCAAACACATCACTGTCATCCCATCTCTAAGCTCAAGTGTCCTCTGTTTCAACTCCAATATCCAACCTCAGCAGGCGGAAGACTTTCCCGCTCTTTTCCCCTCGTCTTCTCTACACGTCACGGCGCAAGAAAAAAATACACATTATACAAATTCCCACTGTCACTATTATTCTCTCATCATTTAGTCTGTTTCACAGCCACGTATCCCACAAACAAATGGTCTGTTTGTCTTTCATTAACACGGGATCAGTCATCTTCTCAAGATCTCAAAGCAGCCAAGCATGTTTCATCTTATCCTACAAAACCTACGAGGCATTCCACAGTGACAGGCCCGGGGAAGCAGATTGGGACTTCTCATTATTCCCCTTGTCAGGTTCCCCACCTGTGGCAGTCACAACACTCTCTCCTCCCTCCATCTTTCTGACAAAACCTTCTTGTTTTGACAGACGATCCTCAAAACAGCTGCTGCGAGCGTACGAGCGAGCATCAGGAAAAACACACCAGCCAAAGCCGTCTCATAAAGGCTGTTGAAAAACTGACTGGCACAGTTATAGGGTAATCCATTAAGAGCTCCCAAATAAAAGGTGATGCAAGCCTTGTTTGTCAGCGAGCGCCTAAATGGCTTGCGGTTTGGCCAGCGGTGATGTAATTGTATAAGCTGCGGAATTGGACTAAGTGATCCAGTTGTGTCTTAACTTGTTCTCGGGCTTTAATTGAGAGATAACGTACATGAAGCAGATCTAATCAAATGCTAAAAACCATGTTTGTCGTCTTTAAAACAAACTTGATGATGCAGTTTCTGAAGAAATGACGTGCTGATCACACTAGTCTGAAACCGTATGTCTTATAACTACTAAATCAAATCACTATTATTGTCACATCGGGACAACGGTATGGAAGACAGTGTATATTTAAGTAGAATTTACAATATAGTGCAATATATGTGCAATATGGGTGTACTATACTAAGCACATTTCGTGAAAGAATTTTCTTGTGTTTATGTGTAAAAAAACGTTTGATAAAAGCAAAAGAGAAAGATAAAAGTTCACACCAATAGAAACAAGGAAATGTCAGCAATATTTCTGAAAAATTATTCAGACTCCATGATGCCCAAACTAAACGATATGAAGAAGCTGATTTCAATGGATACAGACAAAAATCAAATCTTGACCCAGTTTCCACGATGAATTTTGAGAAGCCGAAAAGCCGTTGAAAAGTGAATGGATGACAGTTGAACAATAAATCCTGTTTAAAATCAATAGTTTTAAAACAATTAAGAAATCGTTGAACACAAGGAAAAAAAACAATTTGAAAAGTCAAAGTTAAAAGGTGAAAACATAATTGGAGGACACATGTTTAGGAAGCGTTTACAACATCTTGTTTCACATTTTCACAGAAGACTCCCATTCAAAGACAATGGGAATTATGAAAAAAGTTGAACTGGGAGAAATAAAGTATAAACTTTGAGAAGACATTTTTAAAAAAATCAGTGAGGATGATGTTTTTTGCAAGTTTGCATTTAATGTTGATTCTACGACTGTTGAGGATAGTTACGTACGATCATTTTTCATGCAGTACATCATAACATTAACTTACACAGACTGTATTTGACTGTAGCTTAAAGATCTTCTGAGCATCAACAAGTTTAAAGGCCTGATTCCCTCGGAAAGTTGTTTCGATCTAACTAATGCAATGCAAGTTGCTTTTTCGATTAAAGCCTCTAAATCAATTTTTTTACGTTTTGAGACCCAACTAGCAAGCAAAGAATAAGCAAGAAAACAACGGATGCCACTTTCTCTTCTTCCCAACAATCTCTTAAAGTCCTCAGGGCCTCTGAAGAGCCACTTCATGCTTGTTTAGTCGCAAGTTCCCATTGTGGAGATCGGTAGAGTCTCTCTAAGAGCTAAGGACCAATTTTTAGAGATCACAAGCCCAAAAAGAAAGCATCCAACACACAAGAGCTTGTAAGAAACCCGCGGAGAGTGAAGGATGGACATGTTTTAGGAGCGTGTGGAGTTCAGATGATCAGAACCGTGGTCTGCTGCTTGATAAGTCCAGGTCTTTTGTGGCGAGTGGTTCCGAGGGCACACTGGGCTTTGTTGGCTGAGTGACGTGACCTTTGGTTGGCCCCTTTTGGCGGAGGATACAGTGATTAAGTAATCACCTGTGTACACAACCTTTCCTCACCTTTCCTTCCAGGCACTCTGTCAGCGCTGAAGGGATGACACACGGCCTGCTCGCTGCCTTCTGCGTAGGAAACGGATTAGTGCCGCAGATGAGCGCTGATGGCAAAGCGTCTTCACTGCTTTCAAGCGGAACGCCAGACTTATCCTTTCGCAATCGTGCGTGCTGGACGCTGAAGAGTTAAGCTCTTAATGCACCTCGGTACATCATTCCGATTAAAACTAATGTCTTACTGTACTTTAGGGATGTGCTGTTTGTCTTGTGGATTCATGATAGGCCACGTTTAACTCGGTGACAAATGCGTGTTGACTGTGGGCTTACGCTTCGCTCCGATTGCCATCCAAAGACGTTTAGATGGTGAAGGTATGCGACTCGGCATGCCATTACATTTCATTTATATTTTAAATGGAAAAATACAAGAATTGTAGGGCTTTTTTCACCCCCAAGTTACGACGAAATTTGGGACATTAACTTGAGGACGCATCGCATTCTGAAATAATATTTGCCGATCATGGCATTATCTGTAGTTTGTGATTTAAATCGCAACAAAATCTAGAGTTTGACATTTTTATTTTTCCCAAGTTACGACGTAATTAGAGACATTATCTTGTGGACGCATCGCATTAAGAAATAATATTTGCCGATCATGACAGTATCTGTAGTTTGTGATTTAAATGACGACAAAATCTTGAGTTTGACATTTTTTTAAATTATTTTAAAGACAATTATTTTGAGACAATATCTTTAGATTGAGTCTTGATTCGAAACTAAATGTTGAAGTTGCAACTTCATTCTAAACTTTTTGTCAAGAATACAAATTAAATCCAGACTTTTTTTGAGCTCGCAACTTAACCTGAGACAATATCCTGATATTGTGACTTCGAGAAATTATTTAGATTGCAACATTGTGTGGAGTTTGTGACTTATTTTGCAACATTGAGACTTATTTCTCCAAACATTGTCTGGAGATCGGATCGCGAGATCAGAAATTTATTTTGAGACATTATATTGGGATTGTGAAAAACATACTTTAAGTATTGTCCTGAAATGACAACAATTCAAGTAACCCTTTAAGTTTTAATAAAATAAAGAAAAAAAGTGTGATTAAGAGACAAAGTATTTATTTATAAAGCAGAAAGAGAATAAAATAACCAAAACATATTTTTCAATTTCATAATTTTTTTTTAACATTTAAAGAATTACAAAATTGTTCAAGAAGAACAAAATTATTTCACAAGGCAAAGCTTTCAATCAAAACTTAAAAAAATACAAAGCTATTAGTGAACAAATGTTACATTTTGAGCAGAGTTTTTACTTCCATAAGTTAAAGTAGACATACTTTACTTTAGTTTTGTGAGTAATTGAGTACATTGTGCCTCCTTATTTTTGGATGGTCTCATACAAAAGTGTTATAGCACTTGCCTCTCCAGCAACCGAACCATTAACTAGTTTATATTATGAGTGGAATTAAAAGCTTTCAGAATGCTGCAAAACTAGGTGAATTAAACACATGAATGTTCCCGTCCTGCTGTGACCTTCCAAAATGGAAACTGTCCAGGTCAAAGCCATCGGCCAGTGATTTCACTTGACTAAAACACAAGTGCTTCAACTTTATAAACAGAATCTGAAACCACAAATGCATTACAAAATGAATGCTAAAAATACATTTTATTTTACATAACACTTGGATGGAATAGAACCGAGAAACCTAATAAAAATGCAGAAGATTTTGTAAAATGTTGCCATTCAAATGTATCAAACGAAGAAAATGTAGCCTTAGTACTAGGAAAAGCAAAAGCAATTGATAAAAAATAGCAATATAATACAATACATAAATCTGTATTTACGAAATGAAAAGAAAACTTTTTAAATATTTCTGTGGTTTTGTGTTCTATTATAATTGAATCTTTTGTATTACATAGAACACAAACATACAAAATATTTAAAAGTAATCAGTGAAGAATAAAAAAAGTAAAATAAAACTACAACAGTGTGTGTACTTATAAAACTATAAGTAGTGTGTAATCAACTCGATAAAGTACTCAATTAAATTTGCCACTCGAGTACTTTGAGTACTTTCACTTGAGTACATTGAGATCTACTTAAGTACAGCAACTAATTCTCTTCAGTCCATCACAACAGAGCGTTTCACCTTGACGGTTCCTCAGCACATGGTACGACGGGCCCGAGGCTGAAGCCTGATACGCCACAGGCTTGTCCCAGACCTCCCAATTGATTCAGTGGCACGCTCCTTGTTTGAAAAAAGAGAAAGACGTGGAGGGGCTAAAGAGGACTTTTAGTTCATTCATTAATCACCGAAGTAAACAGCCCATCCAGTGACACCTGGTGAGGTTAATGCTCGGGACCCTGGAGTAATCACCACCTCCCCCAAACACGGAGCCCACCAGCCACTCACATGAAAGCTTGTGATTATGGAGGAAATGGGAATTAGCAGAAACATTTTGGAAAGGCGGTCTCCAGTTCGTTTGGTAGCGAAGGATGGATCGGCGGGAAAAAGCGCCCAGGCTTTGGGCTGATTGGGCCGCTCCCTCGAGGGGACTGAGTGGGGAGAGGTAGG
The DNA here is from genome assembly GCA_028031935.1 of Paedocypris micromegethes. Lineage (NCBI taxonomy): Eukaryota > Metazoa > Chordata > Actinopteri > Cypriniformes > Paedocypris > Paedocypris micromegethes. Next base: position 1,262,286 of record CM051496.1, on the reverse strand, counting down.
AGGTCAAAGGTCGAGCCTACATCAAATTAGTAGTGTCTGTTATTCGAAACCAAAATAAAGCTGAAGCAGGAGCGAGCGATTTCCCCTCCCGATGCTGGGGTGCGTTTCTTGAAATTACTAAGGGGGCCACGTTGCAATTAGTGGTTTGTTGCTTTTAGACTGAAATATGGCCATAATTCATAGCTTTCAAATCACTTCATTGAAAAGAGGCATTGCCGAGCCAGACTCGAGAAGGAATCGTAACACATGATACGGCGATTTGTTAAGCCAGCGCCGAGAACACAAGGCATTTTCATGGTGCGGGATGAAACCTGGAGGAATAATTCATTTCCAGAACGGTTTGTATAACAAAACTACATGCTAAAGTTATTACACCTCCTTCACTAAAGAAGCATGAGTTCCTAAACTCGGCCTCACTCTGCCAGTAATGGCTGCAGTTAGTGTCTCGTGTGTCAAAATATGCTCGGACTTACAGTATATTTCCAGATTTTTCCACATCCTTAATGCGAGGCGACTGTCAGCCAACTGAAAACCTCCATGTTTTGATCAAATATACAAACATGATCCTCTGTTTAGAGCCTGTTCAGGCCATCAACCGTGAAAAATGGCTCTCATACGCCACTGATAAATGTGTGATGGTGCGGCACGCCAAGGCTTTGCTAACTGAGATTTTAAAAGCTAATCCTTCTGACATGAATCATCAGGTTCTTTCTGCCGTAATGAGAGTAAGGATCCAAAAGCACATTTCGATTAATAAAGTCACTGCGTATCTCGAATTGCATCCTAGAAGAGAGGAATAACTAGACCCTTTTCCAAAGCCAGAACAAACCATTTCTCCAACAATGAGAGCCTAGTGCAAATACAGTCAGTTTCTGTTAATCAAGACAGATCAAGACTGGATTATTTTGTACCAAATAACCGGCTTTCCCGATTAAAAAAAGACATACTATACTAAACTATAAAATAAAATAAAAAAAGACTATACTATACGTAACATGAAAATGTCATTATTACTGTTACTGTTCAAAACACGGGCACTAATAGCGAACATACAACATGTTATGTTTCTATAATCTTGGGTTTGTGTGGTGATGAATAAAGAGTTAAAAATTACACACAGAAGAACACTACACAGAGTTAAAAACTACACACAGAAGAACACTACACAGAGTTGAACACTACACACAGAAGAACACTACACAGAGTTGAACACTACACACAGAAGAACACTACACAGAGTTGAACACTACACACAGAAGAACACTACACAGAGCTGAACACTACACACAGAAGAACACTACACAGAGCTGAACACCTTACACAGAAGACCACTACACAGAGCTGAAGACTACAAACAGAAGAACACTACACACAGAAGAACACTACACAGAAAGAAACAAGAAACACTGGTGTAGAACTCAACTTGAGCTCTTCCTGCGAGCAATCAAACAGCGGCTTCCTCCGACTTGTCAGAGCGATGAGTAGATTAGCACTAAAAGGAGTCATTCTGTTCGTTAAGAAACATCTGGGTGTGAGGACGACTCAGCGATAAGAGCTCTTGATAGATGTATACAAGCGTACGCAGCATAACGGCCGGAATATTCCACAACCTGTGATAAATAGCAAACTACACTTCAGATTCCCAGTGGAAAAAAAACCAATAATAAGACGGTTTACAAGTGCTTTGCAATAAATGAAACCGCAGGAGCACTTTAAATGACAGAAGAAGTGGATTTAAACATCTGGTGTGCTATTCAGATTCCTAAATGCGGTGGAGTGAGGGCAGCAAACTCATCCAACACTCGTTTTGGCAGAACTGGATTTGGCCCAGTCAATGAAGACTACACATTCATAATGTGGAGTTACATTACAGGAATTACATTAGTGTTATGTGATAAAGCTGATTTACACTTTAAACCCGTCTAGCAGCTGCATGGAATATGTTTAGAGTTGGAATGTTTTCACAAAAACCTTTACAGTAGAATTCTCTCTCTCTCTCTCTCTCTCTCTCTCTCTCTCTCTCTCTCTCTCTCTCTCTCTGTGTCTATAGTATGAATTGTAAATTCAATTTTTGTGGATTTTCACTGTAAGGGTTTTATTTTGTGAGCTCTCCTGGTTTGTCCACAATTAGGAGTTATGAAAAACAGATAAATTGAAAAACGATTATTTCATCTGTCCTATCGATCTGTCTGTCTGTATATCTATCTGCTTGTCTATCTATCCATCCATCCATCCATCCATCCATCCATCCATCCATCCACGTATCTGTCTACCCATCTATCTATCTATTCAAGCATTGCTTGATTAAAAATAACTTATATTTATGTGTGTGTGTGTGGGTGTGTCTCAAAAAATGTATGCATTTATTACTCATCTCTGCTACAGCTTTGGGATAAACGTATATTTATTGCTAATTATATTATGTTTTTCATCATTTATTTTTTATGCATTAATTATATTATTCATTGTTCATTTGTGTATTATTACCGTATTTACGTGAATATAAGCACCCCGCGAGAATACGTAAAAGAACTCATGTGAATGCAGATTATTTTCCCCTGTGCGGCAAACCGAGCTTTTTGATTAGATTAGTTTTTTGCTATCGTTGCCCGTGTTCTTCGTTTTCGACAGTTTTCCGATACCTTTGGACATTGATTGTTTCCAGCCTGATTTACCGGATGCTCCATTTGTCCCAATGATATTTCCGTGCATTTTTTAAATCTGCGATTATAAGAACCAGGTGCTTGTTTTAAAATAAAAAAAAAAGGTGCTTATTCGCGTAAATACCGTATTTAATTTACGGTAACTTATATTTGTTTCATGCATTAAACACATCGTGCTTTTATTGCCATTGTTTTGATATTTTTACATGTTTTTTTTTTTATTTTACATAGATCTATACATGATTTTTACTTGACATAGATCTATATTAACTCCAAATTATAACAGTTTCATATAAATCAGGCGAATGTAAACTTAAAGTGTGGGATGTAAACTCTCCTCCAGTCAGGAAAATCCCGGATGGCCAGGCTTCGCTCAGACGAGGTTAAAACCGTTAGCCAGGTATCGGCCCGGTTGGCTGGAGAAAGCATGCTAACCTTCTACGGCGAATTAGCAAAGGGTTTCTGCATCGATAACCATCAATCTTCCATGGCAGCGGGTGCGTTGGAGTGCAGGTCAGGGTCTGCCATGTGCAATCAGGAATGAGCTGGAAGTCTTGGGAGCGCTGACCAATCCCAGATGAGCAGGCGGCACGCACCTGCGGGGACAAAAGAGAAACCTTGAGTGGGCTTCACGCATTAGGGGGAAACGGAGCAGAACCTGGTGGTCGAATGGCAACCGTTTTCAACAAAGGCTTTTTCAAACACATCTTCTCAACACCTTGAAGGCACCACAATGCCAAATCCCCATCACGACTGACAAGTCCTTGTGTAAACGCCGCGGCATGGAGAGAACACAAACCCCCGAGCTTCAAACGCAGGCGGTCTGCTATTTAGAAAGGAGATAATGTAACTAATGAGGTGGTTTAAAAGGTAATCTAAACATATTGCACCTAGTGAAGTGAGGAATTTAATCTTACGGGGATTTAATTGGACAGCACATTTAAGCAGAGCTCTTAAGTCACACACACACACACATAGAGACGCACAGAAAAAAAAAGTTTGACCTAAACGGGCCTGAAAATTCAATGGAAGGGTTGCAGAAACTCCAGTCATGGTAAATTAAGCAGTCTGACAATCAGAGAAGACTTCATGTCTGACTCCAAACATCTGTTTGGGCTTTCTCACGTCTTTTGAGGAAAAAAAAAAAAGACGGTCAGAAAAAGTAATAATTTACAATAATAAACCAATTAGGTCGAGGTGGCACTGCTGAAACCCGATCATTTGTGGCGGACTGGTTTGGGTTTTTTTTATATATATATTGACGTATTTATGAATATATTTTCTTCTGACGTAATGTTGCCATTTCGTTGCGTCACATTGATTTGATTTTGCTTTGTCTTTTTCAAACTCCTTCCAGATTTAAAGTTTCAGCTAATGCATGTTTTTCTAATAGAAGTTTTTTATTAGAATTTTGCGCACATACACACACACATATATATATATATATTTGAAACATTTCTTTTTCATCTACATGTACCGGTAATATTTATACATGTGTGTGTGTGTATATATATATATATCTGTGTATATATACATGTGTATATATATACTGTATAGAATTATATTAAGAATTTAGCTTGTTTTTATTTAAATGCAGATAAATATATAATCATATTTTGTATTAAAAAATGTTATATAAATTACCTACACACCAGGTAAATCAATGAAAAAAATGACATTCTATTTTTATGGAAGTTGAAGCTGAATTTTAAATGCAGTTTTAAGGGGGAGAAAAAACAGAAAAAAAAAACACTCCTCTCGAGTGAGTACTTTATCACCCAGTTTTAAAATATTAAAATCTGACTCAAGTGACAAGAACTAACGACAAGTTCATGACCGCCTCTCCCGGTTTCCGATTTGACACTCGGAAGATCAACAGAAACGGATGTGTGACCCGCTGACCTCAATAACATTGTACAGTAAAGTCATTTCGGTGGGGAAAATGCGGCTGAAACGCAATTAGATCCTTATACATCATCTCCAGAGTAGGTTTATCTAAGGGGAGGACAAGGCTTTTGAAACTGCACTCTTGCTGTGGAAACGTCTTCCAAGGGCTGACACAGCGCAGTCAAATGAAGAAAGATGGTGCTTGTGTGGAGCAAATGGCCCATGACCGTGCTTAAACACCAACTGCGGCCTACAACCAGTTGATAAATGCGCCATAAATCTCCAGGACAGCCATGTTTCATTCACACTTCACACTTTTTGGCACAATCGCCGTTGTTTGCCAACTAATTAAAGTAGTTATCTGAGGTGTTCACCAAACCTTTGTGCTCGGCAGTTACTTAAAGTGGGATGTGGAAAGCATTCGATCCGTCCTCTGGATGGAGACTAGGGCTGCACGATTTTGAAAAAATATGCGATATTGCTGTTGAATATTTCAATAAAGATATTGCTTGCAATGAAACATTTTCCCATATAAAAAAAACTAAACTATCTAATAAGTAAAACTACTGATGACTAAAATGATACTAAAATAAACAGGCAATATGTATTTAATCAAATTTAGCTTCATTTGGGCTAAAAACTGTCTAGTAGGAGGCAAACATTAAGACTAAAAACCTCAAATGTTGCTCTCAAACATGACATTTTATTCACATACAGTATAAACAAACAATCATCAAGATCAACATGAGCATCTTTTAAACAAAATGTGTCCTTGCCTTTCCTGCTTATAAATACTAATAAATAATGCAAAATATTAAAGTGTTCAGGCCTTATAACCGTACAATCACCAAGACTTAAATGAGCATCTTTTAAACAAAATATATGTTCTTGTCTTGCCTTTTTTGTTTTTTAACAAAATAAATAACACAAAATAGTTTTATGTCGGATATTTTTAAAACATATACATCCATGTTTGTTTATTGCAAATAAACCACTTTTGCATTGATCCGCTAGGTCAATTAACCATGCGATATTTTTAACTGTTTGCGATATGGGTATTGCACATCCTATTATTGCGTTAACGATATTTTTTCGATACATCGTGCAGCCCTAATGAAGAGTTTAGCATCGGTTTAGCAAGAAACGCAAACGCACAATTAGAGGGTCCGAGACGGAATGAACGACAAGTAACGAGGGATGCCAGAGGTGATGGATTGCCCAGGCGCTTGAGCACTATTGTCGTGCGTTCAGAAACATGCGTAGATACGGTTGCAGTAAAAGTCTGATCAGATTGAGATAAACGCAGATGAAGTGCGCCAGCAGCTCGCAGACATGCCAAGCGGGGCTTTGCTTGTGGGTGGTCCCTCCCTCGCTTGATGTGGAAACTGCATTTAGCACGCAGCCAATTTTACCCTCGATCTGGAAACATTTTCTACCTTCCAGAAACGGCTTAATATAGAGACGTAATAAAACACCTTCGGCCTCTGGCGTGTTGTTTTACCAAACAGCATCTAACTGGCCATTACTCCCCATTAAGGCTAATGGTTCGACTAATTATGATAATTCCATAAAAGGCACCGTGTTTAGCCCAAAACCGTGGACGGACATTAAGTAAATGACAAAGGCCACTCTCTGTGAATGCTGCTGGAGTGGAGAGACTATTTGTCACTGACATTTCACATCATCGCCTCATGTAAAAGCCATCTAAAGCGATGGTTGTCAACAGGCGGCCCGTGGGCCGAGGTCATTGACTTGTACATATATGCAGAGCACTGACCAATGAGAGGTTAATAAGGTCTGATATATTATCAAATATTGTGACCGCAACAAAATAACAAACTATGACTTATTTAACTTAAGCATCAGGCATGTCAATTTAATCAAGTCAAATGCTACTTTTAAACCCAAATTCATAAGAAAAACTAAAACTAGTTAAGACTAATTCATTGCACCATGTTTAAACCAACACGATAGTTTACTAGCAATTTGAATAACTTAGGTTTTCTTAGTAATAAAAATAGAATTTGCATTTTAGCATCAGCGTCATTAGGTTTATAATCGTTTATGAAATTATAAAGCAGTGAATTTCTATAACTTTTAATATATTTCCACTCTTGCCTTTTTTAATACATTAGATGCTGCGTGAAAATGACAATTTAAACTCCATTTGATCTTATTTCAAAGCCAAGACTTTGAAAAGCAATTACATGTAACATTTAAATTTATCTTTTATTATTAATTGAATCTTCGGATAAATTCTGGAAATCATGTCAATGCAAAAATCGTCCCATCTGAGCACGCTCATGGAAATCAGCCAATCAGAATCAAGAAGAGTCTAACTTCATCTTGTTCTTTTTCCTCCTTTAGTCAACCGTCAAGATGACCATGAAAGTGACGGCGGAAGAATGTGTTAGGGCCGCTAAATATTAAGTCACTTCGGCAGAGAATTCCTCGAAATCCTTGAAGCGATCTGGACAATTTTCATTACTATTCTGCTGCTCTCCGCAATGCTCTGTTTTTATAGGAGCAGAAGTTTCGTCTGTTAGAAGTCAAGACACGGTACTAATTGTATATTGGCGTCCGCTCGCTGCTGCTGATGAACACTGGGTCTGGAACCGAAGCTGTTGTCCCAGGTGCGGCGTGTTTAGAGAAGAACCATATCCAAAATGAAATGATTTGGGGAGGAAGTCCATCAAAGCCTGTGGAGCCGTGAGCCAGACCACATTTAACCACTTTCGGTGCCTCGACTTCCTCAGTTTCATTTTTAAAAAAGATTATTGTAGGAACGATCAATGACAACATCCAGATCAAGCCAAGATTCTACAAAGGGGCTTCTCTGGAAATCTCCTTCCATGGTCAAACACTGCAGACGGGCTTCCGGAATGTGATGGTCAATGCTCAGTTTGGAAGAGATAGAGTGTAGTTCAAAATCATAAGTTTTTCTTTACTAAATTTGTAAAGTTCAAATTTTGGACCTTTAAAACAAGTGTTGTTTGAAGAAGGTATGAAGAAGATATGAAGAAGGTGAAGGTCACATGGATCAATCACATTCTTAATTTGGGGTTTTGTAAATCAGAAAGTGAGGTAAACTAGTCAAGAACAAGTCTTGACTAAGGATGAATGGGGAGTTAAACAGGTAACCTCTCAACATACGGACTGTAGTTCAAAATCTGAAGTTCAAATGTAAAAAAGTAAACTTTACAAAATTTGTAAATTCCAATTTTGGAACGTTAAAACTAAAGTTTTTTTGACACCAGACATCAACCACATTCTTTATTGGGGGTTCCATAAGTCAGAAAGTGAGGTAAACTAGCCAAATTCGAATTTTATTTATCACATACATATTATACATTGTACGACATGAGGTGTGTTTTTGATTGTCCAGCATTTAAACATAGAGATGGGGGAAATACAATAAAATGTGCAAAAGGAAAATACAGTAAAAAAAAAAAAACGGTACAATACAAAAATTATGAAGATACAAATAGAATCAAATATTGTAAAAAAGTAAAAATGCAAAAAGTGAAGAAGCCACGTCTTGACCAAGGATGGATGGAGATTTAAACTTGTAACCTTTTACACCTAAAAAGTCCCACTTTTATCCACTAGGATCCAAGATTAAACTCGCAAACATTACATGCACTCTTGCCAGTAGTTTGTACCAGTCAACTAACAACTGGTGTTGAGCTTCCATCGCAGTTGATGCGATTCTGACTGAAAGCTGGAAGTTAAAAGAAGAATTAATTTCAACAAGATTGTGTCTCTGTTAATGTCACATTCATTCAAAACTCTCTGAAAGCTAAGAGACTTGCCAATTGCGGAGTGAAAGACCGATGTCGACCTCTTTCTGAAATCACGGGCCTTGGGAACTTGTTTTCTCTGGGAAATTGTAACTGATTGTAATTGTAAAAAGGAATTTGAATCTTTTGAATGGTTGAAAGAGGAAAAAAAAAAAAAGCTTAAACGCCCTAGTTTGTGATGTCCTATTTTAGTAAATTCCAATATTGTTTTAGGTTTGTGCAAATTCAAATTAACAATACTTTTCTGTAGACAAAAAAACAGTCTGAGATAAACAAAAAAAATTATACAGTCTAATTTCCTTCACAATCATTCAATCGCTGTCAGATGTTTTGCTTTGTGAAGTCAGTTTCTGTGAATTTGAACAAAAAACCTAAATCAGTTAGTTTCTCAAAACTAAAAAAAGAGATTGTATTGGCTGCTAAAAAAAATTCTCATTAGCCAGTCGCAGTGGAGTGCTGCATGGTCCGCCCCTATGGGAATTGTGCCAAAATGTACGAATTGTATGTGAAATACGTAGATCTTGTCCTGTACTTGAAAGGTTCATAAACGGCTTGCTTACTTTTTATTAAGCAATGAACAAAAATCATAGTTATACTAAAAAAAGAAACTTGAAAAATTTGAGAAAATTAAGAAATTCCACAACTCAATGCATTTATAATTCCTTTTCTTAATAATTTCTGGAAACACATTGCTCATTTCCGTTTATAATACAATTCTCGTATTAATATATAAATGTTAGATGTGTTGGATAAACACACCTAGCTTCAGTTTTCTCAACTAAATCAAGCTTACACTAAAAATGGCTTGAGAACAAAGGCCGTGACAAACAAAACATCAAGTTAATAAATTTAAATTCTTATATCTGACTTCATTAGCCGGTAAGAGCCTGTGTGTTCCGCTCCGCACAATCAAACGCAGTGTATTTTCAGTGTCAGGTTGCTTGATGAAGTGCCAGCAAGTTCTGCTTGTCAGTCTTGGAGCTGCAGAACATTATTACTTCAGCGGTTCCTCACACGGAGTAATGAATGTCCCGACATGCTCCTGCTTCCTCCCGTCTTCAGCCGCCACGCTGAAACATGTCGGACCCTCGGCAGGGTCACAGCGCCTGTTTTTACACACTACTCTTCATTTACATGTCACCTCACACACCACCAACACACTGCAACCCTGTGTAGAGATAGACACAGGCCAGGCGAATAACCACATATAGGTTGCGTACTATATACCACATATAGGTTTTGTTCTGGTCAATAATACAAAATAAAGTTTATTAAAGTTTATTATTAAAGTATAGTCATATATGGCTCTCTAATGTATATTATTCCCAATATATATATTAGCATTGCCCCTCAACGTGCTGGACCCTGTAAAACAACTGTGCAGTTTCTCTTTTCTGCTGTAAAGTTCTATGTCTGTATTACAAATTTATGCATTAGATACATTTTGGACTGTAAATATTACTGCATGTTGCACTGTATAGATAGATGCCTTAACTTCATTGTACTTATTTTGTGTATAACTTACATTGTATATGTGCACAGTGACAGTAAAGACTATTCTATTCTGTTCTATACGCACTGAAACTCCATTAAAAAGTAAATTTTGCCTTAGAATCTTGAAAGACGCTTTAAAAGTAGAAAAAGGTTTAGACAATAGACCATTTAATAGTGTTGTGCATAATAATCAGAATGGATCCTTTAACATTGTGTACATTTATCAATAATAAAGACAATTTATCACTTCAATGTAAAATCATTATTTTATCATTAAGAATTGTTATACTTTGTAAATGTATAATACATACACATACACAGTTTAATAATAATATATAGTATATATTTATACAGTATATATAATCTTATTAAATAAATGATATAGTTTAATACAAAGCATAGAATTTAAAATTGATCTACGTATAAAGCATAACATTCAAAACGGTTTTTACTATTTAAATGGAATATGTGTTATTATAAATCACTGCTGCAATAATCTGAGCAAAGAATAACAATATTTTTATTTATTTGAGCAAAGAGTAAAAATCTAATGTTAGTTATTTAATGAATAATTAATTCATTAAAGAATCATGTTCAAAAAATCCACAAGCACAGTAACATGTTTTTCCAACATTAAAATTAACAACATTTTGTTTTGGTAATAAAAAAATTTCTTTGAACTAAAATTACAACAGCTCTTAACTAAATGTACAAAAAAAGCAAACACAGAACATACTAACGTTTTCGCCGGGTTAGTTGAGCGAAAAGTGGTAGCAGGGACATGGATGTGCACTTGAGAGAGAGAGAGAGTGTGTGTGTGTGTGTGTGTGTGTGTGTGTGTGTGAGAGTAAGTGTGGACAAGGGGGATGGAGCACATCTGAGAGCAATCCCCATATGTGACAAAATGCAGACATAACAGTCTACATCCACACTTGTTACCAGCACATAAACACTTGCCTTGGCGCGGTGGCGTGGAGAGCAGCAGCTGAATGAGCCTCGGCCTGATCTGCCATTTATCAAAGCCTAATTAACTGTTAATTTGCCAAACCTTAGGTTCAAGCATGTGACCAATTCATCACACCAAACAAAAAGACCCTCCGGGGGGAGGTCGACAAAACCGGCCTGTGTTGTTAATACATCAGCCGGCCAGAAGTGGCTGGACCAACCTGTAAACTGCATTATATTCAAATACGTTAGCAAAATATGTACAAAACGAGTAAAGAAAACAAACTAAATAATACATTCTAAACCCTTTTGGAAGAAATCAGACATACGCAATAAATAATAAACGTCTGCATCTATATCAATAGATAATCAACACAACAATTGTTTTCAACTGAATGATGATTAACAATTACGTTCGTAGTAAATAATATACGTACAGCATATGTATGTCTGCATTTTTGTATTAGAATCTTACTTCCATACCAATAAAGAATCACACGATTTAACAATTGTATTCAAATGAGTGATGATTCACAAATACATTCGTAGTAGATAATATGTGTTATTATCTTACATCCATATCAATAAATAATAACAAGATTTAAGAATGGTATTTAACTGAATGATGATCATTTCTGTTTTACTACTTTTACAACAGAGTTTAGCAGATACATAAAAAACATTTATATTAAGAAAAAAACAGGGACAACTAAGCTCTTAGTTGTGTTAATGAAATGTGAAAACTAAACCAATAGTTTCAGCACAGTACAGAAAAAACAAGCGCACAACATGGAGATATTTAAACGCTCATTAATAAAATAGAACGACTCTAACAGAAAACAATACTACATAATCATTCAAATAAAATGAGAAATTCAATGCTTTTAGCAAAAAACAGCCGCAAAGGCGAAGTTCAAGGATTTTGTGATGTGAAATGCGATGTGTTGAAAAGCAGAAGCCAAGCACATGCAAAAGCAAGAGAGATTTGGTTAAATACTACCAGGTGCAATTATTAATTAACTAATTAAATAATTAATTAATTTGTTAATAATTGCACAGAAAATTTTAGAACATTGTTTTTTCTCTCTTTTGTCGAACCAATCGCTCGTTTTTTGCGCACAAAGTCCTTAAACTAAACGTAAAAATCACATTTCATTAACACAACTAAGAGTTTAATTGATCGCCAGATTCCAATGATAAAGAATTTAGCTGGTAGACATAGTTTCAAGAGATTTTATGGTAAATTTCCCCGTTTTTTTTCTCTTTAATACAATGAGAACAAAACTCTGAGCGAATAAAAGAAATGACACAGCTCTACCGAATCGAGCACGTAAAAGTCGGGAAAAAACAAGAATAGCATTTTGTAAAGGCAGTTTAAAACTATTCATGTTAACTAGTAAATGTAAATATCACAAGGGCCAGACTTAGAAAAGTGTGTATTCAGAAAAGAGCCAGAACAATTGCGTTGAATCCCGCTCTCCCTAGGGATATTTGAGTTAACAGCCGTGTCCCACCGCGCTAAAGACATCATCATCATCATCATCATCATCATCATCACAAGCCTTTCTGGAGCGTACGGAGTCCTTTATAACGCCCCGATGACAGCCGCTGTCACTAGAAAGGTGGAAGTCCACGAGTAAAAACATGGCCGATGACAGACGTGCCATTCTATCCTCGTGCCGGAGTGGGTTATGTCTGTTAAAGCAGACATCACTAACACTTCACAGGACAAATCACGCGATTAGCGTCCCGCAAATGGAGGACGTGCGGATGAAAAGCCTGGACGGGAACGAGTCTGCGATGAGCCTTGAATGAAAAGAAACGAAGCCGTCATCGGATCCTGTTTGTACACATCCACCATTCTAGCGGATCTAATGAGGGAGAACAAGTTCGGAGCGTGGCTTAAATGTGATGTGAAGGCAAACAATTCCGTGTTTTATATTTAATGTTCCGGCACGTCTAAGCCGTAATTACCGAGACCTCATCAACCGGCTCCTTTTCAACCGCTGACAAATCCAAATATTAATCCTGGACATTAGAACTATTCGGCACAAGCTTGACTTTACAGCGACAAACAAGGGTCAGAAAGTTCATCAGTTCAAAAAGTTTCGATGGTGTATTATTAATTGGCACTACTATATTCATTAAAATCTATCTATCTGTCTATCTATAGTATTGATCTATCTATCTCTATAGTATCGATCTATCAATCAATCAATCAATCAATCAATCAATCAATCAATTATTCAATCAATCAATCAATCTATCTATCTATCTATCTATCTATCTATCTATCTATCTATCTATCTATCTATCTATCTATCTATCTATCTATCTATCTATCTATCTATCTATATCACTTACACGTTGCATGTAAACAACATTGAGAAAAAGAACGGATACCTTACCATAAAAATTACAAGTTGACTTGTAAGCACCCAAGAAGACTTGAGTAAAACTCATAAAGCATCAAAATATACAAGAACTCAAGTATTTTTCTCATACTGAATTTAGGCTAAAAAAAACAAGGAATGTGAACAAGAAGAAGCGTTTCAGTTATGAAGTTGTTTTTCCTAATATTTAAATGAAATTTAGCACCTCAATGTTTCAAGATGGCCGAACAAAATAGATACAAAAAGAACAAAAAGTCTCAGTCAAAAAAATATGACAAAAAAATTCAACTGCTAATTCATGTTCATGTGATTTAGCTTATAAACAGCATATATTTGTATAGGTGAACACACACACAATACTAGCATTGACTTCTTAAAGAACCAAAAATCCAAAAAATGTAGACTTTGATATTACTTCTGCGATTCATAAAATCTCTGTATAATATTTAATACCTACAAAGTTGATTAACTCGTTTTTTTGTCTAAACCATTGCGATTCAGTAGGACTCATTAAAAAGATTTATTCCGAAAATACGTTGTGTTTTCGTTTTTCTTCTACAGGCATTTGATATGGTTGCAGTTTTCCATTATTCCGTAATAAGCAATAGTAAGCGGCACCAAAGCCCCAAAGCAATTAGCATCACTCCAGTTCACCGGCTGTAATTCAAGTCTCGTACCTACCGAAGATCCAACCCAATTCAGCCGGTTCTGCGTTTGCACTTCCGAGGGCAATTAGCCACTTTTGAGGAAAAACAGACCATCTACCAACAGTCGGGTTTTGGTTTGTGAGGTCCCTCAGTTTTCAGTGAACAAACACAGGCCTGCTTCACCTTCACGCCGCAGCGGAGGACTTAAGGTCAAGCTATTTACCGCCATTTCACTTCATTTTGACACTACAAATAATGTTTAACGTGGCATAACAGCGAGAATTTGAGAAATATTTACGCCGACGACTATAAGTGTACTATAAGCGCTCCGAGATAGCAATTAGCAAAAAGTGTGTAAACAAACACTCTTCTGCCCGCTCCTTCTGGCAAGAGTAATACTGCAGCAGTGTGTTCTGTGGGCAGCTGTGCCCCCCCCCCCCCCCCGCTCGGCTTCTCTAGGTCAGTCTAATGCGCTCTGATGGTCCCAGCAGAGTATTTCCTTACACACACGCCAGGCCGTCCAGCGCTTGATCAGAAGCAGAGCTCGCAGCGGCCATTCATCCACCCCCCAGCTGGGCACACGTGCGTCGCTGTAGTGCGCCGTGTGCTGACAAGAACGGTATTCTTACACCAGATTCGCTGTACATTTGTTGCGTTTTGAGGATTGCGCTGTACTCTGGCGAAGAAGAGCTTCAGATGCTTTGACAGCGAGGAAGAATTACACGGACAAAGAGCGGCGGCTTTTTGAACAGAGATTTGATCCGACCGAGAATACTGACAAGCAAGTTATTTAAAAAGGAACGCAATAATAATACTAATTAACGCCATTAAACATACTATTTACATTAAATGCATGCGTTAACGTGTTAACTTTGACAGCACTCGTTTTTTCATTTGTTCATTTTCATTTTTAAGGGTTAAAAATTTTCGAGCTTCTGCATCTACATATTTTAGGGACACATTCATATTGCAGTGTACGAACTGATAATCTAAACACAATCTATGCATGTGCTTTGAGACAGTTGTAAGTGTGAAATGCACTGAACTTGAACTTGTGTGCGCAAGCTTTAACGCGATGACATTTCATGGAGAAAAGCAGAATGCACAGTGGAAGGGCCTTTTTTTTAACACAATACAATTGTTATTTGACGAAAGTTCAAGTTAAGTCGCGAAACGTCTGAAAGTAGAGGTACATACTGTAGCATTAGTTAACAACAACAGACTATGAGAGACGAGCAAGTAGAACGATGATAATGGCTAGGAAAACAAAACTAAGCATGTTACTGACAGGCATCAACTGCTTAAAAAGGCCTCAACAATTGAGGAGGATTTTGAGTATAATTTGAAGAATTATATTATAATATTAATATATTCATATAAGAATATTAATGATAAAATTCATGCTACTGTAGTGACTAGAGAGCTTGGTATTGGTGGGTGTGGTTACGTGCATTTGGCGACGCCTCGGTCTTAATTATCATAAGATTTTCACTCGTTTAAAATGGGTCATATTTTCTGGCAATTTTTAAATCAATGATGAAATGATAACTTTTTATAATTAAATATAAATTTTTTATAACTAAACTCGCTTTTTTATAACTAAATATATCAATGTACGTATATCAAAGCGCATTGAGAAAATTATTTCGATTCAAATTCTTTCTTTTACACGTGTTTTATATTCATCAGAAGTCTGAGTAGATGAACAAGATTCAGGCTAACACGGGCAGAGCGCTACAATATTAACGGTTATCGACTCTTTGATCTGCATTTTTAACAGTATTAATTTTAACCTTAACAGTCATGTCCGCATGACCCCGGTTTCCTCTGGGTCTCCAGTTCTCCCACTGTCCAAAAACACGTTCAGGAAAATTAGTCCGGAAAACCGGTGACTCTAGCTCCCGGTGACCCAGAAATAGAAAAGTAGTTTAGAAACAAAATGATGGATTTTTTTCTCTTTACACTTTTCAAAAAAAAACTCGTTTCATGTCGGGCCATAAGTGCCAGACTGATTTAAACCATCTCACACGTCACGCAGCAGAATGACTAATGTCACGGCAAGAGCGAAAGCGTAAATGGTTTTGTGTCACACGGTGGAGGAACTCCATTCCATCAAAACACTTTAATTTTAATGATTCTCGTTTCCTCCACATCCTGGAAGCCGCACTTTGAAACCCAAGCAGCAGAAAATAAACACACCACGGGTGAGAAAAATGGCATTTTTGTCCGTCTTAACACTCACACAAACACCTATTATACACAGAAGCACACTAATGGCTGTGTGCTAGGAACCAGACCACTGGGCTGTGAGGGTTCAGAAAGGTGCTGGGTTCCAGTCTGGACACTGTGCAGACCCCAGACCGGTCTAGGCCTCCGATATTATCACAGCTGTTAGTTTGCCGGGGAAATTTGTCTGCAATTCACCTGAATTACAATTGCTGGGGCAACGTGCTGCACTAGTTCCCCTCCGTACACACACTAATGGTTTGTTTGTTTTAAAGGTTTTGCTTCTAGCAAATCATTCCTTATCTGACATTGGTTTATTGTCCCACTGGGTCACCCGGAGGAAGAAAGAGGCAGGAGGGTCGGAAATGGAGCGAGAAGCACGATACCCGTTGATCGTTTTGGGTTTTCTTGTGCGCATATTTCACGCACGGAAAATCAAATCGCTAAAGTAGATGATGCAATTTCGAGGAGAGCTGCTCACGCTAATCTCAAACCGTATGTTCTATCACACGTTTCCGGAAAGAGCAACATGTTTATTACGCTTAGGAAAGAGGAAGGGAACGGGAAGGGTTGATAAAAGTTAGTGAAAAATTTGATAGCGATGCGGTAAAAATGGAGTGCAAAAATTGTGATCATTCAAAAATTATACTAGATGTGTAGAAGTTGATTTACATGACGACATACATGACGATAAAAGAATCAGGACTAACTTAGAGTTGAAACAATGTTTCTTATAATGAGGAGACGAGAAGTGATTGAAAAAAGGTCGGACGATGAAAGTGGAATGATGAAGCCCATTTACAAGTATAAAAGTTGATGAAATCATCAAAAGAAAAAAAAAACAATAAAATGCTTTTTTTTTTTAATTCAACGTTTTTTATTGATTTTTTAACGATCAAAAGCTTCAATAAATAACAATTTCATATTAATTTTATGAGAAACAGTTGAGGACTAGCTAACAACCGTAAAATGGCTAGAAAAGGCGCATCAACTTTTACATAATCCACACGGGAATCCAAATACAGTTTAACTAGCGTAATTATCAGACTATCATTTGAATACAGACTAAAGAAAAGACACAAAGCTTCGAAAACTGAACAATATTTAGAGAAAACGTTGGGGACTAGTTAACAACCGTAAAACGACAGGAACAGGAACTACTAATATTAATAAAAGAACGGGAATTTACAAATTGCATCTTGAAAGTGGGAAACATTTATTGATGGCGCATCTTATAATCTAGTGCGCCGTATCGTGCAGAAATTGCGCTAAGTTTGGGTGATTACAGAAAACTGAAAAAGACACTTTTTTATTTTTATTTCGAAAAATAAACGGCAAATTAATGACAAAACGTTGCGGACTAGTTACTAACCATGAAAACGGCAAACTATTTTGATTAAACAAAAACAGGAACTTAAAAATTGCATCATACTGTAGAATTGTGACACTCATAATACACACAGGAATACAAACAGAGTCTAACTACTGCAATTATCGGACTGTTAAGGCGCATTTTTTTTTTCTTCAAAATACCATTACGCCTTCTGTGTGGGTGCCTTGCGTGTGTGAAACGTTTATTGATAATGCATCTTAAAATCCAGTGCGCCCTATAGTCCAGGAATTACGGTAGGCTTAATGCACTAACTACAGAAAAGACACAAAGTTTCGAAAAAAAAAACAGAAAATTAATGACAAAACGTTGAGGACTAGTTACTAACCATGAAAACGGCAAAATATTCAGATTAAACAAAAACAGAAACTATTATTATTGTTAAAAGTATAGGAACATATAAATTGCAAAATAAAATTGTAATAATTGTAATTGACACAGGACTACAAATACAGTCTAAGTACTGTACTATAGGAGCGTTTTCTTTTTTTTTTTTTTATTCCAAAAGATGACTACGCCGTCCAATCGAGTGCCCTACGTGTGGGAAACGTTTACTGATGCCGCACCTTATAATCCACTGCGCCCTATAGTCCAGGAATTACGGTAGTCTTAATGCGCTAAGTTTGGGTGATTACAGCAAACTACAGAAAGGTATATTTTGAAAGCGACTTGCCTATACAACAGCAGAGCAAATGGTCCTTGACATTGTAATTGTTGAGCATAATGGCCTCCGCAGATGTCTGTCAGCTCGCTCTCGGGTGTAAAGCGGCGAGGAATTCCAGCGGAGTGGCGGGCTTGATGTACCTAAGAGCCGTGACCACCCTCCGAATCCTGCTACCACTTACCCAAACACGCAACAGATTTGCTTTTAATTGCCGAGATTCGGCCCTGCTTGTAAACACTCTGGCTGTGACAGTTCATTTATTTCGCGTGATTGCTGGCATCTATTTATAGTTTTAATGCGCGAGGAATGCCGAGCTTATGAATTCCTCGTGTCATCTGCACCCAGCACAAAGACACAAACACGTGAATTATTATCGCCTGCTGGGGAAGTGTTTATTTATCCCCCAAATTGTTCTTCATTCACGCTTGGCATCGCATAAGGCATTTCCTAAGAAGCCGCGGATTTAACAGACTGATGGAGTCCATCACTGGAAATTGCCGGGAATCTTGAATTTCTCGACATATTAGTTTGTGTTACAATTTCAAATTGTTTTTTTTTTATTTACACTGGCAAATACACACACACACACACACACACACACACACACACACACACACACACACACACACTCTCTCTCTCTCACACACACACACACACTAATACACAGTGTCTCTCACTCACGTTTTCACACACAGCTCTCTCCTCTCTCTCTCTCTCTCTCTCTCACACACGCACACAGTCTCTCTCTCTCTCTCTCTCTCTCAAACACACACACACACGCACAGTGTCTCTCACTCACACTTTCAACACCAATCTCTCTCTCTCACACACCACACACACCCACCCCACCCACACCCACCACACCACACACACACACACACACACACACACACACACACACACACACACACAACCACACCAACACACACACACACACAATCTCTCTCTCTTTCTCACTCTCTCAAGATATATTGATTTCTGTCTTAAGTTGATTTCTACTAAAATTGAAGTATTTTTTTTTTCCTGAAAACTGTAGAATCTTTCAGTCATGTTCTCTTTGACATCAGCAATTTACTCTTTGACAAACGAGTGTTTTGTTTTCTTTTTTTCCGCGCTTCAGATTATGCAGAAATGTGCGGCGAGGTTTCGAGTTGATTCACTTTGCATTCAACATGCATTCAAATTACAGAAGCGAGTGAGTAAAAAAAAAAAAAAAACCCAAACCGAATCGCTCCACGTGCAGCGTTGGTGAGTCTCGTGAGCCGCGCGCAGTGCGTGATTCGCCGGCTCCACAGGTGTCGGTGTAACCGCGTGTTTACCGGGTGATTAGCACTAACCCTTCACGCTGCTCGTGATGGCATCGGTGGGTGACGATGCGCCATAATCCATCTTCCCGCCATCAGCGTCACGGTCCATTTCCGCTGCACAACTGCCCGCGGATGTTTAGCTGATGAAAGCGGCAGATAGAGCGCGTGTGGGCGGGGAGAGCGGCGTCAAGTGCGGCCTGTCACTGGTGGTGATGCAGGGTAAGTGTTGACATGAACGGATTACAACTCAAAAGCTCCGTTAAATTGCTGATTGAACGGCTTTCGGACTCGCCGCGTCTTGCTGAAATGAAGACGCTTGTTAAGGTTGGCAGGCGACTCGTGATTCACAGTCAATATTAAAAACACTCCAACGAATTTTATATATCGTGGTCAATAATAATATTATTAACATTATAATTACAGAAATATGTTTGCAAATTTCACTGGTCTTGTTGTGTATACACTGTACGTTTTCAATACACTGGCACATTCCAAACGTTCTAGAAACTGTAAAATCCAAAAACAGTATTTGGAAATCTAAATACTTTTTAAATTATATTTGTGGAGGAGATTAATCTGAAACCTTTAAGACAAATACTGTAGTTGTCTAAATAGCAGCAGTTTCATTGTGGTTTTGTTGCCTTGTTTTGGTCTTTTTAATACTTTTATTTTGAATACACTGGGGTAAAATTAAAAAGTATGTGTAATCATGCTTTGGTAAATCTTTACAGTTCACGTACATTTTAAAAATCTAATTACGGAATTTGTTTTAATCTCAACTAAGTTTACTACAAGATTGTTAATACAGAAAATATGTCATGGGCTGATTAAATCAGCTGTGGAATTGAATTAATAGATTTCGACTTTTCTTAGATGTTCATCATAATTATGAATTACGATAACATATTTGATTTGTTTACACAACTTTACTTTTCCAGAATTATAATGGTTAGTGTAGTTGTTTTTTGCACTTAATATACGTACACCACAAATTCAATTTATTCGTCAGTCCATCCATCAATTTTAGTGTATATACGTTTTTTTAACTACAGTAAATGCACATAAAAAAATCTGTTTTTTTTTTTATATAATGCGTGCCTTTTTCCATCTCTAAACAAAAAGCCTGTCCGACGTCTAATAATTATTTAGATGATCCGCATACTTGCGGTAAGAGTCTCAAACGCCTCCTTTTAAACGTTTCAATCCAAACTGACCAAAATTGAGGGAGGAATAATGCCTGTCAGTTGCAGCGGTCTGACTCAAATCCGACCGGAAAGGCTTTCACAACCGTACAGCGTTCCTTTCTACAACCTAAACTAAGTCCGTTCCATCTGAAAGTGGAACTTATCCGACTATAACCGAAGCCTTACAGCCAGCAGGCATGTGACCACATTAAATTCACCCTGAAATGGGCCACGCTTCCTCTCCGCGATATCATTATGCCTCTCAATGAGACACTTGAAAGCCCAGGCCATTCAGGAGAAGCTGGAGAGCAGAACTTTGGAGCAGTTTGGCCTGATTGGGCTTTTTCCAAATGAGGCCATGGTCTATATCAGGCCGCTTGACGACATAACAAGCCTGTTAATATTGAAAGGAAATGCTGGGGGTCAGGGGGCGCGCAGTTGTTTGACCTTCGGGGTTCAGAGGGCAAAGAAGCACAGGGTGGCACATGGCAGAGGTAGAGAACTAATGATTTAGATATCTGTTACACACTCCGCAGAAAGCCAATCTTCTCTTATTAGTCGTCTGTCCTCCAAATAATAAACCAACGATCTGGAGAGCAGGTTGGTTTGAGAGCATGTTTGACTAAAGTCGAGATGCTTGACAAGACCTCGAGAAGGTCGACACGTACCTGTGTTCAGATGATGGTTTATTATTTTTTAGGGGCTCATTAGTGGGCAGACGGTCATTATTACGAAATGTCGTTCTTTACGTAGACACCTAAAAGTGGCTACCGTGTTTTTCGGATTATAAGGTGCAGCTATTTTAATTTTCTTGTAGGTGCGTCTTATAGTCTGAGAAATACAGTAGGACATAACCAGGAGTTGTTTTAAATGGATGTTAATAAAATGTACTTGAAAACCCGAGTTAAAGTATGGATACCTCACTTTAATATTGACTTACAAGTATCAACTTTACAAGAACTTAAGTGAATTTATGCTCAAAAACACCATAAATGTGAAATAACTAAAATATAAGATTTTATTTCCTAATAGAGAAATTTAATTCATCACCTCAATGTTTCAAAATGTTAGTACAAACTAGACAAAAAGTCAGTCCCAGTTCAAACTCAAATGAACAAAAAAGTGATTAACGTGAATTAACTCGTAAATAGCATCCAGTACCTTCAGCATCCTGCAGATGGCGATATCACTTCGTCCGCCCGAGAAATTAATTGCGGTAAAAAAAATCTCAACTTGTTGCACAAAATCACAATGTCACGAGTAAACAATAGTGTCCATTCAACTTGTAGTGGAGTAAAGAGTACAGATACTCTATCAAACTTTTATTCTCTACCTGACTACATTTTTGATTCTTTTTAATACCCTATTTTAGTATTTTTGATACCCTTAGTACAAATACAAAGTAGTTATAGGTATATTTGATCTATTTCAGATTTTGCCCATGTGACTAGTAGACGCAAAAGTGATCTTGTAAATTTTTGTCAAATTTTACAATTTTTTTTGTAAGTTTTGTCAAAACGGCTCAGGGAACAGAATACGCCTATGATATAGATCAATAGAATCCACGGGAGCTTTTAATCAGGCCCTACATGATTAAACTTCTGAATCATTGGGAGATGTTTTATTAGAATAACTGTAAGATCTACTAAGGACCAGTTTTTATTCACTTGCAGGTCAAAGCGTTGTTATTTGGGGACGCAGTCTCTACTCTTAAGTTACAGCCCAAGTGTTTCCTTATGGTCATTGGGGTTGCTTACACAGAAAATGGCTGGTTTCATATGTAGGCTAAAAGACCAGATGTTTGCATTTGCAAGCCTCAACCTTAAATTTGTTGCATCTGGCGCAGGGCTTCTCTGTTTATGCCCGACTGAAAGGTTGCGATTATAGATGTTTATTCACGTCACAAGGATTTGATCATACTACAGTGTGAAACGCTTCACCGCCGTGCTTGTGAATGGGGGTCACGCGGAGTTTAAAGACCTGATGGAAGAAGCTCATTGGCTAATGGAAGCACATATACGCCCATTCATAAAGATCATCCACCAAATCTTGTACGTGTTTTTCTTGCAGGTGGACCATTCCTCTTGTGTGCATGTGTGTGTAAATAGTGTAAAGATATACTATCTATCTATCTATCTATCTATCTATCTATCTATCTATCTATCTATCTATCTATCTATCTATCTATCTATCTATCTATCTATCTATGAATCAGTTTATGTCGTAGTCATTAATATCAATTTTAAGTTTTGAAACTGTAACTGACTAATTAAATGTGATAGGTGGCAGAGAACAAAAAAACTATTAAAATCATTTATGCAATTGAAAAGTTGAAACTGTTTTACTGAACTGTTGAAAAAAACAAAACACCCAGTTCAACTAAAAATTCGAACTAATCAAAATGCGATTTCTACAAGTCTAAATGTTGAAAGTGCATTTTTGCCCCTGTCTGATTGTAGATCGCGTACACGCACTATTCAAAATTACATTTTTGTTAACATCCAACTACAATGCAAAAAGCAGTACTTATAACAAAATATCAGAAATCTGATTTTCTTTTACTTCTCATTGCTTTAATTTTCCGACACTCTTTCAGAAGCTAACGTGAAGCTGCAGACCACTGATAGTCCAGCGTGGAGACTGCAGCAGCGTCAGGCCACACAAAGACAATTTACTCAAACATTCCAATGCAATTAAAGCATCTTCTGCATGGCACGTTTCACTCTTGTTAAGACCACAGGGCTTTCACTGAAATCACGGGTCCTTCTACACGTGTGACCGCGGCGTGAGATGACACTCAGCAGATCCCCGCACACCGCAATCATGAAAGCACTTGCCCTTCTGAAGGCACCGAGAACTCATTCCTAATGGACCCGGAGAACAGATTAAGTTCCGTGACAGACTTTGACCTCAAGAGGGGGCACGAAAGCCCCTAAAACACACACAACTCTGTTCCAGAACAGATGACGAGGCAAATACTGATAATTACTTCAATCAAAGCTGCTGATATTCCAGAATACATCAACAAGTCACACAACAACATCATTGTCAAAAAGCAGAAAGTTGTCATAGCAACATAAACAATAAAAATAACATGATTTCAACAAACACACACACACACACACACACACATTGTTAATAGATTATTAATTAATATTGTTTTAAAACAAATACAATATTATTAAAAAATGCGTCTAAAAGTATTCATTAATATTCCATGTTAATACTATTAATATGCCATTGATAATTCTATAAAATATATTACTAAACTAATATTGATTACAATTAATACTAAATCAATATTAAAACATTATGGAAATATTTAGTTGGTAAATCAAAAGTGCTAGTAATCGTGAAGAAATAAATAAATACATAAGTAAAGGACCATAACAATTAACCATAGCATTTATTATTGGTACTTTAAACAGAACTAGTTTCAACTGCTAGTAGTCCAAAGACTGGTGTATATGTGTCAAACCCTGAGAAAATCAATAAGAACCAAAAAAGCACAAAACATAAACACAGAAAGCTAATAATAATTATTATTTTTTTATTTATAAGTCACCTTTCAAGACCCTCAAGGTGGCCATAATAGTTTTTTACTATTATGAATAGTAATTTACTAAGTTATTGCATTTAAGTTTAATTTCATTGTGAATTATTATAATAATAAAAAAATTGACTAACACATGGGCGTAAAACTAAACAAAAAAATAGGTCGAACCTTAATTTTACATTAGGTTTTAATGTCACTATCAGGCACTAAATAATTGAATTCTATTTTGAACGACCCTACCCTAGCATAACACAAGCGTTTTCTCTTTTTTTAAAAGACATCCAATTTAGAACAAAACTCTGCGGTCACTCGCCTCCCACTAAATCGTCCGTCCACAATCTTCCTAAAACGCTTCTTTCTCGATGTCAGCTAACTGCTAAAACAATGTTTGCTAAACACAGGCAAACAAAGCGGTGACAGGAACAAGTCGGGCCTGACGTGGAGAAGCTTCTCGGCTCGTTCCTCTCCCGACTCGACTCTGAGATAAACACCATTAATAATGCCGGCGAGTGGGCCGCTGGTTACACTTCGCTGGGGGGTTTCTCCATCACTGCTGTGTCTGATACATGGCAGATGTTGATGACAAAATCAGCGTTTTCATGTTGAAAGTGGAACCCTGCCACACACTCCAACACTAACAAATACCTACTCAAATATGGTTTTATCCCAACGTATTTGAAACGCGTGTCATACCGGCGAGATTGATGTGGGATCATGTGCGACGCTAAAGAACTGAGGGAAGGAATCGGGGAGAAAGTAAACACAAAAAAAAATGGGAAACCGGTGAAGGCTGCGCTTCTACTGTAATCACGGGCTTGTCCGCCATTTTGATTGCACGTATCGTTCGTTAGCACACAAGGGTTGAAGTCGAAAAAATAACTAGCATGCAGGGGTGTAAAGAGTACCGGACTGCCATACTTGAGTAAAAGTGCAGGTACTTACTGTAAAAATTACTCCATTACAAGTATCAAGTCACCAATTTCAAAAAGACTTGAGTCAAAGTAGCAAAGTATCCCATTTTTAAAGAACTTAAGTATTAAGAAGTATTTTATTTGTGCTCAATATAGGTCCAAAAAAAGAAATGTGAAAACAAACTATTGTTTTCTAATACAGAAACGAAATTTAACCTCAATGTTTGAAAAAAGGTAGATCAAAGTAGATGAAAAGAACAAAAAGTCAGTCTCAATCACTTAAATTTGCAAGTAGATATACAATACAATTCTGATTAGTAAATTATATATTATATGTACTATATAAAGTTATATATTATATAATAACGTTTGTAAGACACATTCTTCCTCTTCTGAGTATTCAAGGTCTAGTTTGAGTTGCTTCTCGAGTGATTAGGATGGTTTCTCTGCCATACAATTATACAAAGAGATGCAGTGTACTTAAACTACGTATACATTCAATGAAAATCACATCACAAACTCACAGCCAAATGTGCTTTATGCAGAATGTATAATTTAAGCGACTCGTTTATTCATGTTGCACACAAAAAATTAGGTGAAAATATAGTCATGTCACAGTGGTTTTTGCCATGTTAATATTCGTAACATTATGCTTACAAATACCACTGTATAGTCAGGGAAGATCTGTGTAAAATGTAAAGAACAAAAAATCACTTTATCATTAAATTACCGCAATGTTTCACCAAATTTCACAAATTTTTAAAAGCACTTATTTTTACAACTTATACAAAGCTGACACTGCATCTTGTAAGAGACGTTCTATTTTCGACAGAATTTTCGACAACTTTCATTCATCCTGTTTTGTTTCATTGATGTGAAGTATTGTAGTATTGTGGAACTGTACTAATCTGTTTTTATTCTCTTCTACATGGTTTGTACAGCACTTTGTCCAGCCAAAAAGGGCTTTATAAATAAAGTTGAGTTGAGTTCTTGTGGTTTCTAATTCACAAATAGCGTCCAGTACCTGCAGCAGCCTAAAGATGGCGATATCGCCTCGTCTGCCCAAGAAATTAACCGCGGTATAATTCGATTCCGGCTTGTCGCGCACAATCCAAATTTAACTAGTAACGATAAGTGTTTGTTCAAATGTAGTGGAGTGAAAAGTACTGCTACTCAATCACAAATGCAGTGGAGTAGAGAGTAAAAGTTGCTTATATTTTTGATACTCAGTGCAAGTACGAAGTAGCCAAATACATACTTAAGTAAAGTAACTAAGTACATGTACTCAAGTACCTTACACCCCTGCTAGCATGTAAATCTTGAATTAATGAATGAGAAAGCCTTTAATTGTCCCACAGTGGGGACATTTCATGTTACAACTGCAGACAATCCCATATTAAAAATAAACAAGTAAATATGCATGCATGTATTAACATAAACATGATATAAATATAATCTTAAAATGATGCTAAAATACAAAGGCAGCGTGTAGTTTTCATAAAAGAACGGTGGATTTTTCGCGTGCTCTCTATCGCCACCTGGTGGCTGTATAGCAGTCCAACACGGAATTATAAGTTATTTAACAAACGATTTTTTAACAAGCGAAACACACACACACACACACACACACACACACACACACACACACACACACCTACCTGCATATAACAAAGTGTGTATTTCAGAGAACATTTGAACTGCTTAATGTTGCCTTAAAACAAATAAAATATTAAAAATGCTTCTAAAAGTATTAAATAATATATAATGTTCATACAATTAACATTCCATTGATAATTCTACAAAATATATTATTAAACTAATGCTTATAAAAGTATTGATTACAATTAATACCAAATCGATATTACCTGGTGACCGTATAGCAGTTCAACACAGAGTTGTAAGTCTTATTTAACAAGTGATTTTTTTTTAACATGCAAAACACACACACACACACACCTGCATATAAAAAAGTGTGCATTTCAGAAAACATTTGAACTGCTTCATAAAGTATTACCGATGTTGACCTTGGCTTGATCCTGATGAAGGATTTGGCCGGAGCCACCAAAAGACCAGGCCGGTGTTTTGGCTTTGTATTTAAGAACAACAGCGACGAATTTTAAAAAAGCAGCTGGGCTCCCAGTGGACACTGTGGTTCTAAATGGGGGGATTGTGTGTGAGCGGGGAGTTTCTCCAGGGCATGAGCCCGGAATGGTACAGTAGCATGAGCCCATTTAAAAGTAATTACCACAGCGTGTTCCAGTGAGCGTGTGCAGCCCTGCCACTCCACATGAACGCCGCGAGAACACGTTACCCAACATGACTTTTCGCTGTGTTTTTGCGGGCAGCTTCGGCTCGGTTCACACTGACTGAACCCGTCACTAATTGTGGAGAAATTAGCCTTTCGGGCTTGAAATTTATAAATTACATTCTTTTTGTAAATTACACAAAGTGTTAGCGGCGGGCGATATCGGCGAAAACGAATGTTGTGGTTTTTTCCAGATTTTTAGCGACGTTGATATTATATCGTGACATTTTTGTAAGTGATACAAGATTGAGCATTGACTTGGTGTTTATTGTTGAATTGCACATTAAAATTCACGACACACTTCAAATCAATGTTAAACATGGTGAGGTTTTCACACGAGAAGCTGCTGTTTTAAAAGATCAATTGTCTTGAAAGCTTCAATTTGTTTTTGACGTTGACGAGATCTGTGACTTTAAACAAAAATTAACAAAAAAAACCTTTGGTGGAAGCTTAAACAACCGGAGGAAGTTTGAATTGGCTGCACAACCTTCGCTATAGTAGGGTGTTGAAGTCGTAAACGTTATCCACTAAACTTCTTTCAGTTGTTTCCATCTTTGGCTGCAGCTATATAGAAACCCGAAAGCCTTGACACTACTTTAAATAAAAAGTTGGACAGAACATGTTGAAAATTTTAGGTTGCAAAATAAAGTTATCGTCAACATTGGCATATCACAATATTTTGTTTAAAGGTGTGACATGGGCCTACTTAAATGTGACTTTAATGAAAAAAAAAAAAAACATCTGATGGAAGCTTTGATAAGGATTAAAAGTTTGAAACAACCGGAGAAAACTACATTTTCAATTATTGTCACAACCTTCGCTATAGTAGGGTGTTGAAGCTGTTAAAATGAAGAATTGTGCGCTAAACTGCTTTGAGTCAATTCCATATTTGGCTGCAGCAACAGAACAAACCAACAGACACGGACCTTTCACCCAGAAGTCAATGATCTTAGTAAATAAGATGTTTCTGTGCTTGATTACAAATGTCTGTCTGGGAAAGAGCCTTGACGCTACATTAAATAAAAAGTTAGACAAAATGTGCATTTTGCTAAATTAAAGTTATCGTCAGCATCGGTATATCGCAATTAGTTTTTTAAAGATGTAACATGGGGTCGAGTTAATTGTGACTTCAAATTTCAAAACCTTTGATGGAAGCTTAAGGTTTAAAAAAATAACTCTGATAGAAGATGCAACATGGGGTCTAGTTAAATGTGACTTTAAATTAAAAAAAAAAAGCTTTTGATGGAAGATGTAGCATGGGGTTGATTTAAATGTGACTTTAAAAAAAAAAAACCTTGATGAAGCGTAAACGTCCTTTGATAAGGATTACTAGTTTGAAACAACTCGAGAAAGCTCCATTTTGAATTAGCTGCACAACCTTTGGTATAGTAGGGTGTTAAAGCCGTAAAATTGTTTCCATTTTTGGCTGCAGCACAAGAATAATCCGACAGACACACAACTTTTGTCCAGAAATAAATGATCGTAGCAAATATCAAGATGTTTCTGTGTTTGATTACAAATGTCTGTTGGAAAAGAGAGGCACATGCTAATTGTTTAGCCTTGATGCTACATTAAATAAAAAGTTAGATAATACGTGTATTTTATTTTAAAGTTATCGTCAGCATCGGTATATCGCAATTTGTTTACTAAAGATGTAACATGAGGTCGACTTAAATGTGACTTTAAATAATAAAAAAAAAAAAAACCCTGTGATGGAAACATCCTTTGATAAGGACTATAAGTTTGAAACAACCTGTGGAAACTCCAGTTTGAATTAGTGGCAGAACCTTCACTATAGTAGGGTGTTGAAGCCGTTAAAATTAATAACTTTAACGGACACACAACTTGCAAATATTAAGATGTTTCTATGTTTGATTACAAATGTCTGTCTGGGAAAGAGGCATTGTTTAGCCTGGACGCTACATAAAATAGAAAGTCAGACAATACCTGCATTATAGTGTATTTTCGGTTGCAAAATGCATCGGTATATTGCTCAACCCTACAAGCGTTGTGATCTAAATGTTCAAAATGTCCATTAAATCCCCAGAATCAAGTGGGAGTCAGAAGAACAGAGATCACTACTACAAAAGTACCATTCACTGCGGTAAAACAGTGGATGCATTTAATTGTTTGAACATATAAAAATAAACCACAACAAAGCAACACACATTTTGTACAAATGAAAACCTGAAATCGTTCAAATGACGAAGAATCTGAGTGTTGATGCGAGATTTACACCGGCAACTCAAACGCGGCGAAGGATGAGCACAGTAAACCTGCTTAAGAATGTACACCAATAATAAAATAAACGCGACGGTGTGGATCTCTTCAGAATAGCTGCGTGATGTCATTATTATTTGTAGAATAATAACAATGTAACATGTTGTGATTGGGTTCAATGACGACAATGACGGCAGAACCTCTGCCACAAAAACAACAAAAAGGAAAAAAAAAAAAACGATTTCCAGAAACGAAGAGAAAAACTCCGAGCCGTGTCAATAATAAAAGTGTCCTAATGGGGCTCACAGACTGATAAAATATCTCAAAAGCAAACCTCTTAAGAATTATACAGGTATAAAAGGCTACAAACATTAATAAATTACATCACGGACACAGAAAACACTTCACAAGGTGCTAGTAAATCAACTCTGAAGCCCATCAGGGGTGGGTTTAGCTCTAGAAACCTCCGTATCCACGCTCATTCCCCCTTCACCAATCGTAACACACGTAGTTATTCCGCATGTAAGGCCTCGCGAGAATCCACGTTTGGCTTTTGATCTCCAGGCAACACTTTTTTTGACGCAACGAAGGATGGTTTAAACAAAATACAAAACGAAAGTAGTGTTTGATGCGTAATGAGAGTTTTTAATATCTTTATATATTTTGTTTGTAATTAGCAAAACTAGTAAAAATGTGTAATGAAATTTGAAAGAAAGAAAGGATACAAAACGCTTTGTTGTCGTTTAAAAAGCTATGTACAGGCTACATTCTACATACTGTGACGCGATATAAATGCATATTTCGTTGTGGGGGTGCTGCCTGTTAAACCAACGGAAGAGGAACGTTTCCGCACGTGGTGAAATGTCGGGATGAGGCTTATCATTCGTGAGCGAGATTAGTGTTTCTTTCTTTCGCGGAACGGAAAAGAAGCGGCTTTAGAGCTACAACTAACAATAGCGGAAGAGCAGGAAGCGCTTTAAAAAGTTGGCGCGGAAACGCAAAGTATATAAATAGACATTTTTTGCGCACACGTGACACTTAAGTACTAAGGAAACGGGATATTTATTATGGGATATTTGTTAACGATATGCACGTAATTTTTTTTTTCACAATTTTCTACGTGTCGACAAAACAAGGAAACGACGAGTAAAATAGCGTTTTGTGCTTCGTTTGATAAGTGCCAAACTACCTATGACATATGACATTACACAAAACCCATTGACGGTAGATGTGATAGTGCTTAGCGAAGACTTTTTTTTTTGCCCAAATTCAGGAAAATTAAAAGTAAAGATGCTCGTGTTGGCGTGAAATTTGTCATAAAACAGACAATGATAAGCCACATCCGAAATGCGGTGATGGATTTGTCTGCCACCCTTTCCTTTCCTTTGCTTTCCCGAAACCGCATGCAGCTGAACACATGCAAGGAAAAACTTCCCGTTTCTTGGAATGACTGCCATGTTCCGGATCTCATGGTATCCCAGCAACCCCTGATGAACAAAACTGTAGTAAAACAAGACATATTCTTCTTACAAAATATTATTAGCCGATATTCTGTACATTTTTAATATCTGAAAGTTATAAAGTAAAAGGAGGCAAAAACCTATTTAAACTATTTTTTTGTTTGTTTTTTAAAAATCGAAAAACTGGCGGGATTTCCTTTCTCGCTCAGTTTAGTTCCTACTGGTGTCCCGACTCGTGAAGGAAAGGGGGTCCGCGGGTCCAAAACGGAGAGTCTGATTGGCCCACGCTCAGCTCTACAGCAGAAGTTTGCCGTTGCGATGAATCTTTAAGATTTTCCCAAGTCTTTGTTTGGCCGTGGCCATTCCTTTCTTTAGCCGCTTGGCTGTCGGCGGAACAAAAAGAAATGGTTAGCATGTGCAACAACAGCGCTTGCTACTAAGCTCACAGCTGTGTCAATAAATAATTACTAGCTCGTTTTCCTCATTTAGAGCGAACAAACCAATCACATTTTAGGGCTGTCGTGAGGTGAAAATTCAATTGAATATTAATTAGGAATCATTCACCAACTAATGCATAACATATATACACAAAACACGTATAAATAAATGTATATTATAAAACAAAGTATATAATGTGCATTATATAATAATAACAACAACATGTATATATACACATACATAGTTATTCATGTAATATTTTTTACATATTATAGTATGTTATAAAGATATCCACACAAACTGAAACTTAATTCACACTATTTTAAAAGATTTGAAGTACATTTTGTTAAAAAAAAAAACCTTTTGACAACTTGCACAAACCTTTTTTTAGCCTTTATATTTACTGTGTGCATTTACACACACACACACACACACACACACACACACACACACACACACACACAATTACCTTTGGAGTCGGTGGAGTTCCCACGCTCGACTTTTGCTGGCAGGGCCGATGATGATGTGTTCTGAGATGAGGATGATGAGGAAGGCCGCCTTTGGTTGAGGAAGACTCCGGGGGCCATGGGTTGCGATCCGCCGGCGCTCTTGCTGGTTCCAGTGGTGAAGTCGTGGTCGGCCGTGTTGGTCTCGGAGTCCGGGGTGGCTTCTGGAGAACTGCTGTCGTGATGCTCCTCGATAGCCATCGGCTTCTTTTTGGTGCTTTTCTTTTTCTTCTTGATCTTCTGCTCTTCCTGTATCAATAATTGTCATTATGAGTTGCCTTGATATTTGCAGAAAGCGTCATTTATACACTAATTCGAATCAAAAGTGTACATAATTACGTGACATTGTAAAAATGTGCCTGCAAAAAACATTAATCTACTGGCACAAGTTTTTTACAGTACCACACTAAACATGTCTCTACAGAATTAATACTTGATGTTATTATATAATATATTATATGTTAATATAAATATTTATTTTTTGATGATAGTTGTACAAAAAAATTACACAATTGCAACTAATATTGCACTAATATTCTCACATAAATTTGTTCATTTGGTAATTAATTATATATTATAAAAACATTGACTATTGATTATTTTTAATTAGTAATCAATTAGTTTTAATTATATATAATTACATTTGGCATGCAAAAAACATACAGCATGTATATATGGACTTGTTTTAATTTTAAATATTTATTAAATAATGACTTTGAATTGTGAAAAGCTTCCTAATCACGCTATATTTTTCCTTTCATATTCACTATAACAACATATAAAATCCTTATAACTATAGAAAAAAATATATATCAAAACGACGATAATGAGAAAAAAAACCCTAAATACATAAAAAAAAAAATGCCCTCCTCAAATATTTGATTTGATAACTATAATGGAAACCATCTTCTGGTGTGTTTGCATTGACCTGATGAGACAGTTTAGCGGCGGCTGCTGCCAGTCCCGTCTCGATGGAGGCCACACGCGCCCCTTCCCGCGCCGGTCTCTCGTGCCGTGGTACAGTGGGCCCGACCCGAGCTGCAACAGCGCAGAATCTCACCAGATTACACTCACTCGCCAATCAGATCAGGACGCCGTTTCATGCTTATTGTCCAAATATACCGTTATTACACTAATATAAGCACACGTTTTATTCCCAATTTTAGAAGCTCAAAAACTTGGGGAGTGCTTATCTGCGCCTATTTTAAATATACACGTAAATGTAAGCGTCCACTTTTACATATTTAGGGACAGGAGCAATCACAACACCCCACACTTAGCAGTGGCTAAGCTGCAGCAACCGGATATAAAATGTATAAATAACAAATGAACCTTAATAACAGACATAAAGAAAGCTTATTGACGCAGCGACACTTAGCAGTGGCTAAATAACACTGGAATAAAAATACATTATTATTATAAATAAATATAATAAAAAAAAAATTTAACACAATAACATGGGAAACTCTGTCTGTCTGTCTGAAATCTGTCTGCGACCGTATTGAAACGGTATAGAAACATGAACTACAACTACTACTTTGTCAGCTTATGAGGGGTTGCCACAGCGAATCATCATTTTCCACTCCATTCTATCCTAAGCGTCGTCCACTCTGAACCCAACCAATCTCATGTACCGGTGGCGGTCATTATTAACCCGGGCCTCGACCAATCCAGTATGAAAGTGAAACATGAAAATGTACCATATATGGACATAGCAAGTGGAATCATGGCACCCCCTACTGGATATATACTCTACTACATTTAGAAATAAGATTTAACATTCTGGTTTTCATCTAGTATTCAAGTGAAGAGAGTCACAAGTTAGGTTTGTTGAAAAAAGTATTGTTAAGAGCCAGAAATTTGGGGTTTTGGAAAGTCAAATCACAAGAAAGTAAGTTTGTTTGCTTATTAATAGAAATGTTTTTTGTTCCTGAAAAATATTCATGGCGTGCTTATATTTGCATAAATACGTGAACAATATAGTGAATATGGCGATTGTACCTGTCGGACTGTACGGAGTGTCGTCTGCGTTTTTCCTTTTTTTCGACCTGGATTTGAACACCGGGTTGTCCTCTTCAGACTCGAGCGATGGATAAACTGGAATCAAAGACCAAGAAACATAAACGAAACATACCAAACTGGTTCAAGACAAATAAAGCCTTCATTCGTGCCGCAAATGAGAAATGTCTTTCTCATTTATACACAAAGGACCGATTATGGCATCTTCTGTCCTGGCTTAGAAGACTCAGTGATGCAAAGCCAAGTAACGCAAATGTCCAACATCCCGGCACGCTCACTTTAAACACTCGCAACCACCCTGTTTTTGCACTTCATAAACTACAGTGCTAAGTATTTTCAAAGCGGACAGGATGTTAGCGTGACACAGATGCGCGGCAGCTGTTCCTTGCCCTCCGCGGGTCTGCAGGCACCTAGTTCTTTTGAACTCCACCACTCAGGAACATGCAATTTCCAACAATTAACTGATCAAAAATGTTTATAGAAGGCAGGAATGCCCATGTAGTTGATAAAACACTCTCTTAGTGTGAGTCCAAGTGGGAATGTGCGTGCTAGTAATGACTAATTAGGGTATCAGATCAAAAAGCATTTAAAACAACAGTTTAGAACTCAAGCTAATGGATTATTAACAGGCTACTAATGGTCTTGCTGTTCTTGGAAGGGGTTCACAAAAAGCTCACAGTTATAAAACAAGGCGCTCGTATAGCCGCGGCGGTAAAGTGCGAACTGGAACCTCCACATGATGCTTTAATCAGAAACGTAATTGCGGAGTTTGGGATGTTGTCTTTGCTTTACCGGCAGCTCGAAAGATCCTTGACGAATCGGTAAAGAGGAACAAATCGATGGAAATGTTAGCACCATCAAGCTAGCGGACGAGGAATCCGTGGACAAATTGGGTTCTTCAATGAATATTCTGGAATTATATTTATCTATAAAACAAGCATCTGACAAGCATAAAACAGCAGATGGTGCCAATTGCTTTCTCACATTTTAAATCTCAATCCATCCATTGTTTGCTTACTCCATTTCTGGGTCACGTGGAGCTGGAGCCAATCCCAGCAATTCTGGGCTTGAGGCAGGACACGCCCTCTTGATTGGTTCACTCTCACTCACGCTGATGGTCAAGTCTCCAGTCCCAATTTACCACAGGAAAAGTTTTTTGGACTGTGTAAACTGGAGACCTGGAGGAAACCCTCAAAAATATCGATATTTTGATAAGTATCGATACTGAAAAATCTGAAACGATACAATACTGTGACCCAAAAGCATCGATGCTATCCGCTTTTCCGGGTCAATAATGTCATCAATGTCATCAAATCGAAAACAACGCTAAAGAAGAAGTTTAGTCTGGAATTGTTTCGACTTGAGCGCGGAAAGCCGATGGATAATTATCCAATCGCTAACACCTCATGTGCCGAGACGCAAACTTGTAGAAAGAACTTGTGATTGGCTACAGAGAATGTGATTGACAGCCGCTTGACCAGGAATCCCGGTCCGGCCCTTTTATCAAATGTTATAACCCAACGTGGGCCGCGAATCAAAAAGTTTGCCCACCCCTGATATAGAGTGTCAATACTTTTCCAAGTATCTTATCGAATTTCTATTATCTAGTATCGTGACAACACAGGAAGCAACTACAAAACTGGATGGATGACACAGCAGTTGAACTCCTAAAGCACCTACCATAATCGGAATCCTTGAAGCAAGCGTCCATGTGGTCCTGGTCATCGTCAAACATGTCGGAGCTGTCCACGCTGCTGCTCTTCTGTGTTTTCTTGGGCAGGCGCTTGGCGGGTCGCTTGTGGTTGCCCCCTCCGGACGTGGCGCTCTGCTTCTTGCCGGCGGTGGCTCCGTGCGAGTGGTTCTTGGCTTGGCTGTTACTCCAGGACGCTTGCAGACACGAGTCCGAGGACTGCAGGTTGGCCATGGACAACATGCCCTGGATAGCCTCCTGTGTGCTGGGGGATGCAGGTGGCTGACTGTAAGTCCATCAATAAGAAATACACAACACACACGCACATTACTGCAAAGATCGCCGTCAGTCGGAAGGTCTTCGATTTTTAGAGAGATAGTCGAGGAGATTTGAACAGCTGGACGCTTTCTGGCTTTACTAAATCACGCCTTCCTCAGAAACCGAACCCTTCATGTTTGATGTTGCGAACAGTGTGCTCTGCTGAGAAAGCCTCGAGTAACGTGTGTTTTAACCCTCCTGTTATGTTCGTTTCAGAGGAGCATCAATAATGTTAACAGGCCAATTTGACCTGGGGGCCTTTTATTATGCATATGAGTTAGAAACCTAAAAGTTCCCCAAAACAGTGTGTTCGGGTCTGACACAGCAGTGTATTATGTCTCATTGTTGCAAAGAAACAAATAGTATTTGATCTTTCTGATTCTTTTTCCTTCTCCGTTTTGTCTGAAGAGTCAAGCTGACCCAAACATTATCTTTGTAACAAAACATGTAGCAGGCGTTACAAATATGTGGACTGAACTATTCTCGTAGATTACACTAACTAAGACGAGCTAGAGAAGTTTAAAAGTGAAAAGATACTTGTGAAGTATTTTATTTATTATTTTTAACATGGGTCATAATGACCTGAACCGTATATTTGTAATATAAACATGTAGTGTGGTGTTACAAATATGTGGACTGAGTCTATATATTTTTTATATGATAAATACACTGAATAAGCCAAGTAGGAGACGTTTTAAAGTGAAGTATCTTTTTTTTTTTT